>VXAA01005667.1:8453-35709 GCA_013399115.1 Anseranas semipalmata | reverse complement strand
TCTTCATCCTTGGAGATACTCAAAACCTGAATGGACACAGCCCTGAGCAACTTGCTCAGGTTGCCCCTGAGTAGGGTGGTTGGACCTGATGATCTCCAGAGGTCCCTTCCAACCTCAGCAGTTCTGCGATTCTGTGACAGTCACACCTTCCTCCATACCTTGTAGATACTGATATACTGAATGTCTGTTACTTTTATTCTAGGAATGGCATATATTACCAGTGATTTTTCCAGAAAGTGTATCAGTTTATTGTCATTTCCTTGACATACAAGCTGAATTTACAACTCTATTGACATCCTTATTTTTCCTGTTTCTTACTTCAACTTTGCAGAGTGCTCTCTAATGAATAAAGTCTATAGTATATCTCACACAATGAGAAAAGGCAAGAACCAATTACCCTTTATTGAGAAAGAGCTATTTTAAAGGCTGCATTTGTTACCTACTTCTGCTGAGTCAGCACAAAACCTTTCTTACTTTGTTGCAGAGTATTTTGTGCGCTGTGTTTATACCACAGTGTTTTTTGTAAGCATGCAATATTAAGTGTTGGTATTACCATCCTGGGGTTAGTGACTCTGCTTGGTTCCTCTGTCCCAAGAGAAACTCAGAGATGAAAAGACACTTCGAGGAGATGCGGTTTCCTCCCAGTTCATCAGGGCAGCTGCCCATCACCACTGTTGTGTATTTCTTCTGGTCATCTGCCTGCTTCTTCTGTATCTGTATAGATTGCAAAAGAGTCATTTCCTACTCTCCGTTGTGCTGTTTTAATACAGGCAGATGCTATTCCTAAGTGCAGTGGCAGGCCACAAAACAAATATGTATCTCACCTGCTATTTCCCCTGCAATTTTAGAACTCAGGACAATCCACAGGCTGCACTGTTAATGCCTCAGTTCTGACCCAGATGTTCCCTTGGACCAGTATCCTTCTCTGTGTTCCCCCAGTGGGATCACAATTGTCTGAAACTGAAATGTTGCTGCAATTGTTAAATTTGTCTGAAAGTTCATTTCAATCTGCTGCTAACAGTAAATAGATGGCTCTGTCCTTCGCGTTCAGCCTTATGTCAATTCCAAAAACCTTGCACAAATGCTATATGGAGATCTGAGCTCTACCTAGAACAAAAATCTCACTGAACTTCATAAAGAATTTGGAGTGAAATTGACACTTATGCTTGGGGATAGGAGGAAGGCACAGACAGCAGGGGAGAGAGAAGTGCTCGTGAAAGACTTCAAAATGGAGGGAAATTATTCTTGCTGATGAGAAGACCTTGAGGAAATGAACCTACAAATTATTAAATTATTGAAAGAATGAGAGAAAAATCACACATTACTAAAAAAGCATCATAGTGCCATTCAAGCTCATTGAAAGCTTTTCTGAAAACGTGCCTTCTGTGGAGGAATGGAGCCACATGTATTTTTTTTCCAACTTCATTCCTTTGCAATTCAATTTTCCCGGCTATGTTACCTGTTATTTAATGTGGTTATACATATGCACACATAAATGTAAATATAAATATAAATATGTGTATGTGTGTGTATGTGTATGCAGGAATATAACCATATGAGCATATGTTTGTTTATTTCTGTTCTGTATATGTACAACTACTATAGCAAAATCCTTTTGAAGCAGAAATATCTTACAATCCATTAATTTTTGCCTTATTCCTCCATTTGTAATGCCAGCACCAATTAATTTACAGGGCTTATTTCTAGTGCTAGTCAGTGGCAGCAGTTCCCAACTGAGGTAACAGTGAGCTTGAAAATAATTTTAGGCCACTATTTGGCCTGATCTGTGTGCTAAAATAAACACAAGGCATGTGTATTTGTGTATGAGGGTCATCCTGCCTTTCACTGCTGCTAAATAAACAGTCCTCAGCCGCTTTCCCAGCACGAAGCAGGCTGTTTGGGAGCAGGGAGGCCGAGTGCTCTTCAGCACCCTGTGCAACCCATCTAGCAACAAGCAACACATGCTCAATGCTGATTATAGCACCTACGTTGGGAACTGGAGGCCTGGTGACAGTGATGAGGTTGGGGCTAAGCCCCTCTAGGCAGTGATGTCCCCTGGCCCCATTAGCCACCCTGCTCCATCCAGGGCTTCAGGGTGACCTGTGGCTGAAATATGCCTGGGGCATCACCAGTGGGCAGGGAACTGAACAGGTCACTGAGTTCACTTTAGCCTCGCTCCGTGCATGTGTTGGAGTTATTCACTACCAGTAGCAGCTATATTTATAGAGGTATGTCGTCAGTTGGACGTAAGATACTTTTTTTTTTTTTAATCTATACAGCAGGGCAAAGGTGCATTTCTCCTCCTCTTCTTCAGTTTTGGATAAAGCCTTACTTGTTTTCACAGGAACATTAGCTCAGATCTGCTGCTCCTGTGCACAGCCGATAAAACTTGCTTGGAAAGACCATATGTCACATGGATCTGCTCAAGAGGCATGAAGCCCTGCCTGTTTGCCGATCCTTTAAAGATACAATTTTATGCTCAGTTAAAATGGAAAAGAGCATTATGTTTAAAGATAAACCCATTTACTGTGCAACTGCTTTACTGAATTCTGTCACCAAATTACGTGTTAGTAAGACATTTGGACTGCCTGTTAAAAAAAAAAAAAAAAAAAAGTTGTTGCACATCTCTTTCTCCTTGTTTATTAGTTGCTATGACAATGCTAATGACAATATCATCACAGACCAGGATTAAAATCTTTTACTAGAAGCAAGAATAGACAAAATCAGTTCTGAGAAAGTTCCCTTTATTAATGTAGTTCTTGTCAACCTCTTTGACTGGGTGGTTAGCCAATATTCAGGGTCCCTACAGGTTGTTTCTGTTTGGAGAACAAACAGATGAGAGAGTGAATTGTTTTATTTATTTATTTTTAATATGCTTCTGTTTATTTAGAAAGAATGTACACAATGTCTTGTTACTCTGGGCACAGGAGGAGTCAAAACAATAGACGATGCTTTCTCTTTTCACACTTCCAAGCTTCTTTTGAGCCAGAACTCAAGCTTGCTCCCTCTTAGCTTTTTCTCAGGGTCAGGCTACAAGGGTTTTCCTCGCTGGCCCTGGTGTGTGCTTACTACTTCCTCTGTCTGCTTCTCTGACGTTTCTGCTGTTGCTTTCTGAACTGCTCAGTTTCATCATATGCCACCTTGTCCCTAGAGCCAGATCCTGGAGAAATGCCTCAGCCCCCACTGCTCAGAGTTGCCGGGCGTGTGCCGTTGTGGTATGTGTGGCTGCCGGGGTTTCAATGAGCATGTTCCATAAAGAAGGGAATTTTTAGGCTTTTCCTTAGGGAAGGGAGACTTTCTCACCCACCATTTTCAATGAGATTTCATTGCTGACTTTCAGCATAACACTGAATTTATTTCCAACAATGTATTTTAGCAGTCTAAATGCATGATGACTTGTTTTCTTGATTCAGCCTGAGATTTTTGTTCCCTGTCAGATCAGTTTCTGTACAGTAGTGCTATGAGAGGGGGAGCAGAAATATGTTACTATTTCCTAACAAATCAGCCTCTGATGCAACTATAAGAAAGTTGTGAAAAAGTCCTAGAGGAGTTAAACAGATTTGACAGCATTTAATTTCCATAAATTTAGGGCCTGATCCTTCTTTTGTTTTGCTAATGAGTACTTAAGGGAGATAAAGCACAAGCTCCAGACGAGTTGAAGACTGAAATAATGTCCCAGCTCAGCAATGACAGGCAGGTGTGCGATGGAGCCATTGGGGTACTTCCATGCCCAACAGAGGTAACTCTAGTGTTCCTGCCTTGGGTCCAACCCATTTCTGCTGTGACCAACAGGTCTCCTGCCCAGGCCTGACTGAGCCACACAGATACTGCTTTCGGCAGCGGCTCTGTGGCTGGCCCTCGGGGCTTTACTCTTTGACTGGAACAAAGGTCGCATATAGCGTAACCTTTGCTCAGGAAAGGCAAAGATCTTGGATTTTCAACAGCAAAAACTCACAACAGTTGCATTTTCTTTTGCTTTTAAGGAAACAAACTCAAGGAGTTTTAGTTTATCTTGGGTTTATGCCACAACTATTAGCATGGCCCACTCAACACATAAGAAAGCTTCTATTTGTGCTTAGGCAAGACACATCCCTGGTTTCCACATACTTTCTTTTTCTTATTCCTTCCATAAGTCCACCTCCTACCCCCTGCCCCCCTATCTTTATGTAGGCGATGAGCTGTGATGGGGTTCAGCAGGGACTCCAAATGGAAAAGATCCTCTGACATGACCTTACACACCTGAAAACAACTCTTTCGCTACCGCATGTGAACCAGTTAAAATTTTCTGAAGGCCCCAACAGAACAAATGGACATCTCTGGACACACTCACAGCAGTAATACTTTCACAGTGATGAGACAGTTGAAAGCTATCTTTCTAGTGCGCTTTGCCACCCATTAAACTGGGGGGCATGGACCTGTCAGCACCAGTGAACTCAATGCCATGAAAAACCCCTGAATTCAATAGAACCCAACTTAAATGGAAGTTCCTATGACAGAACAGACGAAGCTTGCACTTTTAATTAAAAGTCTCAGGCCATCCAATCACCCAGCCAGTCATTAATCCCCAGGAAATGCCCTTTTGCTGTAACCATTATTTCTTAATTAACGTACAGTGAACAGAATATATTTGGTTTAGCCTTTGAGAGAGGGGGTGAGCTTTCTCCAAGCGCTGGAGAGGGTAAGCAGCTCTTTGCATGGAACATCCAGTTATAAGCACAAAGGATGCAAACTAAAGTGCTTGATTCAGCTGAGTCCTCAGCAGAAGATGGAGTTTGGGATAGCCAATTTTCTTCTATTTCTGTAGAAAAACACAAGCATTCTGAACAAGAGAAAAAGGGATTTGGTGGGGGGCGATGACACATTTTCCTTTTAAAACTGTTTTTCAAATAAACTGTTCAACAAGCTGTAGTAAGATTCCCTACAGAAGAGGCAATAGGTATTCTCAGGATTGTGTGTTGTAATTTCTTCAATTTTTCAATAAGCTGACAGTCACTCTATCAGGGTCAGAAGAAAAAAACATCTCCCCCCTTGGGCAAGTATCTTCAACAATCCACTCTACAGTAACTGTTCTCTGTCCCAATCACTTCCAGAGCAAGGATTTGAGAATGCGTCTCCCACCCCTGAATCCATGGATCAACCATAGATTTGTACAAATCTGTACATGTACCACAAGTACCAACCTGATCCGGGTCAGAAGGGAGCAAACAAGTTTATTGCTCTTGAACCTGCCTTGTGACTGGTCTTTATGCTGCCTTTATCCTTGCACTGGCATTTTGCTGGCTGCAAGACAACAACCAGTTTCAGTCAGCATAAAGCTGGGTGTTGAAGATAACCCATCAACATTTTTGGAACCAGTACAAATACAGTGTCAGCACTTGGAATACAAATCCAGCCGGGCTGCATTTGATCGTATAGGAGGAGCACTGTATCACTGAACCACAGCCTCAGAAGTGTGCCCTAAATGCAAGGAGATTGCCTTATGAGGTCATTTTGCCTCAGTCTCTCCTTTTGGATCTGTTCCACTTTGCTTGCGATGCTTGAATATTCACTGAGTCAGAGAGCATGAGAATAACTCTTTAGTGAAGGGTTTAGGGCATTTGCTGGAGAGGGGAAACACATGGGTGCCTACAGGGACTGAAGCATTTCAGCAAAGTGGAACAGTGTCAGCAGGAGAAACAAACAGCCTCCAGCCCCACAGTACCTGTTAGCCTGCTTAGCCACATTCACACATTGTCTGAGGACAGATGCAGCACTTGGGGCAATCGCTACTGCCATCCCCTCCCTCTAGCTGTGACCACTGCCCATGTGAGAGCCTCCCCATCCCATCCTTGCTTACGCAGCCACTGCGTGTCCATCCAGCTCTTTTCCTGTGCCTCCTGTAAGAGCTCCGCAGCCCTGGGCTCGTACAACAACCCCATAGGGAGGGTCCGGCTTGCAGTGCTGCTGCCACGCAGCTTGCAGCACCCTCCTGCCTGCTGTGACCCCTTGCGTTACATCAGACTGCATAGGCTGCCTGTTGCCATTAGCTATAGACAGGCATGGCCTCGGAAGTAAAATATTAACACACCCCTGTGGGAAAGGAAAATTCTGATTTAATGATAGCATTTTGCACTTTCTGAGCAAAAGGAAGGTAGAACAGAATCAGCTCCCCATTCTTTTGCTTAGCTATTCCTGACTAAAATGTTTCCAGAGGAAGTCACTGCAAAAGTTTTTCTAGTCCCATATGCCTAAAATCAAGTGCTGTTTTTAAAAATCGACATCAGCTGCTTGTGATCTGCTGTATTGTCTACATCCTTCTGAAGTTCATTAGCAAAAGTCCTAGAAACCCCAGCCCTCTGGTGTATATTTTATCTCCCTTTTCAGAACAGTTCCATTATGCCATTTTTGAAGGTTTTAATATTTTGTTCCTAATCCTGATTTAGAAGCATCTGCTAATAAATTGACAGGTTGTGACACGTTGCAGTAATTTAGAGATTTTTCACCTTAGATTCAGAGTGATGCTTTTATGGTTTCAGAAGGCTTTTTATTCACAGCTCCATAAAGCTCCCATCTTGAGTAGCTCTTTGAATGGGGTTGTCAAGACAGCTATGTTTGGTGCACATTATTCCTGGAACTGAATTCAATTTTGCCTATGAAGTTACAATTCCTCTGTCCGCAGCAGATTTTGCTCTGCAATGGCTAACTTTTGATTTATGTCATTTCTCATCTTGCTAGCACTGAATATATTCAAAATACTTACACAAGCAGCTTATTTTTATTGGTTGCACTTGAAATTCATCCACTTCAGTGTGCTTCCCTGTTTCATTACATACCTAACAAATCTCAGCTCACCATTTGCTCTGTGTTGTGATGTACTGTCGCATTGTGCCCAACATGTTCACTGGGAACAGAAGGTTTGAATATCTGCATCTAGCAAATGGGAAGCCGGTTGTAGTTAGAGCCTTATGATTACCGTTTAACATTTGCATCATGGTGTTACTTGGAGGCCCTAGTGACTGAAGCTCTATTTAGTTTGGATCTGTGCATATCTATACCAAAAAGACAGTATGTACTCTAAATAATTCACGGGAGAAAAAATAATTCTGTGCTGAATGTAACTTGCCGGCAATGTAGTTTTGCTTGACCTAAGATGGGAACCCCTGAGTATCCTCTGTCTCCAGTAAGGTCTCATTATGGTGAGGTAGTGTTTTTTACCTTCATTTTGCAGCAGATTGCTGCTCTGTGGCTTCCTTCTAAGGGAGGTCTCTTAAAGGTAACCATGACAGAAAAGTCCACCGTCAGCCTGGGGGTGTAATTTGGCCACACAAGGATTTGAACTTGCTTTAGAAAATGTTTTTTTATTTTATTTTATTTTATTTTATTTTATTTTATTTTATTTTATTTTATTTTATTTTATTTTATTTTTTGAAGAAAGGTGTAAAATCACTACTTTAAAGACGAGACACCATTTTTATAGAAGTCATCATTTTAAACATTAAAATATTTTTTATTTTCTGTGTGAAATAACCAAAGACAACACGTGATTGAGGGCTGCTAACAGCAATGGTCCAGCGCCCAGAGAGGTTTAAAAGCAGTCTCCACAGTGCTGTGATCTCAGAGGTCAAACGCAAATGGTAGGCAAAGGTAGGGTCTGATTATTGGTTCTGCAAAACAGTGTTTGGACCTGGACAAACAGAGGAATGGTAACACATTGATTCTTTCTCACTGAGGCTTGCCTGATGCCCAGGAGAAGCCTAAAATCTGTGCTAGGCGCATGTCTTTTCCTCAGCCTTTTTCCATAGGCAAACCTGCAAGTCGAGGTGGAAACCTTTCTGCTGAGATAACCAGACCACCCCTCGTGATCTGCAAACCAGTAACCAGAGACCTTTCAGCCACAATTCAGCTGGGGCTGCTTGAGGAGGCTGCCTGGAAAACCAGGAAAATCACCCATTCCTTTTAAAACACCCACTGAAAAAACTAGTGGGATCACTGTTTATCAAAAATCGCTGGCGATAAAGTTCTGGAAAAAATAAATTCAATTTTCCACAAAACTTCCTATGACTAAGCTATTTCTAAGTGACTATTAGACACATTTTAAAATGTGAATGTTATTTTAAAGGCTAATTTAAAACATTATTTTAATGTCTAAGTTTTACACAAACCTTTTTACACGATGTCTTCATATGTTCATAACTACAGTACTCCTGTATGAACTATTACTACCTATACAATAATATGATAGTTGTAAAATGGTTTAATTTTATTGTCATATATCTAAAGACTCCTGCTATCTAGTACCAAAAAAAACGGAATACTCATGTCTCCTATTTACGTTGTAATGAAATAATATTGACAGTCTGAGCATTAAAACGTAAATGGGAGACACTGAACTAGAAAAGACAGTTATCCTAAATGGATATAATTATCTTTATCTGTCACTGATAGCAATCCTTAAATAGAAATTAACTTCAATATTTTTTAAAAGAACATTGGAATTCAAAAAAAAATAATCTCGGCTTTGAATCATACTTTTAAGATTTTTAATTTTCTGTTTTCAGAATATGTCAGAAATGTATTTTCCTTATTTTTAACTACTTCCAGCGAAACAAATTCTGAACCTTCCCCAGCTATAGAGATAACAAAGACTTTCAGTAGCATGTTTCTGATCTTGCATGACCCAGTATATTTTCTGGGGTGTTTTTTTTGTTGCTTTTGTTTGTTTGTTTGGTGCTACCTGGAATAGTAACTTACATTCTTAACACTTCTTTTTGGAATAACATATCAGGCTAAATCATGCATTTATTACGCATTATTCATTGATGCTAACTCACAGGAATTTGTGGGATACTATACATCATAAAACTGGGACACAGTCTCCTATCTCTGTTTCATCCTACCTAATCTTTTTTTCATGACTTACATTAAAAGAATACCCTGAAAAACACATTTCAAATATGCTGAAATCTCACTCGTTTTTTTCACTCTTTCTCACATCTAAACTACCAAGCAAAGACTTCAACAATAAGATGTGTGGCACAATTTTGTGATGGACCTCTAGTAAGCTCCCTTCCAAATCACCAGGATGGATTAGAACTGCCACACTCTACACCAAAGAAGTTGGACATGTTTTAAAAGAAGCCTAGAAGCTTCTTGCTTTGGTTTCCTTTGCACTGTTACATGGTGTACAGGTGTTTTAGGCTATTTGTTCTGACACTTTATTTAATTATTGTACTTTCACACGTCTTTTCTATTCTAAAGATCTGCAGAGGATCATTTGACCTGGTACAATACTCACCACTCATGAGTGGCACGTGAGACGTGACAGCTATACCTTATTGCACGTACAGAGGGGGGGGGGATTCTCTCTCAGCCCGTTTTGTGACTGTTGACAAACACTGACAAGGGCAGGCCCAGCCAGCTAACCTTTTGCAAAGTTATGCCAAACCGACCGCGAGTCCCATCTGAAGCACTTGTCTTCAGCCTCCCAGATAACAAATACACGGGAATGTACTTCCCTCAGTATTTTCCTAAACAAGCACAGCATCAGGAAAGCAGTTTCACATTCCAGGGTGTGGGTGGGTAAACAACATAAAACAGAGTAAACTAGGATCACATACTGTACAGTAACTGCCAGTTCACATGCCACTAGCCCTTAGGAAGTATGCAAGAGGGAATAAGCTGCTTTACCCTACCTCTTGTTTAATGAGGAGATCGAGGGCAGCCAGGCAGTTACCAGGCATCAAGGGTGTGTTGCAGGTTGTTGCAGAAGTCCTCCCATAAGAAATGAGGCACCCTTACCATACAGCGAGATCCACCAAAGGTCCACATTCCTTTTCACTTCTGTGAACATGATAGCTCTCACACACTTTTGGCAAGCTTTTTTTTCAAATATTTTGTTAATTCCATAGTCTTTTGACAGCAAGTGGGAAGCATTAATATTAAAGACAGAGGCTAGAGATTAGTATCGGTCAGGTCCACTGCTTGGAATTTTACCTAATAATAAATGCTTTTCTTGGTAACTTCATGTAATGCTCATGCTAATATATTCAGGCGCAAGAAACTTGTGCATCTTGATGTTCTGCACACCTTTCCTATCAATATTCCCCCTTCTCACCAATTACAACTGTTTTCCCAACGCCAACACATTTTAGATGGGATTTATGGTTGACAGCTGGAGAAAAACACACCCTTCAATTGCTATTTATGATATGATTAGACAGGTCAAGTTTAATTTCAGCATTGTGGATGAATCTGTTATCCAATCATTTTAATGATGCACTGCTCAAACCAGCAGTGAGGCTGAGGATGGAAAGAAAACCTTGATTGTAACTTGTCTGCTGATGATTGGAGTTTGTTATCAAAGCACTCTGACGTGATCAGCAGCGGCACACTTGACCAAAGGTAGGGAACATTCATACCCTTCTATTGTCACCGTAGCTGTAGCTATGTGACAAGTGAGTAGAGGTACACCAGACAGGATGTAGTATTGCAGGAGGGATCACTTTTCCTCAGGGGTAAGGCAAGAGTATACTTACTTAATCAAATTAGCACCTTTAAGAAAACACCATCTTTTAGGTAGAGGATACTGCTCCTCAGCTGAATATTGCTCTCCAGGCTACATAACCTAGCCTGCTGAATCAAGAATCCACCAGTGCCAGCCTAATCCATCTTGTTTTATGTTGCTGTTTCATCAGTAGCCACATGTGCTTAAGAAGCTCCTGTGTTTAGTGGAAGGAGCCTCCTTGCAGGGGTGCGGCTTCCTGGCAGACATGTGTGCCCTGTCACAGCCTGAGCACTTTCCTGCAGCAGGTGGCAAGAATTGGGCAGCCCTATCAGAAAGCTGCCAGCTCCAGGAACAGCTCTGTTGGAGCTCCCACTGTGACTTTGGGTGAATGGCTCCCACCTCAGCTTCCCCAGTTGTAAAACAGGCCCAGATACACTAACCTGGCTACCCCAGGAGAACCAAACACCTCACAGTACCCATTCAGCTCCAATACCATCAGTACTTCTACTGCATGTTTCAGCTAATACTTGAAAATTTACACACTCTATTTACCCATCTACCCTACAACGGTGGGGCAAGAACTGACTGAACATGTGCAGCGATTGAGTCTGTAACCTCTTTTTAGGAAAACAAAAACAGCAGCCCCTCAGAAAACTGAAATGTTCTGTAGATTCCCAGGTGTCACCGCCCTCTCCTCCCCACCCAACAATAAGCAGCTCCTCAACGCACAAAAAAACCGCATAGACCCCAGTGAAAACTGTTACGTCGTGTACTTGAAACCGCTGGCAAGGAGGGATGTTTGGTACAAGGAGGCTGAAGCAGAGCTTTCTCCGCAGACCTCCTGCCTTAAGGGGGGAATATGCAGCCCGCCCTCCTCANCAAATATTAACCTCCCTATAACCTCTAGTCAGACTTTAAAATGCCACTGAAACATTGAGGCTTTCCCTCATTTTAAAGAATAATATTCTGCTCTTAAGAAGCCCACATTTCACACCTTCCAGAAAATAAAAATAATAATAATAATAAAAAAATAAAAATAAGTGCAGGCCCCGGTCCTCGACGGGGGCACCGTCCCTACCGCGCGGGGGTGGCTGTGGACACAGGTACCGCCCGGGCGGTGGCTTAGTGCACAGCAGGGCAGCAGGTGGGAGTGGGGGGCAAGGGGTAAGGTGCAGCAGCAAAGCCCTCAGGGGTACGTGAGCTTCACAAGCACTCTCTCAAGCCAGGGTGGTCAGCCCCTGATGCAGCATCAACAACAATAATAATGAAATTATTGAAATTCAACAGTAATCATGGCATGCACATCCTGCTTTGAAAGGCAGAAGACACTGGAATAACCATAGCTGGTGCACACTATAGCTACCCGCCCATGGGACCCATTAGTTCATATATAATTTCCTGTGGAAAGCTGATTAATATGTTCATCCCACAAGCAGTTTGTTGCTCTCAGAGCTCTGCAGGCCTGTGAGGTGCAGGACTGGGGCTCTGCGGCTGTGCCGCTGCTAACAGGTAAAAAATGCCATCCTGATCTGGTCACTGTGATGACTCCTCAAGCACTGGAAGCATGCTGCTGCATTCGAGCTGCACCTTGGCCAGTTGCAGTGCAAAGAAGATGTGGCTTAGCTGGAATAGGATGTCTGAGATTGGTCATTTGTGGTTTTTAGAGCCACGGAAAGCTGCTGAACACAGGAAACATCCACAGTTAGACCTGGGCACACCGACCTCAGCCTTTATCTTCTGCTGGAGTGGGCATACAGTCTCCTTGCCTTTTGAAGACTGCTTCCTTAGTCACTAGGGGTTTTGCTTAGGCTCTCACAAACCTCTGCAGTTATCTCTAGTCCCGCAAAAGTGGGACCTCAAAGTGTGTCTCAGAGATTTCTGAGAGGTGGATTTCTGGTATTCAGTGAACACCTGTCTACGTAGGCCTTGAAGACTGAGCACTAGGTGTTGAATTAGCATGTGTGAGGGCCTACCAGCCATGAAACACACATCTGCTGCCTTTCTTCATGCTTTGGAGATGCACCAACAGACACTGCACAGGGCACTGTCTGTGTTACCTGAGATTTCAAATCGCGTTACAGGTGAATACAATAATCAAGAGAGAACAAATTCACGAATCATCCTACCCAGGTCCTTGTATGAAAGAAAGGATATAATTTCTGACAGGCTGGATGTGGAAAAATTGATTTCCTGGCATCCAAACATAAGAACAGCCGTGCTGGTTGAGACAAGTCCATCCAGCCCAACAGTCTGTCTCAAGCATAAAAACCAGCTGATGCCTAGGGAACGGCAGAAGAGAGGGGTGAGCAAGCAGTGATAGTTCCCTGGCACACTGTCCCAAACTCCAGCAAGCTGTGGCTCAGGGACTTCCCTGAGCCAGATGTGGTATCTTTAAATTTAATAGCCCTTGATGGATTTTTGCTTCCATGAATTTGTGTAATTGCTTTCTGAACCCATATCAATTTTTGACATTGCAGCATCCTGTGACAATTAGTGGCACGCTCCAGCAAAGCAGGGTGTAAAGAAGAGCCCTTGTTTTGTTTGTTTTGAACGGGCCACCTAATAATTTCATCCGATGCTCCTAGTTCTTGTGTTATGAGAGTCAATTACAATCATTCCCCATTTGCCTTCTCCGAGCCATTCATGATTTTACAGGCTTCTGTCATATCTCACTCACTTTTCCATTTTCCAGGCAGATACTCCCAATCTATTTAGAAATTTGGATACAGAAGCTGTTCCACAGCCTGGACCTTTCTCTAGTTCCCACGTACCATGTTCGAGCCAGCGGACTTGAACAACGCAGCATTCAGGATGCAGGCACATCAGAGAGATTTATATGGGTGCATAGCAGTGGTTTTGGTTTTGCTCCTTCCATACTAATTGCTAAAATTTGATTTGCTTTTTTTGAACACCGCTGAAGATGGATCTGACATTTTCTTAAATATATCTAGATTTCACAGGGCTTCCAGGATGTCTTCTCAGTGTGGTAACAGCCAGTCCGGTGCCCTCGGTTGGGTATGCAAAGTTTTCTGCTTTGCCCATTCACATTACAATACATGGATCTATCCCGCATTTTCTTCTTCGTTTTATCACCCAATTACTCAGTATCATGAGACCATGTTTTTGTCATGTGTCATGTTTTTACTACCATAAATAACATAGTCACCCACAAAGTTTGCCACCTTGCTGTTCATCCCCTTCCTAGCGTATGAGTCCAGCAGATGGATTTGGTAGCTACTTAAGATCTTGGCAAAACTGGAGAAGCACAAGGGGGAGGAAACAGTGTGTACCTTTACTATTTCTCCTCTTTTCCTCAGCATGGCTTGCATCTCTTGTAGATTTGGATCAAGCCAGCTGCTCCTCAGGGCGGTGCTGCCAGGCTCACCTTGACCCTGCAGCAGATTTGGAGGGATGCTGGTGCAGGCTGGCTGGCGTGTGTAAGGCCAGCTGTTTGGTTGACATAACTGACTGACGTGAGCTGAGGATCTGGCCTCAGACGCAGAGCCAGGAGCACTGGTTAGCCCATCACATCACAGGGATGGGGATGTCCATGAAGGAGGCAGGTGGGGTGGCCTGAGCAGAGTCCATAGGGCAGTGCTGGGATGGGGGCAAACCCATCAAGACAGTGCCCATCCTTGGCCCACCTGGTGGTGATATCACCATACCTCCCTTCGAGCAAGGCCTGACAGATATGTTCGTTATTAGTAACGAGCACAGCTTTCCGAGGCGGGCCCCATGCTTTCTCGCTGCTTGCCCACAGTAAGTGAGGCTGGGAAGAGCGCGTTTTGAGCAGTGCTCGCACAGCAAGAGCTGTCCCCGGTGCATCCCCATTCCAGCACGCCAGCCAAGCGTTTAAGACACCTGCTTCTTTTCGCTCCTGCGCTGGCCATGGACTAATAGGGACAAACAGGAAGAGGACCTAGCAGAATGCAGAAAATAATTGTTCTGTGCCAAAAGGGAATGTATGATCAAAACTACAATGGGCAGGCAAGCAGCGAGGCAGTGACCCGAGGCAGTGCAATGTGTCAGGAAGAGAGAGCAGCAGCCCAGGGACAGCAACAGCCCAGAGCCTCAATTTGTAATGACTGTGTGGACCACATGCCAAAAAGTCTCTCCCCACCTCCTTGCTCCAGGGAGCTCTCCTAATGTTCTTAGCCGCTTGGACATCAGGAGAAAAAGAGCCTGCGTGCGTCCAACGTGAGACCCAAGGCATCTGCTTGAGCAGAGCAGCACTGCAGAACCTGCCTCTAATGCAGAGCGCTCCGAACACCTGTGAGTCAGATGACGGCAAATTCTCCCTGTCTTCACAAGCACAGATGAGTTTGAACCTTCTGGGCATTTTAGCAGTTTACCATCTGCACATATAACCTTTTTTTCTAAGCACATGGAAGTCTTGTAGGAGGATGTTAAATCCAGGAACCAAAATAAGGAAACATGTTTACACCTGATACATCTGTTCAAGAATTTCCAGCCTCTATTACACTTTCGACTTTCACATTCCCTCTCCTCCTCCCTCCTGTTTGGTCAAATGCCACCACGTTAAAAAACAATTCTGTTTTTTTTCCCCAAGTCTCTCAGACTTTCTATCGAATCTTGTGAAAACTTACAGCAAATGAAATAAGCTGTGAAATGGTCTAGCAATAGCAGCAAGTGCTGGCTGCAGTATCTCTTGCTTATCCAGGATTGTCTGGATACTGGGATTCATTGTGAAGAAAAATAACATTAACTACATGAAATATGGTGATTTTAGTTTTTTAAACTAGAATAAAAAAGTGAACAGTCGCACAATTTCTGATACAGATGAAATCTTCCTGTAAGCCCTGGTGCAATAAAACAATTTGATGAAAAATAGATTATGAAAAGGATTATAGCACACACACACACAAAAATCATCACAAAGAACATCTCTGTTAGCAGATGCCCCAGTCAATTATAACTGGTTTATTATAGAAGACAAAACACACCAGTATCTGCTGTCAGGGGTGATCTGTTTTGCTGAAAGAATTACCTGTACAATTACACCTACCATGAAGTCAGACCCATAGATAGGAAACATTTAAGAAAGAAGAGAAAAGATCCTTGACTTGCTGGGGGGAAATAGTAAAATAATTTATCTGGAGCAGAATTCAAAGGAGATTTCTTTTCATATTTCCCCCCCCCCTTTTTTTTTTTTTTTGTTAAGATTGTTGTTGAAAACATTATATACAATATACAATATGTTTCAATGAAGCAAATGCTTGTATTAAAATGATTTCTAGTGATCACACTAGCATTTTATAACCATCCAAATTAATATGTTGATAGAGATGTTGCAAAACTGAGCAAGAGATGCAAAAAAGATTGGATAAATTTGGACATTTTTCACTGAATAATCTACTTTTGCTAATGACTTTTCTCTTGGAAGATTTACACTAGCTTTGTGAATACATGAGCTGGATTATTAATAATATGGGCAAGGTGGCAGTACTGGGAAGAATTGTCTGCTCCCTGTCATTTCCTAATAAAGCCCAGTTAATGGAAGCAAAATGCTTTCACGGGTCAACAGGTAACTATGAAAAGTGCCATTTAGTGATTGTGACATTCGGCGTTATGATAGAGCCTCTGTTTCTTTGAATTGCTGTGTGATGCTTGTGCGAAGCATGTTGTCTGAAATGGAAAGAGAAATTAACAATATTAAGGTCAATATAGGACATACTTGGGGAGGGTTGAGGCAGGTCCTGTGGTCCTAACACAGGCAAATTCTCATTGACAGGTCTTGGCCAATACCCTCTGCAGGTGTCCACTCTCTTTCAGGATTTAGCCCAGTATTCAACCAGAAGAAAACAGTTCAGTAATTCATTAGGATATGATCATGCCGGGCTGGTTACTAATTGTTCAAAATGCCATTGGAGGCACTCCAGGATGCTGCACAGCACTCCACAGCTGGCAGCCATGGTATACAGGCGGGTATGCCACCCAAATAGAGCTGAATAGCATGGGAGCCACAGGAGAAAAGCAAAATCCCGGCGGCCAAGCCCATGGGAACCTTCCTGTGTTGTGAGGAGGGAGCTGCAGGTGCAGGGGGCTGCAGGCAGGATGAGTGCAATGCACAACCCCACAGTCTCATGCTGAAGAGAAACGTTACTGGCAAAATAATTTTACTCCTGGCTGTCAAATGGGAACCGCAGGGTTCCTCTCCTAACAATGAAAGGCAGACTACTGTGCATTAACAGCCCTGCCGGTGCACAAAGTGGCCTAGCCTGTTATTAAACTGTACAGCTAAAGCTGTTGTTCTCCACTTAGCTGAAAGTGAGTTACCATATTGCAGGTCCCCCAAGATGTTCCCTACCCTTGACATATCCTCTCCCTCGCATGAGTGGTAATGACTAGGATCAGATCCCTCAGGCTCCTGCCTGGACTGCTTTACCTTGCTTTAGAGCAGATTCTTTGAATAGCAGAGGGCTGGTCTGCCCCCCCCCAACACACACACGCTCCAGTCTTTATTCCTGAAACTCTTTAGTGGCCATAAGGATCTTTCTCTGCAATAAATACAGCCAAGAAGGCAGGTTGTAGATGGGGTTCCCATACACAGCATCGACTGGATTTTAAATGTATGCAAGTAAGCATTTGTGTGCTTGACACCGTGACACAGAAACATCAGGATTTACTCACTGACGTTTTTTCATGCACTTTTAAATTCACATTCACATGTGTAAATTTGTCTCTGAAGCTAACAGAACTGCAAAAATAACAAGATCCCAACATCCTGGGAAATTTCATAGCCATACTGAGTAAGGACTTGAGCCTAAAAAGCAGTACGAAGAAGATGTAGTATACACATTGCTTTATTATTATTATTATTATTATTATTTAAGGAAAATATCTGCTTAGTATTAGTCCCACTTCTTCAGGATAGACTGGATGGCCTTCACACATAGTGCCACAACAGATAAAATCAGTCCTTTCCCTAGCAGCCTTTTTGTGTCACCGCTTGGCTTTGCTTATATCGCATGTATCTAGTCTTGATCTGTCGCTTTCTCCAAGGCCAGCAGAGTAAACTCATCCTCCTGACTCATAGCTCCAGATGGATTCAAGCTCCAGCACACTGTCCCCCTGGAATTTGGCATATGTAGGTTTATATGCCCTAATCAATCAGGCTGATTTCAGTTAATCCTAATCGTCCTATTAGGGTTCCCAGATAGCAACAACAGCAGCTAGAAATCCCCAAGCAGCGTAATTGACTTCATCTAATTACATTCCTTCTTGAGATTTCCATTAAACTACACCCTGAATTCATTACAGTGGTTGGCTGTAGGTTTCTATGACTTCTTAAAAAACATATGCAGCTATTAGGATAGCTCAGTTCTAGAGAGCCAGAATAGCTACTATATGTAAGATCTTGCCACCTCCACATGTCTATCTGTCAGTCGTTCTGCTCCAGCATATATCAAAAGTACCATCTAATCACATAGTGGAGAATACCAGTTTTGACTCCTGGCACTTAGACTCATTTCTGCCAATGTGCTGCCTGTGGTTCCTTCCTTGTAGCACTGAACGAACTGCATGATTCAGAGACTGCCAGCTCCTATTAACCTCTCGCATAACGGGTTTATAGATATGTCTCATTACAAGGTAAGGAGCTGACATTCATCTCAAAAGCAGTTAGCTTGGAAAGGAATGCTCTTTTGTCAGTATTCACCTTCCTCTGTGCTCGTTCCGTGGTAGAAAATTGCAGCCTGATCAGTAGAGATGGCATCTGTCATAGTTAGGATCCTTAGGCTAATTTGATCACTTCTTCCATTAAAATAATTCTTTTGGATTCCCAAATGTTGCTAAACTCGCAGTTCCTGCCTTTTGCAGAACACAGAAACATAGTCCCTAAAAAAAAAAAAAAAAAAGGAATGCCTATCTTCCACCCTTATGATTCCTCAAAAGATGAAACTTCTCAGGTAAGGACAAAATTGTTGAACCCAGGCTGGTTTCTTCTGTACATGCAAGTGAGACCAGCTCCCATGAAACCCAAGGAGGCTGGAAGGAAAGTCTCCTTTCCGCAGGGGATTTCGTATACAACATGCATGCATATCAGTGCTTTGACTGAAGTTCATTTTAAAATGAAAACAAAACCCACATAAGACCCTGAAAGATAGGCACTTTGACAACTGCCAGTTTGGAAAGTGCTTTATTTGTAAGACAAGTCATAGTGTTCAGTCTGTTTGGAAACCGATGCCACTGCTCACTCTTACAGACAGTTCCTCTAGGTGAGAGTGACACTGATATCATTCACATGGACACTGCCAGATTGATGTCAGCGAGACAGCAGAGCGTTCAGGTTCATTGGAAGGAATACAACAACCTGGCTAAAATAAAATCCTTGACCATGTAGAAAGGGAGCAGGTCGGAAAGGTACCTACTCCTGCCAAATGTTTACTCTTGCATCTCTGCCTCGCAGAGGGTGTGTTCCCTGTCGAGGCAGAGCCAAGGACAGTTAAGAAGTTCTGTGTGAATAACACCTGATTGTTGTGGGCAAAGAGCTACGAAATTAAGCCATAAACAATGTATGTGGTCATTTTAACTAAGTTTAAGCCTTTGTAAATCACAGAGTCATAAAGTGATGCTGGAGGGAGGTTATATTTTACAAAAATATTGATGTTTATGCTAGATTAATGATTGCTTGCCTGTAGAGGGGAACAGTGAATACAGTATCTATCCAAGGTCAGGCTGTGTCTGAGCTGCAGACACAATAAGTCACTAGAAAGTTTTTAGTGAGAGCATTTGGCCTAAACAGATTTTTTTTTTTCTAAGAGCAGGCTAAGATTGCTAATTATTTCTTTGAATAACTTTGAACTGCTGGTTTCCGAATCATTGTCATTCCAGAGGGATTAGTAAATCTTTTTAGTGAAAGGAACACACACCAAAACTTTAAAAATGCATTTACAAAAACTTCCTATAATAATTGAATGCCTGTTTGGGGCTCTTTTTCTCCCTTTTCTTGTTCTATTTTGGCACTAAACATGCAAAAGGAAGCTCAGAAAAAGACAAAAAAAAAGGGGGGGGGGGCAAAAAAGAGAAACAATACAAGCTAGAAGTAAAGAAACCTTAAGTGCCTTCTCAAAACTGGAGACATCGGTGACTTTAAAGGAAATGCAGGCACTTCGTAGGCAGTTGGAGAAGCAAAGGCGTAATTCCTCCACTTACCAGGGGCACTGGTGGGGGCTATCTCTATTGTTTCAGCAAACAGGCAGTATTTTCTACCAGTGCAGTATACTGCTCAATGCAACTCAAGCTTATGTAGACAACTTGACTCCTTACGTTAAATATTATGCTCTCCGAATAAGGGAAGACCTCAGCAACTGGAGGGGTCGGGGGGCAGTTTCAGACTTTTTGGGAAAGCACACCTTTGCTGTGTAACTCACTTTTACATTTTAAACTTTCCACCTTCGGTCCAGAAAAGTCTGAGCTGACATGTTTCTCCACCTGATACACAGGTTTCCATGTCCCGAACTTCTTTGTTTTCATCAAATGATATGGTCTAACCCATCTTTTTGTTCCTCCTGCTAAAATACATGCCATGCAGGGGCATAGAAAATGTGCAAGTAAAACAAGTTCTTGAAATCCTGAGGAGCAGAAACAGACTATGCTCAGCAAACACTTATTTTGAAGCAGTTAGACAATAATTTGTTCATCCACTCACAATTTCCACCTCTCTTTGTGGGCCCAGACAGGTGTGGACACAGGCAGAGTGTGTTTCTGCAAAGAGGCCAAGGGCTGGCTTAGGTCAGTGGGACTGGAGAAATAGGAGGAACTATAAAGAAAGGCAAGTTTCTACTTGCCTTTTCTTGAGAAGAGATCTCTGAAAATGTCACACAATGAATCTGCCCAGTAGGGCTGAAAGCTTGTCAGTGTTTTGTTGTTGTTGTTGTTGTTTTAAGGAACACCTTGTTTGTAGAACCCCTGTGGTCATCTGGGCACGGCTTTGGGGTCCAAAGCCACATCAGGCAGAAGTGCCTGTATGCTTCGAGAAGCCTCCATATTACATGTCATCCATACCACCTCCTGCTGGCACTAGGACAAGTTCTCTACCTGTTTCTGGTTCAGCACTCACAGCTGTGCCTACGCTCTCAAACGCAACATTGCCACAGACCTCCATGTGGGGAACAGCTGGCTCCCTGGGAAGCCCACAGAAGTCAAGGGGAGGACAACATTAGTGAATGACAGACTATGGGGAGGTCCCCAAAGTGCACTTTTGTTCATCTAGTCAGCCATCAATTTCACCAGCTCAGCATGTTGGCTGGCAGCTCCTTGAGGTTTACGAAAAACAGGAGGGCAAACTGCTGTTTTCAGTTGCACCAATTGGAACGAGAACTGGAAATGGTGACATTCCTGGTTTCATGGGCACACTGCTGCCTTCCTTCCCCTAAAAACACAGGGGCTGCACTGTTTGCACACAGTAGTGCTGAGCATGCTGTGATCTGAGGGGACTAGAGATGGGGAATAGCTTAGTTTGGGGAGAAACTGGTGCTTTTTGAGGGAAACTGGAGTGCCTCCCTACATCTGGCAGTGAATGCTCAGTGCGACCTTGAGGTCACAGGGGTGGTTCTGCTGAGGGGGCCAGGTCTCGGGCTGATCTCCTCAGTACTGTCAGAACATGATGCTTTGACCAGCTGACCAAAACTCTCGTGGTGAAAATTAATGCTAGGATTTGCTTCCCTTCAGTGGGATTGTCTATGCAACAACTGCCCCACTGGGGGGATAAAGATGGACCCTGCGATATCACTTCCTTGGCCTGTCATGTATTTCCTTTAGTAAGTCAAGCAGGATGAGAGAATATCTCCTGTTCCTGCAACGTGAGCTCAGGCAAAGCTGATCTCACTGTGAGAAAGCATTAGTTTCTTAATTTGTGCTATTGAAACTGTTCTGAGGACTTCCATTTGGTCGGGAAAGGAACTCTGAAGTAAAACAACTGCCGTGCAGGGGAGGCTGCAGATGGCTCAGTAGTAACACACATACTGTACACCTGCACATGTTTGGCACAGAAGGGTTTGAGTGCAGATTTGTGAGCTAGCCAAGGGAAGACAGATTTATTTTTTTGAGGAGGCTGGAAGATCAGATCACCTCCAGGTGCTACCCTGATAAACAGTGAGAATAACTCACCAGTCCTCTACAGTTCTTCTCTGATCAACTTCATCCTTGAGATAGGAATTAGAGGGACAGATATGTTATCTGGGAAGTTGTCCAGATTCATTTTCAAGGAAGTTAGATACTCAGCACAGGCCTGCTATAAGTAAGGTTGTTGGTGTTTTTTCCCCCTTGGTATGTTTGGAGGTAGGGGGGTGTTGGTTCTTTATAAAAACATCATAGGCAGCAGGGACATTAGACATAGGTCAAGCTCCCCTATTTCCTACAAGAGTGCAAATGTTGGGGACCTGGCTATAATTTATTTATAGGCAAAGCAATCCTCATTTTGCTTTTTAGGACTGCTCTGCATACTGAAATTCAAGCAGATTTTGTAAAATAGCCAAACACTCAATAGTCAACCCCCTCTACACCATTCAGAAGAAAGAGACCTCCTCCAGAAGCCTGTCTGCAGTTAGGGAGGAAGCTCTGTGGGGATTTTCCACTTGTTCCAGGAGGCTCTGAATTCAGTCTGTACTACAGGGAATGGTGTCAGGTATCCTATGGCTCCTACCCAAAGCCCTGCAGTCAGCCACAGAAAATGGTCAGCAAGAATGGGGTTAAATCCTCAACCATGTTTCCTCATGTCATGTGCGTCTCAGCTGCCATGCAGCCCACAGTCCTACCTAGCTGTACCTTTTAGGTCAGAAATAGCCACCTTACTTAGGTTGGACATACCACTACAGAAGGCATCACACTTCATGCAGTCCCTGAGCTACTTCAGTTGGAGCTAGCAAAAGCTACAACACAATGCTGTGTTGCACCATCTGGGTGTGCCCTTCCTTGGAAACCTCCTGAGGTCTCTACACTATCAAATAGAAAGGTCTTGACAGAGATGCATACAGACAGTGAAAGTGAAGAATCCCTCATTGGTGGTGCTGTTGTTTCAGCTAAAACCCAGAGGCAACATGACTGGGGGCAGAGCAAAGCCCTTTCTTTGCAGGGTGGTCACAGCATTTTAATTTAAGTTATTTTTAAAAACAGTGATTAAACTAGTGTAAACCATTGTGTGGTCACTTTCAGTTCAGTTTAACGTTGGCCAGCATGGATGACAGATCATATTGATTCTTGTCTGTCTAATCTAAGTTGATATAAGCCTGATTTCAAATGAACTGAGCTGTCTGAAGAGTGTTATGCACTTGTTTAAGTCCATAAATTTAGAAGAAAAGCTTTGAACAAATGGCAGCAGTTTTCGCAAAAAGACAAAACGTATAGCTCAATACTGACTTTGACAGTTCTCCCATTAACTTTCACTATAGACTGCTGAGGAAAGTTGTTTGGGGAGCAGAATGGTCAATATTTTGCCTAAGTAAATACGTAACACAGACAACCTAGAAAGAGATACTTATTTTGTGTGACAGCAATAAGACTGAGAAATAATTGGCCAGAGAGTTCAACTAGTTGATTTTCTTTATTCTTAGCAAGCTAAGTTCTAAGTTGTCTTGATAGACAAAATGAACTCCAAAATGAACCCTAATGTTACATGAAAAGGCAAAGACCTTATTTCTATCCCCTATTTTGCACTGTCCTTAAACTCCTCAGAGCACACACTTCTGGCTTCTTTCAGAAACAAGGTGCTGAGTAGAACAGACTATTGATCTCAGCCAGCATTGTCACACATCTGCGGCTGAGGGAACCACCACCATGCAGTGTTGAACCATATAAACAAAACTGGAGGAGAGAAGGCGAAAGTAAGCAAAAAGGAAATAGAAACACAGATGACCCAGAGAGTGAGACCACAGAGAAAGTCTTCTTGAGGGTATCATTAGCAGCTGATGTTTTTGCCTTGAGAGAAAAGATGTGGAGGAATAACAAGGACCAAATGCTGTGGTGCATATAAGTTCACATTCTGGGCAGTGCTTGTCTGTACGTATTCAGGCAGTGCCTGACAGAGACCTTTCTGGGCATAGACAGTTGTGCGTCCACCCCTTCCATATTTTGGGGCAGTCTGAAGTGAGTGCCTCTGGCCCAGAAGCAAAGTAGCCAAATCATCTTGGGTTCAGCTCCATGCTGTTCATCCAGCTAGGAGAGGGTCAGATTACTCCCAGCCTAGCTCTCTACTGCACCTTGCTGTGGCGACGGTGCAGTCCTACATGGGCAATATCCTCTAGGGAATGCAACATTTGCAATTGCAGGCACTGACTCTCGGCAAAACATTTCACCTGTTTCACATCCTTCTGAAAAGCAGAGGGCCTGTTACATGCATGTGCTGGGGCAGATGGGAAAACC
This sequence comes from Anseranas semipalmata, assembly GCA_013399115.1. Taxonomy (NCBI): domain Eukaryota; kingdom Metazoa; phylum Chordata; class Aves; order Anseriformes; family Anseranatidae; genus Anseranas; species Anseranas semipalmata. The sequence goes on along the minus strand of VXAA01005667.1, from coordinate 11,846 downwards.
AGCCAATTCAAAGTCACATGTATGTTTTTTAAAGGAAAATAAAGTTCACTTTTCTTTACAGTTGTTTTGAATGCTTTTCTTTCCAACTGCTCATCACATGTATTGGCTCAAGATCACATAATGCAAAAATTGCAAATTGTTCGCAGTGCTCAGACTTCCATGCACAATTATCATGCACAGTCTGGTAAAATCGAGCAGAAGCAGGAAAGAAATCTCAGAAGAAAATAACACTTTCAAACCTTCAAATTCCACAGGAGAGAGGAAAAAAAAAAAAACAAAAAAAAAAAAAAAAAACAAAAACAAACTAAAATATGCAAACAGCAAACTTGCCCATTCACCACAGCTGTGTTCCAGCAGGCCAGTAGCTCCCACAGCTTCAAGACCAGTATGTTAACTGACAGAGGAAATGGCTGCCATCTTCAGGTGCCAAACTACAACTGTCCTTGTGGTTTGAAAGCCATAAGCACAGTGCTCAGATAGAGCAGGCAACTCTGCTCCAGCCTGGCAGAGGCAATAAAATACATAAGAGCTTCTGTAAGTGAGTTCCTCTCTTTCTCTCCTACTCTCCTTTTTTTGCTATATTTTTCCTCTGGTGGGTTGAGGTATCCAGTTGGAGCTCCCAAAATAGATGAAATCAGGCAGAAGAGCCTGCCCAGCTCTATCAGCCTCCTGCTGAGTTTCACTCCATCAGTGAAGCTTTGCCTCTGGGCTGATGCAAAAGTTCTTGGGGTTTTGCACTCCTTCCCCCCACTCTTGGCCTCGTTTGTACTTTTGGAATAAATATAGAATAAAGAGCCTGTCCCTTTAATGCAGACGCAATGAGAAGGGCAAAACTGTTCCCAAGAAGTCAGTAAAAGTGGTAATGCCTATTAATGATTGCAGCAGAGTGCTTTTCAGTTGCCCTATTAAAGGAGCTCTTTGTCCTAATAAATACCAGTGAAAAAGCTTGCTCTCAGAGCACCTTCCCTGTACTTTATTTATAATGAGTCTTCTAATGAGTACATAGTGTTTATGCTTCCTTGAGAGACTCATCACTCCCTCTCTCAGTCTGTTATTTAACATACAGTACTCCATGAAGGTGTCCCATTTCATCCCCCATGCCTCCCCACCTCCTTCCACACACAAACTTCCCCATACTGCTTTTTTTCAAGGGCATTTGCAACTCTGAAGGAAAAGTGAGCACTGGAAGAGAAACAGATATCCCAAATGTTAAGCATGACATGGCAGGAAGAGGAGCAGGCACCCCAAATTGTCAGAGTGACAATGCAGGCCCAACAAGGATACACTTCAGCATTAAAGTAGTTCCGATGTGTACTCCTTCAATCAGCAATGTGCTTGCATTGGTATTTAAACAGGCATACAGTCATATACTTGTCTGTTATACCTGGTAAAATACCTGGTAAACCACAGCAATTTGACAGTCGGATGGATGCCCTAGCTCATTGTAACTACTACTGACTAACAGACCTAAAGGCACTCACCACTGACAGTCCTAAGAGTCCTCCTGGTAGCAATATGGAAAGGCAAACCTGTTTCTCTCTGATGGGTACTTTGGAGGGATTGTCAAGACAAAGAGCTCACTTGTCAAATAGCATTTTTGTCAAAGGTTTTGTCAAATGGCTATAATTTGTCATGGTATGTTCCGTATCTGGCTGTGTCCGGGAGTGACACAACTTGAATTAATAACTTTGTGAGGATTCGTGTGGTTTTCTGTTGCCATTCGGAGTCATGCCTTGAGATCGTGGGATCCTACATGACACATCCCTAATGTGATCTCGTGACAGAACAGAAGTAATTTATGTTACCAGGGTGTCTGAGAAAAAAAAAGAAGAAGCCTATTATAGGGTTGCACACTGCCTTAGGCCAAAAGATAGACTCTGAAGACTCTCTTTTATTCTCTGTGTTTTTCTTTTAAGCTTTGAAGCTAGGAGAAAAAGGGTTTCCCTTCCTTAAGCAAATCAATTCCCTATCCTCTTTCTGAGCCTCTGCAATACCCATTTCCACAAGAGACCAAAATTAGTCAGAAGATTACATAAGGAGACTCAGTATCATTGTTAAACATTAAGATGAGCCTTGTATTTGCTGCCTATCACCATCAGAACCCTGTCAACATAAAATCACAACAGCAGTAGTCTTTCTTGTATCTAGCAATTTGGCATTTATAGAATCAAAATGTGTTTGGGACTGAGGAAGTCATGGAAATAAAAGAGCTCTTTGATCCGGAAGCATAAAAGAAAGCTGCTCCTCAAAGATTGTTTTTGAGTGCTTCATGAAAGCAGACAGACTCAAGATTCACTTGATCTTCTCTGGAGGGTGCTCTACTCCATAGCTGGGCCACAGTAGCAAGGAATGAGGGACTCCTAGTCCTCTCACACCTCATCTTGGGCTTTGACATCTGCACTGACCAAGAGAAGGATAGCTCATAGATCAAACTGATATCTCCCATGTAGCAAAGGCTTGATTTTGTTCTTCTAGAAATGAAGAAGCACTGGAAGCTCTCTGGGAATCAGCTAGAGAGAGATTTGAGCAAAGGCTTGAACAGTGCACAGCCAATTTCTGTGCCAGACATACTGTGTTCACATTCAGCTTCAGACATGACACAGCTCAACAACCCAACCTGGAGCTGACAAACAAAACATTTGATCTTTACCTGAACTATGTTTCCAAGCAAGCAGAAGAGAAAATAAAATACTCTGAGGAACAGGTGACACCTTGCTGAAAAAAAAGAAGAAATTATGTCTGTGAAACATCTGCACTTCCCAGTGTCTGTTCACACACTCTAGCTCTTCACTTTTCTCTGGATGAGAAATATGTTTCCAAAGAAGCAGAACACCAGAGAAGTCACCTGGAGAGAGGGGAAGATACACAGATTTCTTCCTTTCTTATTACAGAATTGTCCAACGTACCACTGAAAATGGGACCCTGAATTTTTGTGAAGAGCTAGTGAAAGACATACTCAGGATTCAACAAGGTGTGAGGGAGCAGCCTCTATACAACACTCAAAAGCCAGTCGTCCTGGATTTTTCAAACTTATACTGCAATTACTCTCTCTGTGTGCCTCCTTTTTATGAACTGGCAATTACTGCTGACTCAGCGACCAGGAGGATCAGACTAGAAATATGATACATCTTCAGTCTTGATCTACGACCTTTCTTTCTCACTTTTTGAAAGTTGTCATGCCCAGGGAGGTTTGGATTGAACCCACTGCTGTATGAAACAATGGCTCCAGAACAGCACTTGAGGTGCTTCAGCATCTATCAGGCAGGGCTCAAAGGGTTGTGGTAAATGGGGCCACATCAGGCTGGCGGATGGTCACTAGTGGGGTCCCTCAAGGCTCCATTTTAGGGCCAGTCCTCTTCAATGTTTTTATAAATGACTTGGATGTTGGACTAG
>VXAA01005665.1:2289179-2301458 GCA_013399115.1 Anseranas semipalmata | reverse complement strand
TTATTTTTTATTCTTTTAAGGAGGGGGGTCGTTGTTGCGTCCTCTCCTCTCGAGGTGCCCCATCTCTCTCATTTCGCCTGCGCCCAGCACTCGCCGTCCTCCCCGGCTGCCTCTCCATTTCCTCCCGCTCCCTCTGTCAGATATGTGTAGCCTGGCGTGTTTCTCTGTTTCTCTCCCTGCCACGCAGCCCTCCCTCTGTGCAGCTCTCTCCATGAAATGGAGCTGAACAATTGCACCGGAGAAGCTTTTTCTGTTACTGCCATATGTCCGTATGCTGAGACACCATTTCTCTTGCAGTATTTTGAATGCATTCGTGCTGGAAATGCTAGGGCAGTAACAAAACTGAGAATTTCTGCCTGTGCCTTTTTGGATTGTAATGAGATTTGAAGTCGAGTGTGAATGAGACTTGATAGATGGTTGTACTGATATTTTGAGCTGATTGAATTCAGAGTCATCTGAGATGCCCAGGTCTGATACTAATGGGAGGACCTTTCAGGAGGAAAGGAGAGCACCCCCCTGAATGTTACCCATCATCTGAGCACCAAGATGACATACAGAGTCACTGAAGTGGTATCATCCTTCTCCCCCTCTCCCCCCTTTTCTTTTGGAGATAGATATGGTTCTCCAATCAAAGAACCTCTAATAATTGCCTAATTCCTTAAATATGAAAAGTTGCCGCCTGCCTGTGTCTGCAGGGCAGCTGAAACAACAGTAGCTGTGATCAGTGTAAACTGTCCTATTCATCTAAATATGGTGTTAACCGAGGCTGCCTCCGTAGCACAGGACTCTGCTTTTGTCCCCTGATCTGCCCCCTTGAAATCCCTGTTGGAGTGCTCGGTAGGTCCATCCCTCCTCATGCATGGGGGATGCACAGCCCTGTGTCCTCCTCATAAAAAGCAGCTTTGAGACTGGGAGCTGTGCTGCCCTGTAATTAATGTGCGCTTAGCCTCAAATACTCAGTGACAACAACTTAAATGTCAACATTCCTAGTTAATCCCTTGCTAACAAAATATGCCTGGAAAGAGAAGGCTCTGCATAATCTCCAGTGAACAAGATCTTATTTTAGCAGTACTAGTACTTGGGAGATTTCCCCTGTCTGACCAATGAAACCGAAAGATTGGCTTTGTTAATCAGGGCTGTAAATGATGCGTTTGATCCCCTTAGTGAAGAAACCCACTGCATGTGGCAGAGCATGCAAACTCTCCTCTCTGTCCAAGCCCTCCTCCAGAGCAGCAGTAGGCTGGTCTTCCTGGGTGTTGGCTGTGTGACAAGGGAAATGATTTCTATCCTCTGATGTTTGCTGCTCTCCTCTCTGTTCAGCAAGATGTCCACAGATTCTTCACAAGCTGCATTTTCCAGCCAAAACAGCTAACAGCATGAAAAAGAAAATTGTAGGGGGAAATTGGTTTTAACATCCTCTCAGGAGTATAGGAGCAGGGACCTTAGACATGTTTGGATTTCTCTCTTTATCTGGCTGGGCCAACCTTGTGCTTATCCTGAGGACTCCAAGCAGCCCGTGGGTGGTATTCGCATCGTCTCCCTGCGGCTGTTTCGAGCGCTCGGGTGAAAGGCAGAGCAGCTGAGGTGAGGAGACAAAACTCCTCGCTGTCCAAAGCAGCCTGATGTTTTCAGTGCCCTGGCTCCCCGCTTGCAGGACATCTGCACGTCCAGGGCTCAGGGTCCGCAGGCACAGGGCAGCAGCATCCCCCCAGCAGGCTGCAGAGCCGGGGAGGTGCAAACACAGGGCTTCTTGCCTGGGGTGCATGGGTGCTCGAGCTCTAGGCAAAAACACTGTAGAAAAGGTGGTGGGACAAGCTGCCGGGGATCACCCCAGTTTAACATGCAATCACCAGGTCCCCTGGTTACTCGTGTCTGTTGTGCACAAGCACGTGTTGGGGAATTTCGCTGTGCTGACTATGGCTTGCCATGGCTGGGTTGCTATGTGTCAATGTCACCTTGTACTTGATGGTGAAACTGTATCCACTACTTTCCCTTGCAATTGTTTTTCTTTTCTGTTCATCGCTTCCTTTCTGAAGGATGTGTGGTGGGTGTTCTCCTCCCCAGTATTTTAGCCTTCCATTTCAGCCTGGCTTCCATTCACCTTCTTTCTCATTCCACCTCTCTTTTATTCTGCTTTGTTCTTCTCTCTCCACCTTTCATGAGAGCCTCTTCCTTCCCTACTGTGTTTTCTTTAAGAGACCTATCGATCTCCTTTTTCTCCATTCCTAATCTCTCCCTTTCATCATTTTCCAAAGCATCCTCTCCGTCCCCCTCTCTCTTGTCACCAATGCTTGCCCAAGCCTCAGCCACCTCTCCCCAGAGCCTTGCCCCAGAGGCTCCCCCAGACCCAACTCTCAGTCACTCTGTGCCCATACACCACGCCTGCTCTCGCTGGCTGCACAGCAGTGCTCCCTTTCTAAGTGCTTCAGCTCTATGCACATTCACTTCCAGTCCAGCCGTGGTTAAGGACTGGAAGCTGGGAGCACATCCAGTCCTTCCCTGGGGATGTGTTAGCTCTGGTGTTCCCCATAGGAGCTCTTGGGGGCTGCAGTTGTTGCCCCTCTCCTCACCTCTGAGGTGAGAGCCCCCACTGTGCTGGGCTCTGAGCCCCGCTGGGATGGAAGTGACAGCTCAAGTCAACATGGGAAGATGTGACTTCTGGGGTAGGACGGACTCCAGATTATTGAGGAGTGAGTCTAAGGTGCTTGAATCCAAGCAACTGTTAGAGCTGTCTTCGTGTAGCCCTGAGCCACCCTCTTATCGTCTTGCTGTGCCAAAACAAGTGCAGTATATGCAGGCTCTGGAGATAATTAGGTATTTTCGAAACATCCATTCTTTTGCAGAACTTCTTGTGCTCCCATCTTTCCCTGCCCTTGCTTTATTCCTGACTCTCTTCCCATTTACTCGGTTTTCTATTTTTACTCTTGACAAAGGGTTCTGGGCTTAGAGGCTGCTCTTGTAGCTGTACATGTAAAATGCCTGCTGCGTGGTGTTTGTAACGGAAGAACTGTTCCTGGAAATTAACTAATTTTCAGACCTAACTAATTAATTTTGCAGAGTGGTGGAGGAGTGTCAGGGTGGTTTTATTGCTGAGGGCACTGGGCTGAGGGAGAAGGGAGGTGGGGAGACCCGTGCTGGCATCCCAGCTCTTCCTCTGGCCCTTGTGACCATAAGCCAGCCATGTCACATCGCTGCTCCTCTTCCATGTGTCCTCACTCTCTTCTTTAGTTGCTCAGGGCAGGAACTGCTTCTCATTATGCCTGTTTACAGGGAGGTCTTGACCTTGGCAGGGGCACTGATCGTTACTGTTATACAAACAGATATTAGGAGGACAAAGAATTGTGGAGCCAGGTAGCTACATGTTGGTTTGTTCCTTTCTGGATTTTTTCCTTTGTTATCTGTGCCTCCAGAAGAATGGATTTGATGCAGGAAAGTTGATTCCTCCGTCGCAGCACCACATTGCTCCTTTTCTCCCCATCCCAATCCTCCCTGAAGCCAGTGAAAAGATTCCTACTGAAATGGACCAGGCTCTTCCAAGACAAGAAGCACAGTTTTGACATCACAACTATCGGTGTTTAGAGTACAGTGAGAGCCAAGCAAGGTCGCCCGCACTATTTCAAGGCTAGATGTTTAATGGGAGAGGTTTCCTGCGGTGCGTGTTCCCGTGGAGGCTCGGTATGTCCACGCTGACCGCTCTGGCTTGTGCAGGCTCGTTCTTCCCCTCCCACGCTCGCAGCTGGGGCTCCCCAGGGAGCTCCGCTGGGCACCCGTGCCATGACTGCTGGCAGAGCATGGAACGGGCAAGCCCGCTCCCCAAGGGCCTGTGGGGAGGCTGCCAGGAGCTTCCCTGTCCCTCAGGAGGGTTGCTGCTTCCTTCCGCCCAGCGTCTGCCGCCGAGCAGGCTCTGCAGTATCCGCAGCTTGTCCTTGCTGGGATGCTGATTAGGACTGGGGTTTGCTGGGCAAGGCATGACCCAGATGGGCTTCTGAGGCTCGGGGCTGGCTGTAAACACTCCACTGGGAAAGGGGCAGCCAGAATATGCACACCAGAAAAACTCAGTTTTGCTGTGTCCCAGCGGGTCGAGGCGGTGACAGCTGGTGCTATTTGGGATCAGGGATCATGCCTGGTGTCACGGCTGTGTGCGCTCCCAGCTGACATGCAGGGCTGAGCTTTGCTGGGACCATATCCAGCGTGTGCAGAGGCAGAGTCAGTCAGGCACCTAGAAGGAGAAGAGGAAGCAGAATAATTGCTGGATGAGGAGGAAATATATTCATCTCCTTTATTAAGCTTGCCTTCCTGCAGGACTGCTAAGTGTGAGTTCTGGCCACCAGGGACAACAGAGTGGGAGCTTTTCTGGTGGTTGACGGAAACTCGAGGAGAAGGCTCGGAGTCGATCAGCGCTCACGGAAGGGACACACCATGATGACTGCCAGGCTGGGAGCACGTTGGTGTGTGTGCTGAGGCATACCCTGCGCTGGGACAGGTGACAAAGTGTACCTGAGCCCATGCTGGGGGGAGCCCTCTGGATTCCCCCGTCAGAAAGAAAATTCCTGATGTCAGTCATTCATCCTCCGGCTCCCTCTGCATATTGCAGGCATCTTGACACTGTGACACAAAAGGCGGATGGCTGTCCCAATGAAGATCCAAGCCGCTATGCCCATGCAACACCATGAAGTCCTGCAGACCCGCTAGCTCAGGTCTTTATCCCCTGAGAGTCACGCTTACTTTTTGAAGCTGTGCACAAAGTAATAAGGGTAAGGCTCGTTACATACGGCACACGTCTTGACTGAGGAAGCAAGACTGGTACTGGACCCGAGATGACTCGCGTCCCACCAGCCCTGCTGTGCCTGTATGCTCTGGTATGGAGTTAGCAGCAGAGCTAACTCTGTGCTGTGTAGATGTCAGCGTCACCGAGGTAGCAAGCCCTGCAGGACCATGCAGATGGGCTCTTCAGGGCATCAGCTGACTTGCCATCTGGGCGACGCGTAGCTTTCATAAGGACTACCTTTGTACCTGGCGTCATCCCCGTCACTGGAGAGATATATCCCACCGTGATTCCCAAGGAGCTTTGCACCTGCCCCTGGTTTGAGAACCCTGCCTTGCTTCGTGAGGATTACTCCAGTTATTGCTGTGGCTGGCGAGCGGGAGCCTGTAGAGAATGTGAAGACAAATGGAGGTAACAGGAGTGTTGAAAATCTCGTCTTCGTAATTCCATCCTGCAGGACTTGATGTGTTTGTCAGAGCAGGTGGTCAGAGGTCACCTGTGAGGGCAGAGCCAAAGCTGAAGCAATATAAGAATTAGCCTAGCAAAACCACTACCTGTGGTTCAAGACCAAGGAACTGCCCTTGTACCTTCAAGTTCTGCCAGGCTACCAAGGCTGGTGGTGATGGCAGCTTCATGTATACGGCTCATACAGGACTCGGAGGCCATGCTTCGCACCAGCTCTGTCCGTGGACTGGAGAACCAGCCGCTGCACTGGACCTTACTGTGCCCACACTGGTAGGCTCTTTCTTTTGACCTGGCACTGTTTGGCACCACGTGTTACGCTGGTCTGGGCTTGCTACCCAGTACCTCTGCAGTCACCTAGGTGGTCTAGATACCAGCTCATGCTGAATCTGGAGCAGGTAGCTCAGGAGAACTATAGCAGAGCGCCATTACCGCGGCACAGCTTTTTCCAACACAAAAGTAATGTTAATTCGCCTGATAATAGCAACAGATATTTGGGCAGGAAAAAAAAATGCGCACTAAAAGTTTCTTTGCTAAGCGTCTCTGGCCCATCACACACATGTTCCTCTGCCTGATCCATGGTTTGTGCTGCAAACTGATCCCTGATCCGTTGTCCCCAGCCTGCGTGCCTCTGAGCTTGTCCCAAAGCACTGTACCATCTCGGGGGCTCCTGGGCAGGAGGTTGGACTGGGGATTCCTGGAGCTGGGGATTCACCCGCTGCAAGCGCTGGTCATTCCCCAGGGAAGGCGGCTGCTGTCCCGGCCGAGGACTGTCAGCTCCGGTCCCTGCCCCGGGGAGAGCGAGCTGTGTGTGCAGCTGCACCATTGGGCAAGGGATGTTAATAGAAAACAGAAACAATTCAATCCCAATGTGGTGGGGGAAACACTAACAGTGTTACGAGCTGAGAGCTTATAACAGTCTTGGTAGTGAAATAACTGCTAGTGAAATCGCTTTGAGGTTTTTTCTCTTTTTTTTTTTTTTTTTTGGGTTTGGACACAGAAGTTCTCCAGCTTGTTCTATTGGGGCCAACAATATTCTTCAGTGTCAACAGGGTCTGGGGTGAGCCAACATTTTTTCTGCTAAGCATTACCAGAGAAAGGAAAGCAGCACGTCGCATCCCCTTCCCACGCGGTGCTGCAGCAGTGGCAGTCACCAGGAGCAGCGCCTGCCTCCTTGGTCTGCGGGTAGGCAGAGAGTGCGTGGGTGTCCCTGGCAGGGCAGCAGTGGCACTTGGGGGCGCGCTGCCCCCCTTTCCCAGCAGAAGTCCATAGGACAAGCGTGATGTGAATGGCACCCTTTGGAGGGAGAGCCTGGGAGGGCTGGAACAAGTCTTTTTTCCTCTGGGAGGTGGCAGAGCACATTCTGGATAATCATTTCATGCTGCTCGGGAGCCCCGTGCATAGTTTGGTTTCTCTTTGGTAGTCTTAATAGAGTGTTAAGGTGCCTAGAGCCTTATATTGGCATCTTTATTTATTTAAATACAAATGAAGAAGGCATTAAATCAGTTGTTCCTTTTTCTTTGCTCTCTCTTGTCTTATCATTGTTTCTATCAAGTACTCTTAACTGTACCAAGCTTTTGCTTTTTCAGCTGAATCAGGTACACCAAGCAAGAGTCCCACACTGAATTTCTTGCAAACTAAGGAAGGCTGCACTGAGGGAGCACACCTAGAAAACCTTGCTGTTTTTCTCCTATTGCTATTTCACTTACATTTCGGGGCACTTCCTAACCTTTGCTGAGCAAGGCTTCCATCTGTGACCCCCTGCACAGCTAGCTCTCCTGCAGTGCGTAAGTAAACAAAGAAAAAGTCTGTGCCGTATCACGTTAGTTGGGATCAGGATAGTTCTCTTATCCCTGCAGCTACACTGCCTTCATCTGGATGTGCCAAGTTGTGACTTAGTTGCCCCCTCTATTATTTTAACCTCTAAAGTTAGAAGTGGAACCTGGGATTCCTGTGTTTTATCATTCTCCTTTAGCAGATAGTTTGTAACCAAATGGCAAGGTAACCTCGACTATGAGTCGAGGCCCTCTCTCCTCGCCAAACTCCATAAAAGATAATTACTCCTGGAGTTCAAGTGGTGGCATGTTTTGCAAGAGATCTGGAAGCCTAGTATGCAACCTTTCAGATAGACATTGTAATTGTGCCTGTGATTACCCTCCTCCTTTTTTGTTCCCAGCAATTTAATAAATTCACACATTGAAAACTTGCTGGAAAACTAAAACGTCTTTGAAAAATCTGCTCCCTGTTGTGCGCCAGAGAACACAGCACCTGTATCCTGATTTTAGGTGACTAGTTAAGTGTATGGACTGGTGAAGTCACAAGCGTGTGGTCCTGAACGCTGAGAAGCCTGCTTATATCATTACGTGACGGTAGCTCGATGAAGGCAGACTTGCTGGTTTCCAGAAGTGCGGCTGTATGTCTGCACCACGCAGAGTTCGGAACAACAGACACTTCTCGTTACGGGTTGGGCTCCCTCTGTTTAGAGTCCATACGTTTTCTTTTAAACGTCGACTCTTCTTTGTCTCTGGTGATATCTACTGCAGATGGATGCTGGCCTCTTTGCTGGGCCTAAATTCTATTGTACTACCTCATTACTCTCCTAATGACGAGCTGACAAATGCTTTTGCTTGATTTACTGGCGGTGTTACAGGTGTTTGGAACACTTGTCAGTGCCTTGCTACTACATGTCTAATTTTTCAAACGGTGGGGCGTGTTAGCTTTCTTTGCAAAATGTCCATGTGCATTCAGCTGTCATAGGCTTTATCGTGCTTGCACCCAAAAATTCCGGAGCTCTGTCCTAGGATCCCCCCTCCAAAAAAAAAATCATACCCTATGTGGAGGTGTTGATGTAACTGGCCTTTGGATAAGGAGAAGTGGGTAGAGAAATGACACGATGGAGCCGCCCTCCAACTGCTTGTGGACCAAGGATGGTCCAGCACCAACCCTGAGGTAGACAGCAGAGCACTGGGCGACCCTGACCCTGCTACCCCTTGCATCAAGTTCCTGGCTGCCGCGGCCCGTGGCACAGGTTCGCACTCTGCCTTTTACCTCTCCTATATTTGTCTTTTTAAAACAGACAAGGATGTTCGCTAATCAAAGCCCAGAAAACAGACTTTGCCAAAACCAGCGTAAGCACATTGCTGAGATCAAACAGCTTTTTGACAGAGCGAGCGGGGCAGATGAGAGGTCTCCAGGCATCTCACAGCAATGGAAGAGGAACTGCTTGGAAAGGGAGGAATATCAACATTTTGCGCACATTTCTTCACCAGTTGGGCAGAGCTCTTCTGCTCTTCTTCTGGTTGTGTTGCTAGGAGAGGAGTGCTCTGCCCTCCTTATGGCTATGAATAGCTCGCTCTTGTTTATTCAGCTCAGCTCCGCCTGCTGGTTACAACCACAACCGGCACCATCTCATTGCATGACACCACCATAAAACAATGCAACTGCAACAGGAACAATCCCCCCCTCCGGCTGTGAAGACTTCAGGATACCTTTATAATGCACCGCTTCAGAGCTGTCCTTTTCCTCCCCTCACCACGCTTCACAGTGTATCCCCCCTGCTTCCAGCCAAAGGTCTCTAAATCCAGCTGAACAGTGCACTGTCACCCCCAGAGAGCAAAATCGAGAGTCAGGACCTGCAAATCAAGGCCTTATCTCAGAAATCTGGCTTGAAAATAAGTGCACGATCACTTCAGAGTCCCTCTCTGGTATTCCAGTGTTGGAGTCTTTCAGGAACTAGAAAAGTTACTTTTCCTTTTCCTTTTTTAGTGAAAGCTGAGATTCTTGCATAAGCCCATGAGTCCAACATCAGGGACTTTACAAAAAGGAACAGATGGCTTGAAAATTGGCAATAATGGGATTTCTGAGATTTTCTTAAGAATATTTTATCTGAGGTCTGACCGGGAATGATGCATCTATGGCAATGGAATTAAACTGTATTGACAATAGGAAAAACTAATGGGGCTGAGCAAAAGACTGCCCAAAATGCTGCAAAACGTGACCAGGCACAGCATTTCAAAACATCCACCATAAGGGACAGAGGGACAGACAGCGATCGCAACCAGCCTACGCATTATGAGGAGGGATGTGTACGTATGGGCAAACAGAGCCACGCAGTTCAGAGGAGCATAGTTTATTCAAAACTCCCAGCTTTTTGAACAACCCGGGCGCTCGACTGAGAAGAACAAGCATGAGGCAAGGCACAGCAGCATCGATCAGAAGAGGTGTGAATGGTTGCTACACGGGTACAGATGAATCACCTGTTGTGAGCTTCCCCGTGTGCATATTCCTCTGGACATCTCATCTTTCTCCACCTGGGAATTTTGTTGGGATGAAATCTGAACACCACGTACATTTATCCAGAGTTTCCACATGCCCATCAGGCCTTGCAGATAGCCGGGCTGCTGAACATCCGGAAATTCAGGATAGGTCAACTGCACGCTGGGGAGGTGAACTGTATAGCATGCATGCGCCGTATCTAATGAATCCAAAAATTGTCAGACCTGCTGTGCAGATGATCTGCTTATGTACAGTATGCCCAGTGCATTTTAGAGGTGTCTGGTCTACCCGGCATGCACAGAAGGTCCGTATAGTGCAGGTATGTGTGTTCCTGACTGGGAAACAGGGCAAGCACAGGATTGTGTTTTTTTTACACATTCTTGATACATTTGTAGAGGAGGTGACAGCTGAATGCTTCAGTGCAGTGGACAAAAGAAACTTAGGTATATTCATACGTGTGGAAGCTAGACTGTCCTACTGCATGCCACTTGTTTTACAGGAGACACCTCATCACTTGAACTGGAGTTGGGGTCCTGTCACAAAAGACAGTGTACATGCACCCTCCCAAATCACAAACATCATAAAATCTAAATTAACAGAAGTGCAAGAAAGGAACATTGTAATTCCTACTTGACAGACAGGGAAATAAATCCCAGAGATGAGATGAATAAAGCTCTTGGTCTCCTAAAGCAGGACTCAGGTGAATTTTAGACACCCGAGTGCGAATTATGATCCTGCAAGCCCTTGCTCAGCTGATGCCTAGTGCTGGGGATGCCCATCAGATCTGACAGTGAGGCCCCTGGCTTCAGCAGCTCTGCTCTGCGCTTGTCTGGGAAAGGCTCCTGCTTGACAAGGCTCAGCACAACAGCAGCAGCAGGAGGATCCAGAAACAAACTGCTTCTTTGCCTGCGGGAGCATTCCTCCAGGATGGGCTCTGTGCAAAACCCCAAGGAGGCTGATGCTTCCTTTTAAGGTGCAGCATCCAGAGGGGTTAAAGCACTCGTGAAGACCCAGCCTGTGCTGCCTCCTCTGCCCCAGGGGTTTCCTGTCTGCATCTCCCACGGAAGCACTCCAGCTCCTGAGCTGCGGCTGTTTCAGGAGAGAGGGCATGCTCACCTCTTCTGCCAAGGGCGTTATGCTTTTCTTAAAAGAGTTGTGGCTTCCCTGGGCGCACACACACACTGGAGAGGAAGCATCTGCAGGAATCACCAGCCTGGCTGTTCCGGATTTCACCTGAGGCGAGGGGGAAGCCCGTGTTCCAGTCCACTCTCAAGTGTGACCACGTCTGAATTTTACCCGATGTCTCTTTAATGTAAAATTCAGAGACAGGCGCTGGGCAAAGGGACCCGTGTTTTCCTTCGTACATGGAGTGCCATGAGATCAATGAGATTAAACATGTGCTTACATGCTGTCCTGAATTGGGGCCATGAGGAGAGCAATGGGAAAGTAAACAGTAGGAGAAACGTTATGGAAATGAAGGAAGAGGGAAAATCTGCCCTGCCAAGTGCAGCAGCTCTCATCAGTTGCAAGACAACATGGCCTCACCCAGAGCTGATTAGATACTAGGAAGTCCAGGGACTGGGAGAGAAGACTAAGTCATCTTCGTCACGGTACAAAGACAACCTGAGAAAGTGAGACTTGGAGCAGTGGAGGAAGGCTCTCGTCTGTTGGGTGCAGCCTTTCCCAGACAGGGTAAGGTTAGCCGTGGGTTGTTCTTCACCATTAGCAGAATGCTGGAAAGTTTGTAAGGTTGTCTCTGGTTTTCCAGCCCGGTTGTGCTTCCCCCCAGCCCATCTCTCTTGCCGTCCCTCCAGTCATTCTTGGTTGCAGTCTTTCTTCCCTGCTTGACCTCTATTTCTCTTTCCTAGGAAGCACCTCATTTGCATCTGTCCTAGTATCCAGTCTGCAAATTAGACCTGGTTAAAATTCTTCACAGTGAAACACGGACTCATATAAAACTTTTGAGTTCGGGGGGATTGTAGGAGCTCTATTTTTGTGAGGTGGGTTCTCTGTTGAGCTCTCGGGTTCAGAAATCTGCGTTCTCCCTTCTGTTGCAGATTCAGAAGATGACCTTGGATAGGTCACTTCATCTGCCTGAATCTGTTTTACCACTCGTTAAATTTAGATAAAAATACTTGCCCGGGTTAGTCAAATGTCTTTGAGATCATTGGTCAAAAAAGCTATCCAAGTGGCGATTATTATAATTATTTTTATTAAATGAAACCAGCTGATGCTTGTGCAACACTCTTCTGGGCTCCACGGACCTTTTCCACTGAGACTCACAGAAAAACCTTTTGTTGTCCCTGGACAGGGATGTGTTTTTTGAGATTGAGCTTTGTGGTTTTGTTATGAAACGTATGACAGCGGGTCATGTGCTTCGCTCGCCGGGCCGAACGAATGAACCCTCGTGAACCCGTACGTAAGGCACGCAGCTTAATGGTTCGCACCAGCCACGTTTTGGGTTGGCTTTTGCTGGACGGAGGGCGTACAAACCTGCAGGGCCAGGGAAGTCACCAAGAACGCGTTGCCCCAGCCTCTGCCAGCCTGCACCCAGGGGCGCCGCGCGGCCTCGCCGAGCCTGCAGGACCCTTTCGGGTCTCTCCGGCGGTCGGAGGCCGGCCGCGCCAGGGGACACCCGGCCTTCCTCACTGGGCTTGATGGG
This sequence comes from Anseranas semipalmata, assembly GCA_013399115.1. Taxonomy (NCBI): domain Eukaryota; kingdom Metazoa; phylum Chordata; class Aves; order Anseriformes; family Anseranatidae; genus Anseranas; species Anseranas semipalmata. Next base: position 2,289,294 of record VXAA01005665.1, on the reverse strand, counting down.
GCCGGGGGCTGCGAAGCTTTCTGGAGGCCCGAGAGGACGCGGGATTCCCGGGCTTCGATGCGGGGCAAAGCCTCTCCCGACGCCTGTCGCCGCCCTGGCAGGTGGCCGGGCCCCA
>VXAA01005665.1:2263474-2288500 GCA_013399115.1 Anseranas semipalmata | reverse complement strand
CCACCGGGGCGGGAGGGCTCGGTTTGGTGGTGGTGGTGGTTTGTCGTCTTGTTTTTGGTTTTTTATTTTTACTCTGGGTGTTTGGAGATTAAACGAGACCTATTTACAATCGCCGTTTATCAGCGAGTAAATACCTGGCTCGGTGGGAGAGTAACAATGTGAAGCCTTGCTTGCTTGCTGGAGGTTTTGTGGCTGTTAGCCTGCTGGTGTTGAGGTGGAGATGTGAAAGAGCTAAAAAAATAATTAAAAAAAAAAAAAGGCAGAGGGGAGAGAAACCCTGTCCTCATGCCCAGCCTCGTTACGGCACTGACACCAGGTTTTGTTAAGATTTGGAGGGTTATTTTTTTCCCTGGAAAGCCTTCCAGTACATTAGGTGCGTCCTCGTGAGGTCTTTTAAGTTTGTCGTCTGCTGTCGTTCAGGTTTCATTGATTCTAGTTGTTTTGCTAAAAAATAACCTACAAGCATCTGAGCTGCACAAATGTTCATCATCCTAATGTCCTGACAGAGCCTAAGTGAGGCAGGAGCTGAAGGAGGGGGGAGAGAGCGAGGATTTGTGCTTTCCCAGTCAAGGCTGGGAGGAGAGCATCGTGTGCTGAAGAATATGAGCAGGAATGGGAGATGGGGGAGGGAGTCTAAATTGTCCTGAGACCCTATTCAATCCAGCAAGGAAGATGGAGGATCTTGCTGCTGCAAAAAAAATGTATACGGCAGAAATCTCAGCCGGCTTCTCTCTGACTTGTTACCTCCCTCCCCAGAATAAATAAATAAGCAGGAAAAGAATCAAAGCAGAAAACCATTACTGGGTGTAACATTTTCCGTAATACCTTCATCCCGCGCGCTTTGCAGTCGGAGAGTCCAGTGATGGAGGCATGCAAGAAGCAGGGAGAAAGGCTCGGAGGTTTTCAGTCACAGGAGGGGGAGAAGTCTGGGATCGTGTTTGAAACGAGACTTGCCAGGCAGTGGGGTGGGGATAAAAATGCCTGTTCCGGGCAGCCGGACCTGTGGAGGAGGCAGCTCCGGCTCCTACAGTTTTGATGCCGGGTGGAAAACCAGTGGAGAGAGGATGTAGACAGGTGGGGGAGCGGGGAAGAAGGATGTCTGAGGAAGACCTTGGACCGGCTCCTTGGAGGGCTCTGAAAAGGGGGGGAATTTTGAACTCAGTCAGGACACGAGCGAGGATTGAGTGTAGATGAGCCGAATGTGGTGTGGCAGGACTTTTGGGCATGGACGAAAGCAGAGGTCGAGTGTCCTGGCTGCGGAGTTTTGGGCGGTCGGCAGGGGAAAGGAGAGGTCTTCGCAGCTGGCTTGGGGGCTGATAGCGGCTTGGGCCAGGGCCGGAGCTGAGGGGATGGATGGGGGAGAGCGTGTGGCTTGTCTGGCGGGGGGATCTTCTGTAAAAATGACTTGGTGAATTCCTCTTAATTATGTTGGAATCCGGCAACAGCAAGGACGAAATATCTGACTTTCCCCAAGCCTTTGTGAAAATAGGTGTAGGGATGAAATCAAGCTTTTTTGTGAACGCTGCCGTGCACCCTACCCCATCTGCGTGCATGGAAGCAGCAAATTTGTGCAAACACACCTGCGTGTGTGGCACGTTCTTCCTCCTGAGGGGCAAGGTGCACGTGGTGTAAGCGTGGTTGCTGCATGGACACAGCCCAACTCTCTTGTTTTCCTCAGTTTACATAGCAGCTTACTCTATCAGCATGGTACCGGTAGTATTTTACAGCCAACTTTGCACGAATTGTGATGCGAGGTGCAGGCTAGCTGAGACTTAAAACCAATACGTGCAACGCTTTAGCATTTCTGTTCACGACGGCAACGCTGTGACGGAGCAGACACGCGCCACAGACATCACACACGCAAACAATGCCATAAAAATTTTATGCACATATACATGCGGAGAGCACATCTCGGGTCAAACGTACTCCAAGTTGCTCTTTCTGAAGAAGGGGAGAGAAGAAAGGCAGCGCCTGCGCGTTGCAGACGGAGCCGGCACGCTGCTCCCGCGCATGCAGACGGGTGGCACACGTGCATGCTCGACCTTCCCTTGCCGGGTTCGCCTGCGTGAAGTCCAGCCAGGCTGGCGGCCTGGGGGAGTTTTGCCCCCCAGGACGGCAATTTGATGCCCCCTCTGTTCCCGCTTTGTGCTGGACGGGCTGGAGCCACAAAAGCTTAACAACGGAGACCGCTAATGAGCCCCTGCTTGGCATGCTGAGAGGAGAGGCCAAGGGCTGAGCGGGCACAAAAACAGCGGTGAGGAGCCCCTGGGCAGAGCCCGAGCCTCGGCAGGGATGCTGGAGAGGGAGCAGAGCCTCTGGAGCCGGCAGCAAGCAGCAGCACTGCAGCGAAGGCGCGCGAGGAGACCATGTTGGGGGGAGGAGAGCAGGCTGCTGTTTCCACATCATCTGAAAACTCAACCTGCTGTCAGGACAGAAGGAAGGCTTGTGCATATTTTATGTCACTTTTCTCCTTCTAGGACAAGCTGCTGATCTGATCAGCGATGCACTTTAAAATCCTAGACGCGCCGATCAGCAAGGATGACTCGAGGCCAGTAACGAGCCTTGGCCTCCTGCCTCTGCTCCTTTGTGGACAGTCGGCTCCATCCCATGCTGCCCTTCCCCGGAGAGCGCGTACACAATTAAACCGTGCACGGCGCTCCTCAACTACAGCATGGGATGTGCCTGGCTGCATGGAGACAGGGACAGAAAATGGCAACGTGTCAGGGCCGGGGGGGCGGGGAGGCGAGCTGGCCATCTCTTACGCTGCCTGCTGATGGCTAAAAGGAGGCTAAATGGGTAAATTAGTTTTCCTTTGAACCGGTTGCGCGTTGCTCCAGTCAGCTGCTCTCGCCTCCGAGATCTTCAGCGGTAGCTCGGGAGTCGATGGGGTTGGCAGTAAACAAAACATATTTCACTCCTTCAGCCTGGATTTTGCACTGTTTGGGGCTGTCAGGCGTGAGGATTTTTCCTCATCGGTTCTTCGGCGCTGCTCCGGTGTGGCGGAGCTGCTTGAGCCCGGGATGCTGCTCCTACCCGCTGAAGATGTGAGCATCGCAAATGCTCCCTGCCCGGCACCTAAGGGTGTAGGCATCTCAGGCACGGTATTCTTGATAACAGCCTCACACACGTAAACACACGCGTTATTCCTATGTCCTGTAAGCAAACTCGCTGCCCTAACAGCCATTTTGGGACCCTTTGGAGAACAAATACTTTTGCTCTGAGATGTGGACTTGTGTATCTTAGTATTGGAGTCAGCGTCGTCCCTGCTTTGTCCTTCACTTGTCCCATTGGAGAAGTCTGAAATGTGGAGGTCTCGCAGAACTTGAGGTCTTGACGTTGACTTGATGGGCAGCCTTAGGCAAATTGCTCTAAACCTCGGATCGAACCTCCTGGATCACATCTGTAAAATGGGAACAGCGCTCACCTACCTCCCAGGGAGCGGCGTGCCCAGCTGCTGGCCTGCGCTGGTAAGGGGCCGTGCGCCTCTGTGCGGACAGCGTGGCAGGATCGCACAATGTTGCATGAACAAAGCATGCATTTTTGCACCGAGCGTGACTCATGCTACGATAAATTTTGCTCGAGCTATGCCTAGACTCGGTGCTCAGTTGGACAATGAATTCTGTTTTGTCCTTCCAGCACAAAACAGCGCAACTTGCCAGTGACATGGACTGTACATGTATTCCCATAACAACAATATTATAAACATATGGGAAACCTGGTAGAACAACTGCTGTCCATGTCTCCACACAAAACAAGGAGCTGATTAACAAAAACTTGAGTGTCTGAGGCTGTATCTCCCCAGACTGTGATCTCATCAGATTTCCCAAGCTAACCACAACCTGGTCGCCGCTTGGATTGCGAACTTGGGGGCGGGGGGGAGAGCAGTTTGCAGGAATTGCTGTTTGTGATTCAGTCCGCTTCCCTCTGACTCAGTACTGAACCATTCCTCGGTAGGGTATTTGGGGATAGTATGCTTAGGACGTTGCGCATCAGTTTAGTTCTTGGAATAAATTCTGCAGTGCCCAGGCTTGCTTACAACTGAATTTGCCTCAGCATCTTTCAGATGAAATGTAAAAACAAAACTGTGAAAACTGCTTCTGACTGTTGAAGGCTCCATGGTAATTTTTGCAAAAGAAGGGGGGGTGGTCGTAGCCCTGGGCACTTCGCCAGGTTCGAGCTCAGGAAATTGCAGTCTATCTAGGTAAGACTCCCCTATAGTTTAAATGAAAAAAAGTATTCTTCTCTTACTGTCTTAAACTGTGAGTTCTGTGTTCCTCTGGAGCCTGAAACAGATAGTACATTCTAACTAGAGAAGTGGTTACAGTTGCTTGCTGGGAGAATAATTTTTTATGCAAAACCCAGGGCTTTTTTGCATTTTTGGGACGCTTCTAATTGCAAAATGCTGTATACATTTTAGGTTATTAGGCTTGACTGAATGTGCGGATCAACGTGCACGTGTAAGTGCAAGGAAATACGCTGGTGTGCTGTTTGCACAGGGGCAGGCAGTTAGCAAATGCACGTTTTTTCTCCAGCAGAAACATAAGGACCAGTTTTTTAGTCTGCATCTGTGAGCTGGATTTTGTATGTTTAGCAGCAATTGCTTTTGTAAGCTGCTGCTAAGGCACGTAACTGGCCGTGTGCAATTGCAGTAATGGAATGTGAAAATGCAACTACACACAGACCTGTAATCTTGCATGCAAAATACGGCTGGTCTAGTTCTCCGGGTACAAAAAATGGCCTAAGATGGTACTTGCCTCTCCATTTAACTGCGCTCACCTGCTTTTTTCAGGTGGCAGCTGTGTGTATGGAGTGTTGAATGATTATCTGTGCTATTTTTGCTCCGAGAAGGAGGAGGAAATTAAATCATTACCAATGGTCTGGGTAGTACATGTGTCATGGTAAGCACGGGGTGAAGCTCTGGGGGGTGACGACGATAATTTCGTAACTCTTTGCAATCCTGAGGAAATGCTTGGAAACGGGCGAAGAAGAAGAGCGAAGCGGTGACCTTCCCTTCCCACTGCAGCCTTGGTGTATTTAACCACCGAGTCGGTTAACGATGCCAGGATCCGGCCTCGCCTTCTGCCAAATCCAGTACTCCGAGGGCTCGCTGAAGGAGACGTGCATTTCGGCAGGGATGGATGCGGGGCAGAATATTGACGGTGACGAGGGCCAGCGTGCGTCGCTTCCAGCCCGGGGCAGCGCAGGCGGGTGCAGCGGATGCTGGCGAGGCGCTGGTGGCGGGAGGGGACGGCCGGGAGTAGCTCACTTTCTCTGCCACTTGGCTCGGTGGCTTCTCTGGTGACACCGGTAACAAAGGGCTGCTCGGCACTAGGCGATAGGGATCTCTTGCAGCTGAATGGAGCCTGCTAAACCTGAGTCACCCGCGCTCCTCGCTAGCCCCGGAGCTTGGGTGTCACTGTCCTTTCTCTGGCTGGGGTGGCTTTGGACAGTCCCCCCTGAAACAGAAAGCTGCCCCTTCTCTACAGGGCCAGGAAGCAGGGGTTTCTTCCCGCCGGAAAACGTGATTATATTTTGGGGTTATTTCTTGCCATCCTGGGTCCTTGACTGCAGTCATTTCCATTTTGCGCGATGCTCGTTGTAATTGAATCTATCGATGTATATTTAATCCACTTGGCACCACAGTTCGTAACTAGGCGCTGCTTCCCAGCCTTCTGTCGCTTGTTTTCACAATTACCATCTTTAAGTCGCAGCGGACGCCTGCCGCTCGGCTCTTTGTCCCATCGCCGCGCTGTCCGCGGGGACCCGCGTTTGGCCGTCGGGGCCGCAGCCCCGGTCCCTGGGTCCGGAGGGCAGCCAGGCGCTGAGGGCTCGGTTGGTAGAAGCCACGTCCGCTGGGTTTTGTGCTCCTCTCTGCCACTGATTTGCAATGTGTGATCACGGGCGAGTCCTTTAACCTCGGGTGGCCTCGGCTGACTTATCTACTCCAGGAAGGTGTTGTAAGGCTTAATTATTGCCAGCTCTTCAGAGACCCTGGGGGAAAAAAGTGCGTTTTATTCAGAAATCTCTCCGACCTCTCTGGCCTCTCTAAGCCGGCTTGGTGGTGCTAGGAGATACTCTGTGCTCCCTTAATAATGTTTCTTCCATTTTTCATCTGTACATTCACCCACTCTCTCAGCTGCATGTAAAAACGCCAAGCTGTCTGAAGTCATGGAAATATTTTTATAGTCTTGACAGCCACGACAAACATTCCTCCTCGGCAATAAACAAACAAGGTACACAACCTGCCATTAGCATCAGTTTATAGCTGAGAGACCTTCGTCACTCCTTGAGGAGGGAATCCAGACAGCTCCCGTGCTCGCGAGTCAGGAAGGAGCGCTGTCTGAGGTTAGGGGAGTACCGGATCCTGGGGGCACGTGGGTGCGGAGAGTGACCGGGGAGCTCTGTTTGCCCGTGTGCGTACGGGAGTGCAAACAGGCACCAGGTATCTGGTTTATTCAGGGTTCTTGCAAAGTATATTTGGCTCAGGCGTACGTGGCTTTGGGGGGTTGATGTTTGTTTGCGTGCACAAAAAGCCTGTTTTCTGCACTGGCGGCTGAAGCATAAAGGTGGTGCAAATTAAGCTGGATAAATATTAGACACCTAAAAAAAAAAAAAGCTCTGCAAATGAAGGGCGTCGGTGAGCAGTGCAGGAGCAGAGCCCCCATCGCACAAGCTCTCGCACACCGCTCTTCTCCCTTTCCCTTGCGGCGAGTGCCCGAACCCACGCTGCAGCGTGCATTTTGCTGCATTCTGGGTTAATTCACTCCGAATACCTCTAAATCCAGGTCTCCAGAGATCGGGTGCTGGTGAAAAAGAGCAGGTGCAACTCTTTTAGCTACGTTACTTTGGTTTATCTCTCATTCTTCTCGCAGCTCCTCTTCCTACCGTCTTTGGGTAGCGGTCTCTCTCTGGTGTGCTCAGGAGAGAAAGTCGAGACTGTTCTTCACCCGCGTCTTTGACAGGAGACTTTAATTAGGGAGCTAAGCTCTTTTCTGCCATCTCATTCATTCACTGCGTCCCTAAGACTCTGCACCTTAGTTCCTCCGTTCTTAAAATGAGCATGGCAAGTCTTCACTCTGCTCTCACAAAACCTTTGAGAGCTAGGGAGAAAAAAGCTCAGGGCTTTCTTCTTCCTTCTCAGGGAGACCATAAATCTTCCTCTCCCTCTTCCTCTCCCTCTCCTCTCTCTCCCATTTTCCTCTCATTTTAAGAGTTCTTATTATATTCTGTCCCTTTAGGTCTCCTCTACTTCCACCGCTCTGGCAATCTGTTTTTCTCTGCTGTTTCCACATCCCCTTCTATTTGCAGCTCCCTTCCTTCTGTTCATGTCATTTTCTTCTCTCACCCTCTATCTTCTACCCTCCCCCATTATTCATGTGCCGCACACTCTTCATCTCTCCTCTCTCTAGTTTATTCCCCCAGATCCCTCCCTCGCGCATCTCTCCACCTCGGACCCCTTTTTGCCTTCCTCTGCTGCCTGTCCCCGCAGCCCGGCTAGCGAGGGCCGAGGGACAAGGACAGCGCGTGGGGTCGGCCCGGCAGCCCCTCGCTGTGGCTGCCTCCTTGGACGCAGCCTCATGGCTTGCTCTGATCCTGGCCGGTTGTCCTGCTCCCATGTCCCCAGCCAAGCCCTGGCTTTAGGCACCCTGTACTGGGAGCACGGGTTGTAGTCTGCCTGGCTGTGGTACAGCAAGCTCCTCTGGTTGTCACCTACAGACATCCGTGGTCGTCACAAGTAGAGTGACAGCCCCCTGTGGAGGAGGAGAGGACTGACACCAAAGGTCTGGGGTCTTCCGCTTCATGTCGGAGAGTTGCACTGAGCCAGCAAGCTGGGTCAAGGCGGCTGTGCCCTGTTCCTGGGAGAGCCGTGCTTAGTGGGAAGAGAGCTGCTCTTTGGGTATCCCTGCTTGGGCCCCTTCTTCCCTCCCCGGGGCTGTTTTGCCTCCCGCAGCAGGGACGCGCAGCGTGGAGGAGCCTGTTCCCAGGGCAGGCTGGGGTGTGGTGGGCAGCTGGTGTCCTGCAGGACGGGGCACGGTGACTTTCTGGCCTCCCGTGGAGTTCAGCTCCGTTTCTGGGTAACACCACATTTGCCCCTGCCAGGCATGACTCAGTCCTGGGCTTGTAAAAGTCACGAGCTTCAGCTCTCCTATCCAAACAGTTCCTGGTTTCCCCATTCTGTCCCTGCTGCAGGCTGACCTCGTATCCCTCATGCTCCATGCAAGGTGCCGTACACCTTTTGCCATTTTTCCCACAGCCGTTTCTCCCCTTCTCTGTACCTGCTTCGCCAGTTTTACCTGCTCCTTCCCTCCTGCTCTGGCTCTGGGCTAGGTCTCTCCCCAGCCTCTTTCCATCATGTTCCTCTGCCTCGTTTGTCTTCCCGTCTGGCTTCCTTGTCTCCCTGGTTATGCCGTGAACCAGAGCTGGGGGAGAAGGGACGCTGAGACAGCGGGTCAGAGACCAGGGCTGGAAGGCAGAGTGTTACAGGATCAGGGTCCATCGCTTGCTGGTGGCTTTGGCCTCTCCCAGGTACGTGCCGTTAGCAACACGGCAAAAGCCCCCTTCCCCCAGAACAGTGATTTTCCCGTTGCTTCTACTTCACTATTGGCATGCTCCTGAAAGGTTAATGAAGTCATTCACTGCAAAGAGAAAAAGCACGTCTTCCCATGTTTTGCATAAATTAATCCTGGAGATGATGGAGCAGCCCGGGTACAGGGCAAGGAACGTGCAGCCGTGTCCTTGAGTCTCGTCACCCGAAATGCAGCCCCTGGGAGTACCACGTAGGGGTCCTGCCCGTTCCAGTCCTTGCCATCAGCTCAGGTTAAACTTGGGGTAAAAAGCCGTGGCCTCCCCACCCATCTTTATGCACGTTTCATTGCATCTCACGGGACTGGGGAGGAGTACCCAGGAATGCCCACAAGCCTCCCCTTCCTCCCATTGCGGTGGATCCTCGCTGCCCACAGATCCTCTTTAGAAAATGCCCTGTATCGGGTTTCATTCCCACTGGCTTTTTTCTGTCTGAGAAGTATGGAAAAAACCATTCAACTGGTTTTGAATCACAAGAGTGGGAGCAGGAACCAACCCCAGAAGGTAAGTGTTCTGACCTTTACCGCACGCAGATAACTGAAAATAATAACTAATAAATACATCTTGTTTCTAAACCCCGGGCTTGGGGATGTGTTCCTGCCTGATGCTGCAAGAGCCTGAGCCTGGGCTCTTGCGAGGGCTGAGGACACGAAGCTGGCGACTGCCTGCAGTAAGCAGCAGCCCCTTTGCTGTCCTGTCGGAAGTGCTGCCGGTACCAACCCAGATATTCGGGAGGGGAGGGGACAGGGCCAGCGTCCCCTCTCTTCTGCCATCCTGCTGCTGGGACCCTGGGTGTTTTCCTGGGGCTGGCACTCTGGGAGGACAAGGGCTTGACTATTTCTGACCCGTATCAGTTTCCTTGTGCTTTCTGCCTCCTCTTTTCACATACAGGGTAAGCCATATAGAGCCATGGGGGGCTGGCCACCAGCAGGATCTCTGCACGTAGGCAGACCCCGAATGAGAGCATGGATTTGCTCTGAAAAAAAAAGTGTCTTAAAACCCCCAAATCAGCAAGCATTTGAAAATAACTCGGGGAGCCTGGCTGAAAGGGGCACGTAGGGAGCTGTGACTCACAGTGAGCTCCCTAGAACTGGGTCTCGGGGCAGTAACTCAAGCCTCCATCATCTCCTGCAGTTGCGCCTGGGGAGGTCCTGTGGAGAAGACCTCTCTTTGCGGGCTGGTGGTGACAGTAGGCATTTGTACACCGGGGTCCTGTTGTGCGGTGTGCTGTCCATGCACTGGAAGGAAACGGTTCCTGTCCTGAAGAGCTTATTGTAGTCCAAAATGAGAGCATTCTTGGTGCTTTCTATGGTGAGTTGATGTTCCTCCACCAGGGTGTTGCTTCCCTTCCTTCCTCTGTTACGTTGGGAGCTTGTTTGCTTGGTTTCTGCAACCCAAGCCACCGGTGGCTGAAGAGAGTCCTGTGTGCAGAGTTTGGGGAGGATGTTAGGAGGTTTCTGGCACTCTGTCAGTGTAAAGCGTCGTATTTATTAGAGTCTTGTGCCTGGTTGGGATGCACTTCTGATCTCAAGCTCCTGAATTCCTCCTCTTAACGCCAAAGATGCCGTTCAGAGAGGTCCCCTGGGCCCAATGTGTGCTTCTGCTGAGCACTGCCCTGGTGGTATATCTGCCACTGCCTCGCTCAGACTTTGGGTTCACTGATTTCGTTTCCATTGGAAGATCTCCAACCCACCCCTTCCTGCAAGGGTTCTAGCAGATACCCAAATAACTGTGATTCAGCGGGCCATGGGCTGCTGTACTGCAGCGTGTGGAAGCATGTGCGTTTCCAACACGCAATCCGATATGCATATGGATGCTTGCGTTTGTGCCTGCTGGTGTATTTGGGCCCAAGGAGGCAGCAGTGAAGGCCCGGGCAGCTGGGAAGAAAGGAATGACAGGCTTGCCAGGGGAGGGAGGAGAGAGCTTGGTAGCTGAGATGGGGATTGGGTAACAACTGGAGGGGAGATCGGGTTTAGGAGTCGAAACGGCAGGAGTAGCAGAACGTTGTTGACTGGGGGTTGTGTTATTCCCGTGCGTTATTTATTAATCTTCTGCTAATGGTGCCGCGCAAAGAAGTGGCACTTCCGCAGAGATCTTGGGCAGCCGGAGGATCAGCTCCAGGAGGCGTTGTCACCAGGTCGGGCTGGCGTAGGGCATCCTGCTGGGCTCCGTTCTGACAGGCTTTGGGAAAGAGGAGAGTGCTCCGGAGGCATTTGGAGGGGAAAGAGGGGGAGTCTGTGACTCACCGGGGAACAATGATCGCTGCCCGGACAAAGGGGCAGGCTGGAAGAAGACCTGACAACAACGGTGCATTCCTGGCTCCAGTCTGAAGCAGAAGAAAGCCTAAAGGAATGAAGAATGTTTAGGAGGAAGCTTTAGGACTAATAAAGGGAGCTGGTAAGAGAAAGCCAAAAGGAAAGAGAAAGCAGGTTTTACTACATGCAGAGTTGTTCTGTGCCTTGAAGTGGATCCTGGAAAGCTTGAATTCGAGGCAGGAGCTGGAAGAAAGGATGCAGAGAAAGAGGTGATCTGTGCAGTGAGCGTGACTGAACCATTGTTGACGCACCCATGGCATACTATAGCTCAGACCCGTTGGTTTGCAGCCTCGTCAGACGTGACAGGCTAAGCAGAGGTGCTGAGGAGCTCTGGTAGCACTGGGACAGAAAGCCACGTGTGTTTGTGAAGCTCATAGCAGTGACGGATGGGTGCTCCCTTGCATTTGCAAAACGTCCAGTCGCTTCAAAAGGTGGGACTGGCATTTTGGTAGGTGGCGTTCTTCTTTCAGCCAGTATGGAAGTGAAATCAGCAAATACGTGGGAGAAAATCGCGCTGCTGGTGCAAACCATCTTTTGGGTGAGAAGCAACAGTTGAAGTCCTGGCCGACTTAGAGTCCCCTAAACTACCCAGACAAAAATCCGATACTCAAAGGTTTGGTTTTTAAGCGTTGTTTTCCCCACCAGTTCAACCTTGTCAGCATTAGCCAAGGAAGGCCCCACTGCCCGCCTGTGCTGTTCCCATCACCCAAAGGCAGGTCCAAATGGTAGTTTGATGTCATCTGCTTCGACTTGGTGTCTCCTTTACCTGAGAGTCTCAGCGCTGAGCTGGTGCAGAAATTCGGAGGTATGGGGAGAGGAGGAGAAGCTGCGACATAAACACAGCCTCGTGGGCTGTCCTTTCTTTTCCTGCCTGCAGTGCAAAGCCAGCTCTGTGAAACGCAGTCGGGCTGCGAACATGGTGAGTCTGGGAGCGCAGGCTTCGCAAGGAGCTCAGCCGGAGCCAGCCTCTTCCCTCGGCTGCGACACGTAGCGCGGCCGAGCCGCCGTCACCGAACGCTGCTGGGATGCAATTTCTAATTATACACAGCATCGATGCAAATCATGCAACAAGTACATATATAGCGTGTCTAAGGAATGTGTTCGGTTTTTGTTTTTTTGCTTTTTTTTTTAGTTACTATAAGTCTTGGCACTGCACTGGGCCCCACGGCAAACCTCTGTACCCTGCACAGCAGTGGTGGTGGTAGGAATGTGCTGAGAAGCTGGCCACGACTGGGCGAGAGCTGTCTGTAGGTTTTGAATGAACCGGAGCACGGCGGGACACGGCTCTGGTAATGCACGGCGTCTGTTAGAGCAGGAGGTGACTGGGGCCAGCCAACTGAGACGCCTTCAGAGAGTGTTTCTCCGCCTTGCAAAGAGCCCGAGATCGCCGGAGGTCTGGGACTTGGGTTTCAGCAGGGCTCCTCCGCCGGGGAGGGACAGTCCGTCGCAAAAGCAAGGTGTTGGTGAGTCCAGGAATGATAAAATCACCCTTGGATTTTTTTTTTTCGTGTGTGTGTGAACTCCTAGAAGTCATCTATGTTGGTATAAATGAGATCATTTGGCCTAATTAGTTCCAAGCTTAATTAGCAGTAATTATCCCAACATGGGAGTAATACCCGAGTAGGAAATACTGAGTCCTCGATTAGATAGATCTCTAATTGGTGTTACAATATTGTAATTAAAGCATGCTCATACGCCTCTGCCTCTACAAGTGATTTGTTTTATGTCTGATTAAACAGGGAGTCCAGCAGCCTCAAGGAGGCCAGGACATCGCCGCTGATTGAAACAGGGTATTATTCTTTGTTATAGGAAAGAAATGATGAATCACATATACTAGAAAACACTGTGGGCCAAATTAATCCTTTGAGTAATTGCTGCTGGAGTTGGGGAAATTACAACGGGGTGAATTTGGCCTCAAGTGCACGAGCTCTATCTGTATATCACACAGTTAAACAAATACTCATTTGAATGTGCAGCCTGGCAATTACACAATCAGACGAATGCAAGTAAGTTAATCTGCATTTGCGATCACCGGCTTGCGCGGGTGAGTTTATTCGGCTGCTGCGCGATGGTGGCGAGGCCGCGGGTTCTGCCGGGGCCGGAGCACCTCGGCAGTGAGGGAGGTGGGAGGCAGAGTGACCCCTTTTCTTCCAGCAGCAGGGCTTTTCATCCAGCCGGCCTGGCCCTCCCTAGCGGAAAACGCTTCGGAAGAGCAGGTAAACGTACTTCTTGAAGAAGTTTAAGAAGAAGAGAGCGAAACGGGAACTTTCTGAAATTAGTCAGCTTCGAAGCATGAAAGCTTCCTATGTCTTTTTAAGAAACCACCTCCTTAGAACTTGGCAAGTGCACTGCTTTATTACTTATCTCTTCGCTGCGTGAGTGGGCGACTGCACTTCCTGATTCGGTTCTTCAATACAGAGGGATCATCAGCACAGGTCTGTAGAGGACAGTGGCTCCTCGCCTACGGAAAGTAACAAGTAAGAATCGAGATGCGTGCATCTTCTGGCTGTCACAAAGCAATTCGAAGCATATTAGAGTCGTAGCCAAAACCAGAGCTACAACCAGCTCTTTCTTTGCTTTTTACAGCTGCAGAAACTGAGGCACAAATCAGTTACTTGTCTTGCTGGAGCTCGTGGAGCTGGTGTGTACGGCAGATCCAGGAGCGCGGTGCAGATCTCATCGCCTTCTGCTGCACCCGCAAAAATGTCTCCCTTTCCAGAGGGGAGAGGCCAGAAGGAGAGAGATGACTTGAGCAAGGAAATCAAATACACCAAATTCCATTAAAGCAATATTAGGGATAAGGATTGAAACACCCCATATACGGGAATTCAAAAGCAAGGGTTTCCATAGCAGCATTGCTTGGCCATATTGTATATATACTGTTTTGCATTGCTCTCATGATGTCAAAGGCATAGTCTAATATCTGTGTGTGCAATATGTCTGAATCAGAGTTGCTATGAAACTTAAGGCTGAATTACACCAAGGAGGCATATTCTTGTGCAGTGCTGGGAGGAAATAGCAGAGCTAGGTTTTGTTAAGATTTTTCTCTAGTGGTACATTTTTCTTAGGAAATTGCTGATTTGCCAAAACTGTTGCTATTTTTTTCGGAAAAGTTGATTCCAGGTTTGTGCCCCCTCTTGGGGAAAAAAAAAAAAAAAAAGGAAAAAAGTTTTGAAATGGTCAAAATAAAATGCCCCGGTGTTTGAAAGTTCAGAGAGATATTATCGTTCTGTCCTTCAGAGTGACCATTTCTGTTTAAGTAAATCGCTACAAAAAGTATGAAAGTTTGAAGTAAAGTGCTTCAAGACGATGAAGTGAAATCTTGCCTTTAATTCATTTCATCACAGTTTCTGTGTATAGTCTGTGAAAACATTTTTTTTTCCCTGACTAGGTATGGAACGATGATTTGAAATCTCTGAAAGTCTTGAAGGAAGGCGAAGCGTTCCACTTCGCTCTAGATAGCCCCGAGCTGTCCTGGCAAGGGGTGCCGACAAGGGACCGACTGCCTCGCGTCTAAAGCGACGAGAGAGGTTTCCCCCACCCAGTACCTTTCTGCGCCCGATATCGCGCTACGCCTGGGTATCAACGTTGAGCCTTCGGACCAGGAGGGGTTTGGGTGGCAGTGGGGGGAGCCGCTGCCTCTCTCGTCCTTAGACCTCCGCTCCGCAGGCGAGGGGAGCACCTTGGGACCCAGGGCTGCAAAGGAGCGCCTGCCCTGTGAGTTGGTTCGGCATCATCCTTTCCTCGCTGCCAGCATTCCCAAATGCTGGTGTGGCCTGCGTGCCAACGTCTCCTTTCCTCCTGCGGCCTGTAAGCCAGCGTCTCCTCTTCCCCCGCTCCCTTGTGTTGGAACTGGTAAGCTTTGTGCTTGTGCCTGAAGAGCTATGGTTTAGACTTGCTTTGCCACGCGTCGAAGCCGCTCTTGTTTAGGAAGGAGACTGCAGAAGGGGTGTGGGACAGAGGAAGAAGATGACAGCTTGTTTTTCCTATGTGGCAGCGACAGATGTTGGGTATTAGACAGAGGCAAGCTGACAAACATCTGAATGAGTGGAAGAGACTCCTAACCCAAAGGGAGGAGTTGTGGTTTAGGTTAAAGCCACAAAGGAAGTGAAGGAGGTTACCACTTTCCTGTCTGTGGGCAGGAGGTTCTCCTTGTGCTCATTTGAAGGCTTAGCTCTAGCTCGTCCTTCCCTAGGAACATGCTCATCTCTGTACTTCTTGAAAAGCATTCGATCCGGCTTCTGATCTTGGGAGTGCCAAACATCCCCTTTATCCGCAGAAATCAGCAGGAGCCACGAGTTACAGAACTGGGACTCGCAGTCTTAATTTATGGAGCCAGATACTTTCAAGCGCGTTGTTAAGCCACATGTTTGGTTTGGTGGTAGAGCGTTTAGTGCATTTCCCCGTGCCTCTTCCCCTAGCTGATTCCACTCGGGTTTTCTGTTGCAAGTATCGGTACCGCTGGGGCTGCCGGCTCGCTGCAGGCTGCAGCTCTCTCTCGTCCCCGAGTGACGGGCAAATTGTGCAGCCTGGATCTAGCAGTCTCGCCTGCTGGTGCAGGGCAGACTCTGAATGCCATCGGGTACCTACCAGCGTGGCCTGTGATCAGTATTTTCCTTGATTTTCGCGGCATGCTTTCCTTTTAATGGCTCGGAGGCTCTAGCTGCACGTGGCTGAGAAGGTTGTTGTCTCAGTTCAATGGCCTCGCTGCTCGCCTGCGAGGAGCGAGCGGCTGGTTAACCCTGGCGTGCTGCAAGAGGCATGCCAGGAGGGAGATGAAAGAACGCGGGACTGCTCTTACAAGAGAGCAGACTTAGCCCCAGCCTGAGCGCTGGCGTGTAAGCCGGCTGTCTTAACCCAAGCTATCAGCTGGCTGCCGCACAGTGAGAACCACTGTCAGTGACAATGACTTCAGTGTGTGCCGCCAGTGCCTTCTGATCGCTGCGCGCTACCGTACATGAAAAGAGCATCTGAAAGGTGCTCCCTGAAGAGCCATTATGTGTTATGTGGTCTCTAACCTTCCATTAACAGCTCACCTTAGCCCCTAACCCTGGCCGTGGGACGCAGCAGAGTCATTTCATTTACCAGGTGTGAAAATCATATTTTGCCATGTGAGGATGATTGCTCTGTCAGGTACATTGCAGTCTCTGGTTTTTTGTTTGTTTGCTTGCTTTTTTTTTTTCTTTTTGAAAAAGGGCTTTGTTAGAACTACAAGATAGCATTAAAGATTTATATGTGGCATTTTAAGGCATTTCCTTTGCCAATGGGTTTTCAACGCTACTCGCTGATCTGTGTGCAGCGCTTTCCCCAGACCGTGCTGTTAAGCCAGGGTTCCTCAGTGCCGGCCTTGAGGGACCACTTTTGAAGCTGGAAGGACCTGTTGCTGTGCTCCTCTCCTCAGCCCTGAGCTGCCATCCAGCGTTGCGTCCTTCTCAGTTGCAGGATGCACTCTGGCGTCTAACCGAGCTCTGGGTCTGCTTTCAGCTTTTCTGCTTGCGGGAGCCGAGACAGCACGGAGCTCGGGGCAGCCAGAGAGCCCCGGGGGCAGGCAGCGCCCTGCCCGGGGGGCCTGGCACCCCCCTTCTGCCGGGCGGGGAAGGAGCTCTGTCATGGGCAGCCGCGGGTGCGGGTTCAGCTGTCTTCTGGTGGATCATCCGCCTAAGACATCGGAGGCGTGGGTTCAGACCTTCAAGCATGTGGCTTATGGTGTTTGGCTTTGTTTACTGGAGTGCTAGAGCCTTAGGGCCACGGAAAGTGCAGCTTTATTGAAATTGTTGGAGTTATGCTTGCTTACGGCAGCAGGCAGCTGGGGACATGTATTTTTTTTGGAGCACATTGCCAGGAACATAAGCCTTTTTCTTTGGGAGATGCTTTGTAAGGGTGGCTCAGGCGAGTGTTTGGGAAACGTTGTCCTAATGGAAACAAGATGCGGAAATGATCAGGTCTCAGAACAACTCTTATTTCTTCCCCACATCTGTGACTTACAAAGTCCACCTTCCAAAGGCTCCGTCCTTCTCTCCTTCCTCATTACCATCAAATCTTAGTTTTGAACATTGTATACACCACCGAGAGCTGGGACACCACAGGGGACGCTGCAGCCTCTGCATGTGGGGGAAAGAATGACCTGGGCAAGGAAGCCCGTTCGCTTGCACGGGACCTGGGCAGGCTGCGGTTGTGTTAACCGGACACAGCAGCTGCAGTCTTCGTTGTCTCATTCTTAAGCTGAAGGTACCTGTGCTTCAGCATTTAAATCTTTACTAGAGATTCATGCTACATCCTTTGATGCTGGATGCTCGTAGAAAAGCAGTTACCAAAAACGCAAGTGGTTCGTAAGACAACGTAGCTGGAGCATTACCCGCATTTCCTGTTGCTGGCTGGACTTGTGGCATTCGTTTTGGTGTGGCCTGACAGAAGGGACAGGCAAAAGGTACGGGCTGTGTGTAGGTACAGCCCGCGCTGTGAGCAAGCCCAGGCACAGGGAGCGTAGCCCAGCAGACTTACGGTACCTGGGCCGGTCCCCTGTGCAGCACCATCTCGCGTGTTAAATGGGCGCCCTGAGAGGTACGGGTATAGACAGAAAAGAAACACGCTGTGCTAGGTGTCTCTCAGGATCTGCAAGGCAGGTATTGCAAGCAGATGTATTCATCCTAGGGAATAAACAGATAAAATGTAAAATAAGCTGGCAGATTTTGTGCTCAGATGGACTAGGAACGTTCACACAGTCTGTTCTTACAGTTCAGCTGTGAGAGGCCAACACCTTCAGCAGAGAGGGACTAGCAAAATGTTTGGACAGAAGTATGTCCAGTCCTGACATCTGTTGCTAAAGCAGTCCAGAGTTTGCACCATAAAAGCGCACAAGTAAAAATGCAGAACAGGAATGAAGCATTTATGTAGCCAAGCCAAAACTCTCGGGTGCCCTCTAATAAAGAAGGCACCTGCTTGTGCTGGCGTAGTCCTCTATCATCTAGGATTTTGCAGATCTGAAAAACCTCCGATGATTACTGCAGAAGACAGTCAGCACCACACTCTGATAATAAACCAATGTCTAAAGAGCAAGGGGGAAATCTGATTGTTTTCTTTGGAGGGATCTCACTGTTTTATGTAATCTTTGTACAGCACCTGTAAATCAGTGACTAGCACTTTTGAAATGTATTTCCTTCATCAAAAGCTATTTGAAACAACAGGTAGCACCTATCCATTCAGTCTAAGCTCCCTTGACATTTTTAAATGACAGATAATGAAAACTGTCTTCATTATAACTCAAGCAATTTCATCAGACTGTCACCAGCAAACAATGGCAAATTAGAGACTGAACAACCCTCAGCTCCACTCTCCTAGGTACCTGTGCAAATTTGCATGTCTTCAGGGTGCTAGGCTGTGATACAAAAAGGTGGTCAAATGCTGCCTGTCCCCATCCAGCTGGGGAGGGGATTCCTGAAAATCAAGACAGAATAGACAGTGCCTTTTCTACTGCTTCTGAGAAATATTAGAGGCGATTGCTCAGGTGGAAAGGTTTCTGGTATGCAGGGTGCTAGAGGTCAGCAGGAACATGTTAAAATCTCTCTGGAAAGCAGCGGTCAGGTGGCATGAAAATGGAGCACAAGTGCGAGAAGGATCGTGGGTGAGAGACACGGCTTATCTCACAGAGCGCCGAATTCTGCACTGCCTTCAGTTTATGAATGGATTTAAAGCATGGTGCCAAGTAGAGCATATTGCAGTTGTCTAATCCTTAGGTGACAGAGGCAGGCATGATAGTAGACAGAGCTGCATCCAAGAGGACTCATCAGAACAGCCCAGGCAGCCTGGCATTACTGCTACCTGAGCTGCGGGAACCGCTCCCGGCCCCTGAATCCCAACTGCCGAAGGGAAACCCACTCGGAGGAGCAGCTGTCCGTGCGTGGTGCCGGCTTATCGTACCCCGCTGGTCCCTGCTTCAGGCGTGCCTGGGCTGAGCGGCGCTCGCTCAGGTCCTTCTCGCCTCGCGGCCTTCACCAAGCTGCCCCCCACAGTTCGCTTCGAGGGGGGACAGGGAGCAGAAGGGGCATTTTACGACCAAACGGCATTTGTATGAGATGCCCGTGGTGTGGAAGAGGCTGGCGCCAGGGAGGGAATTACAGGGGCCCAGGGAAGAAGGAGGCTGTGGCAGAGAGAGGGTTGTTATCGGAGCACACGGGGAGCAAAATGACTGAGATAGAGCGTGCAGATAAATAGTTAGAAATAGCCCCAGTGGTGTGATTTGGAAGGAAAATCAGTCACTGCTTTGGTCCCCAGTGGTGCTCAGTTTAGGGAGTTGAGTGGTAAATTACAGGCAGGTTAGGACTCCAGGAACGTCGGTGACCCCGTGAAGTGCTGGGGAGAGAAAAGTTGCGGTAACAGGGAGTAAGATTCAGATCTCATCTATCTGAGTATGAGTATCTCAAGGTGAAATAACAGAAGGAGAGGAGGCGGGAATATTGATTTCTGCCTCACAAAACAGACAACAACGCCTACTTTTTCATAGCAAGAATTTAACCATTCGCTTTAATGGGCCAGTCTGCAGTACAGTGGGGGCTTGGTTTCTTCTTCATGTGCAATCTAGAGGGGAAATCATGCTGAAGTTATTTTTATTTTATTGTAGCCTTGCAGGAGAGTCGTGAGCCAAATTTTACCCTCAGACATCTGCGCGCTGACTGTAGGGGCAGCTGCGGTCCGGTACTGCCGCCCCGTTGTACAGCGGGTGGGTGCCCCGAGCAGCCAGATAGATGCTGGGGGAGCAGCGCTGGGGGCACGACGAGCCTGTTAGGCCAGAAGGGCCGTTGTATGTATTGGCGACAAGTGAATTTGTCTGTCTGTCTGTCTGGGGGAAGGCTTAGCTTTCTTCCATTTATCCCGCAAGAAGGATGCTCCCAATGAAAGGTGCTTTCTTTGGCTGTTTGTGGCTTTCTCAGAAATATACCTTTAGGGATAACGCTTCGTTTGGTTGGTTTTGCAGTCAAAGACAGTCATACGCACACCAAGGGAGTGTGAAGTTACGGCTGAGAACCTTAAAATGCTCAAGGGTCAGGCAATTCCACAGCCAAATTCTCCTGGCTGGGACACAGCACTTGGTGTGTGTTAGCAGTTCCCTGTAAAACATTGGAACAGTGTAATGGGACCAGTGTTCCTGGGCAAACATTGGTTTTGGAATCTCCCGTATGCCAAAATTTGCCACCTCTGTTTTGTATGAATTTGTATTTGTCATGTGTTGCATGAGCATATGTTTCCCCAGATTCTGTTTACCTGACTTCCCTTCTGATTCAATATCTCTTCTCTCCTTCTTCTTTTTTTTTTTTTTTTTTAATAAAACTGAGCATTTATCTGTATTGCTGCATAGCATTTGCCTCATACCTGCTTATTGACTTTGGAGATGACTCTAAATAGGGCAAGAGCTTCCTGCAACTGGAATGTTATAATGCGTGGGATTTGTTCGTGACATTACAGTTTTGATGTGGGATAATGTCTTGAAGGGGGGCAGATCAACGAGAAGGCTGCCTGGAGATCCAGAGCTACTTCTGTGATGTGTTCTAACCACAGGTTCAGTTCCACGCTCCAGCCCAAACCTGACTGAGGCTCAGGTTGTTTGGAGATTCATGAGTGAATAGGAAAACACGAGATTACATGTTCCTCTCTGCAGTGTAGGTAGGAAAAGTGAGAGCAAGGCCTTGAAAATTGCCAAGCTGCCTTTGCCATCATCCGTACGCTGTTGCTGTAGGGTGATGTCGTGCAGCCAGCGCTGCTCAGAGCCATCAGGCAGTCTCCTTCCCAGCAGGGCTCTGTACCCTCCGCAGCCATCGAAGCAGTGGTGATCGTACGGGGCAGCTACAGGTGGCCTTATGCCAGCAGTGGGGACAGAAGTAGGGATGTGCATGTGTGTGTTTGCGTACATGTACATATCTGTATGGATATTGTTGTGGGTATGTATGCATTTACCTTCCCTGTGAGTTTGTGCAGTCCCACACAAGTCTGGGTGCAGGGGGACCGTTCACCTGAACCCAGTTAAGCATGTTCTTTGGCGTTTGCAGGTCTGAGGTTCAGCAAAACTGGCTGGGCTCGGGGTAATGTCTAATGCCAAAAGAAACTGAACTAGAAACAAAGCCACAGCAATCTCTCCCCCTCCTCCTAATCCTGATTTCCTCATCTTTTAGGAATGATTTATAATAGATAAAATGCTTTTTGAAAGAAGAGTTTTTTCCAAGTTAACAGTGGACATTAAACTACCCTTCCCTGTGGTCCTTTGCCATCTCTTTCACGCTGTCCAGCTGTAGACTTCATCCTGCAGCAAGATTCATGAAGGCAGCTCCCCTGAGGCCATGCAGAGAGATCGCGGCGGTAGGAGAACAGTCATCACCTGGGTTCCTCACAGAACGGGTTGCTTCCTTTCGAGAAGGCTTATTAGAGCACGCAGCCATGTAAAACTCAAAGCTCATAAGAAAAAGATTTCATAGAGCCTGATCTTTCTGTGGTCCTGCGGCTCCTCTGATCCTTTACACCAGAGCAAAAAAAGGGGGAAAAAACCCAAACCTAAAGCAAACAAACAAAGCAAAACATCCTGCTAATGATGTGTGTTCTTCCCTTCCAACAGTGCTAGCGTTTTACACCCACTTTGCACAGGTGTACGTGAATGCAGAAGTCGGGAGGCAGTATAGACAGCAAAGCTCTTAAGGAGCTAGTGGAGCTTCCCTGCTGGAAGGTTATGATCACACTGAAAGGGGGAAATCTTGCCTCAGCAGACAGGAAATATGTGATGCAATTTCGGCACAGAGTTGCTGGAGATAAAATAGCCCATAAACTGAAAAAATTGTAGGGAACACTTTGCATGGCCCAAATGTGCCGTGTCAAAGCTAATAGTGAGGGATCCTTTGCCTGCGGAAGCAGCAGTGTACAGGCTACGGATGCACACGGTAACTGCATCCCTTACCTGTAGGGAGGAGTGTACATTCCTGATCCTGGAAATAATAACTGTCAGCAGATCCTTCGTAAATGGTGGCAGATTTTCTCGAGGGAACATTTTTAAGCACCGGTGACTGAAAAGGTGCAATCTGCTGTTTCACTTGAGGTGAAGCTTTTTTCACGTGGAACAACTGCGTGGTTAGAGAACAGGCTCAGCTGCAGGGAGTGGATGGTCAGGAGCAGGGTGTCATGCCTCCAGCCTTCACACACTAAGGCTCCGTGTCACCATTTCGCCTGCCCTCAGTCCCGTCTTCAAAAGTTCCTCTTCCTCAGTTGTTTCCACCTCCTCCAGTTGTGCCAGTTCAGCCGCTTATGGGGATGAAATCTACATCGGAGCTGGTCTGGTGTTAAGGGGTTGTTCTTGTTAGTAGGGCTTATAAAGAAAAGTTGGATCGTTTAAACAGCTCACCTGTGGCTGTGGCTGCATAAATAGTTCAACTGGCACAAGTGAGCGGCAATAACTGTGAGAGAGAGTGGCAGGATCCTCTAAGTCTGCCGCAGATGGAGTAGTGAAATGGAGCCACGGCCCTACGCACTCTTAATGTTATTTGCATGAGTAGCTCCATTGTGTTTCAGTGGGACTCTACTTACACATGTAAAAATCCGTGTTTGCAGGGCCGGGCCCTTAAAGAGCATAAAAGCAGCGACTGGGGTGTGCCATGCTCTGAACCATGTGTGGCAAGTGTAATGCAAATGCGTTCTGCTGGCTGGCCTATCTCGTCGGATCTGTTCTGCAGAGCTGGAGCTCCTGTAGCCACTTTTCTTGGGCTTGCTTCGCCCTGGTGGAAGAGGACCCTGCTTCTGAGTCAAGAGGCTGGTCCTCTGTCCCCGCTGCCGCCAGGGAGTTGTGAGGAGAGCGTACGCAGTGTGGTGAGAGCTGTAATGTTTCCAAGATGTTCTTGGATTTGCCGGAGCGCTCTGGAGAGCCAGGACAGCTGCCTTCTCCGGGGCTGCTGTTACAAGTGTGGCCAAGGGAGGGCAAGGCCCCGTGGCGGGGGGGATGCTCTCCCGGTAGGCCGGGGCAGTCCCAGGGCTTGACTTACCTGCCTTACAGCCCGGCATCGCAGTTAAGATCATTTGGGAGCCTGTTGTTGTCAGTTCCCATGGTAAAACCCTTGGACGACAGCGCCAGGGATTTCTCGGCTGAGAATCCCTGCCTTGGGAATTCTCTGCTCGTGGCAGTTTGCCGTGGCAAATTCCCAAAGGCAGCGGGCGAAGCGGCAGCTTAACTCTTGAGAGCGAAGCAGAACACCTTGATAGTTGCTATCCGGAGCCCCAAAGAGAGGAAGGAAGAGACATAAAGCCGTTGGAGGGGAGAGGCTCGGTGTGGTTATTTGAGACCGCTGCCTGCAGAGTTGCACAGTCATTTATAACTGTTTGAAATGCGGGGGGATGGGGTTGGGGGGATGGGAGGGGAGCTGCAGGAACCACAGCATATGTGAACGAGGAGCACTTTATGCTGCCTTTCCTTGGTCGAACTCTGCCGGGGACGAGACAGCGAAGCACTGGGCCAGAGGAGGGACGAGAACGAGAAGGGCAGCCCGCTAACGCCTATTTATCGCTGCTGTTCTGTTAGTCGGGACTGGAGCACGGGCTAGGGTTTTCAAGGGTGCCTTCGGGAAAGGGAAGTTGGGTGCCTGGCTTCTTTAGGCTCCTCAGAGAAATCCCAGCCCCTGCTGCCCAGGGGAAACAAACTTCCTCTGCAGCAAACCGCAGCGGGTGCGTGGTGTCAGCGAGGGCACGGCCAGGTCTTACCCCACACCTGCGGCACCACGGGCCGCGTCTGACCCCTGCACCCTGCCTTGCCGCCTGGCCTGTCCGCTCCGCGCAGCCTCGCTAATGTGGGATGTACAAAGGAGAGGAGGGATTGGGGGTGTTACCAAAAGGAAGGCCCCTATCAATCTGAAAATAGGTCAGGTTTATACATTGGGTAAAGGAGTGGGCAGAACTGATGGCAACAGAGGTTCAAGCGGAGCTGATCATGTAGGTTTCATCAGCGCTTCCACAAGTGCAACTGCGATCAGTGGGAAGGTGCAGGTAGGGCTAAGTGGTGGTGGGTGAGTTGGAAAGACTGGCCAGGGGCTGGTAGCTTCCACCTTCGGGTCACGGATCCTGGGAGCTTGCAGCCTGAGGGGCTTGTCTGCAGAAAGTAACGGAGGGGAGCAAGCGAGAGAAGTCAGCGGGCTGGAAGTCTGTCCAGTGGGTCTGCAAATCAGAAAGGGTTGAAAGGCACTGCGAGGAAGTATCCTCCCTGAAGGAAAAGTATCTAACAGCTTAAGAGGTGTGAATTAGCTACTGTTGCAGTGTTCAGGAAGTTGTAAAGAGATCTTGCTTTTAATATTGTTAAGAAGCGGGGATGGACAGGGCCGGGAGAAGAGAGGAGAACGAGGGCTGAGGAGAAGGAGGAGGTAATTTCATCTGCAGGAGTGGCACCCGCCCTGCGTGTGTGCCCTGTGCTGAAAGGCTCTCCTTCCAGAGGGTTGGGCTGTGCTGAAGGTGGGAATGGGAACGCTGCAAAGGGTGGGTCATCCGAGGATAAAGGGCGAGCGAGAGCCCACTCTGCATTTCTCTTCTGTTGTATTGGCAAAACAGGTTATTCAGGCATCGCGGATATGCAAAAACGATCAGCCTGCTTTCTCCGGTTAGACTGCGGTGGTTCTGTGCATCTGTGTCACCCGTGGTTTGGAGAACTCTTCCTCGTGACCCACAGGATCGCCCATTTTCAGAGCGTCTCGCGGAGGTGAGGGATTAGTGGGTGTTGAAGGCGCTCTTTCCAGAGAGCCACAGCCCGCAGCGGGCGGGGGGTTGCCGCAGACCCTCACAGCTCCTCGCTGTGAGCCGGTTTCGGGCTGCACTGGCGTTCAGTCCCCCGGCCGCGGAGCGTTGTTCGGGATGGGGCCCGTGGGCGCGTTTGGGAGCTGGTAGGATGCGTCTGTGTGCCGTTACGGTCGGGTCCCTCCCCGATGGCTGCGAGCTGCGGCTTAGCCCGGTGCTTTCCTCGCCAGAGGAGGCCGCCAGGCCTCCCGGAGCAGCTCCCCCGCGCTCGGCTTCGGCCGCCCGACGGACGGGCTCGCGCCCTTTCCGTTGGGGTGCCGTTAGGAGGCGGGCCCCGCGCGCCGCCTCAGGGCAGCGCGAGGTGCACGCGCGCCGCCGGCCGTGG
>VXAA01005665.1:2221501-2262208 GCA_013399115.1 Anseranas semipalmata | reverse complement strand
TGCCTGTGTGCAGGGGGTCTGCTCGGCGGGGGGGAGCCCGTTCCCCGACCTGCCGGCAAGGGCTGGTGCGGCGCGGCCGTCGGCGGGGCGAGGAAGGCTCCTTCTGGAGAGATGCTCGTGAGATCCTCCAGGGCCGGATGACAGGGCGGGGGGAAAACGACGCCGGAGAGCCCAAATGCTTGGGGAGATGATGGGACAGGTGGATGCGGGCAAGCAGCGAGGCTCCACTTCTTGCAGCACCCTGCCTTTCTGTGCTGTTCAGCTGTCTGTCCCCGAGGCCACCACGCTGTAGGTGATGGGAGGTGAGAAGCGAAGAGGCCTCTGAGGACCAAGTATCAGGGAGACGGGAGGTGGGATAGACAAAGCGTGACACAGGACGCGGATGGGGAGAATCAGATGTGATAGTCAGCTGTGGGGTACTACTTGGGCATAAAACGTTAGGGTGGGATGATTACATGGTTAGTGGTTTAATAGTAAACAAAATGAGAAATCAGTCAGGAAACTGGCATGCAGCGAAGAAAGAAAGTATGAAATAATAAGCGGCGGTAGGGAGTTGATTGTGGAACAATTCAAAGCCCGCCATTGTGAAAGGGAAGATGCTTTTATCCTCCAGATGCTAGATCTCGCTTGGAGCCTGAAATTGGTCTAGGAGTAAGCGAGACCCTTGCCTTCTGGGAGGGCAGCACCAGGTCTCGCAGCGCTTGCCTCGGAAAGCAGCAGCTTCCCCTTGGTTTGGGCAGCTTCTCACCTCAGCGACTTGGGGCACTGGAGAACAGCAGGCTGTGCCAAGTCAGGCTCGTCTCGCTGAGCCTGGCTGTGGGTGACTGTTGCTCTGCTGTCAAAATAGAGTTGGAGGGAGCGGGGGAGACAGCTCTTCCACTTCAGAGGGGTTCCAGCAACATTTTTATTTTCCTCGTAAGTATTTTGTCCTGGATTTCTCCATGAAAAGCCCACACAGACATCATAGGAGCTGTGAAGCAACCTGAAATTGAGCTTTAAAAAGAGGAAAAAAAGTGAAGCATAATGTTTTTTTCTGTTTCGTTGGAAGTCAATATTCAGTCAGTGATTGCTCAACACATTACAAAAACAAGGATTGGGAAGCTGGGCAATGCGCTACATGGAATCAAATAAAAAATCACAGGGTATGGAACGAGAGAACTAACATACCTGGAGAGCTTTAGTCCTGTCTTTCTATTGCCTCTCCCGCGTTACATTCGGGCTGTAACGCCCGATTGCCATCCTCCGCGTGGGGTGTCACAGGCACCGGTGGGGCTGGGGAAGGGCCAGGCGGGCGGCTGTTCTGCCTTCGCCCTGCGTGCGCCCGTATCCCATAGCAGAGCCTTCTGCTTGCCTCTGGAAACCGCGGGGGTTGCGTCGGTGAGGTGCTGTAGCCATTTCGGACAAGTTGGCGTGATGGCTCCGTTTTTTTGTTTTGTTTCATTTTAACAGTGATCTCCAAAAGATTATTTTTAATGAATGTGTCCTTTTTTTTCGTACTCGGAGCATAAAAATGGCTCAAGGGCTCATATTCTTTTCCTGTCTCCCTTGCTGGCTCCTCCTCAAACAACAAAAGAAAGGCAGCTTTCTTTTTTAAGTTGGAGTTAGCAACGATGACAGTTTTGGGATTTGGGAATTTTCCCAGTGAGGTGGAGTTTTTGGTGTTTTTTTTTTGGGGGGGGGGTGTAGAGAAGGGGGTCTTCGGATCTTGGGTCTCACTGCACTGTTGTGAACTCTTAACACCTTAATTGAAGGGGTGGAGATGCTGAACCACTAACAAAGACCTCCTTTATCCAAAATGTTAATCAATCATTGACGTTAAATAAGTGTGAACAAAACCAACCAAAAAAAAAAAAAACCCTAAACAAGTTTTTGTCTAAGTCCCCCTCCCATTCAGTTGCTCGTCTTCGGTCAGGTTAACGCTAGAAATTCTTCTGGGGATGTATTTTGTGTGTACATGTACGTACTTGGTTTTGGCAGTGTTTGGTAAAAGTTCTGTTGCTGACTTCCCAGCGTATTTTTTTCTCAAGGCAGCTTATGTAGTTCGTAGAAGCAACAAAGATGTTTTGAGAGAAGCTGTGATCTGCTGTGGTGCGCGGGAAGGAGCAAGAACATGACGATGCTGTTGCAACCATCTTCTTGTGGGGTAGGGGTGTGCGTAAAGGGTTTTTTTTAGGTTTTTGTATTTTTTTCGGGGAGGCGTTTTGCTTTTGGCTCTTGTGATCGGTTAATTTGTTTATCGGTCAACACAGTCTTCTAAGCTAGGCAGGACCCGAATTTTAATGCGAGAGAAAATAAATAGGTTTCTGTTCATAGAACCAGAAACTTTGTGGATGTCTTCTGTATGTTATGAATACAAAGAGCGTGGACTCTTTCTTCCCCGCGCTTCCCTCCCTCCCCATCTTGCATTTCATCTTCGCAGTTCGTGTACTTGGATTGTTTTCAGTTAGGGTTAGTCCACAGCCAAAGAAACTGCATTTGTCACTGAATATCCAAATATAGAAGCTAAGGCAACTATAAGCCACGAGGCTAAAATATTCATATGCAATGGCTTTTGTGAACAGTTTGTATCTTCGAGGTGGATAAGAATGGAGTAACCTTTGATCCGCATTTCCTGGCGATTCAAAGACTTGCTGCTCTGTGATATGTTGCATTTCCATCCTATTTCTCTAGGAATTTTTCTAGATTTTTTTTTCCTCTTGAGTTCCTGACACGCTGTGTCAGTTCTGTTGCCTGACTAACTGTGCGTGTGGCTGAGGAGTTTTGTTGGTCTTTATTTATACAGTCAGTGGGGAAAAAGAACCCAGCCCCCTTATCTTTATCCTGCGGAGCAATTGACACTCAAGTGAGTATTCAAACTAACTCGCATCCTAAATGCCAGCTGTGTTACCTAGCAGGGTTTGATCTCTCCCGCTTTCTAGAAGTTTACCAGAATTTCTTCAGAGCAAGGCAGGCAGCCTTCATAAAATCCTTCTGTCTGGTTTGCATGGCCTTGGACTTCACAGAAATCTCCGTGCCTCAGTAAGGTCTGTGGTCTGTTTACACTGATATCAAGTCCTTTAACCCAGCAAGATTTGCCACGGGCTAGGATTTCCTGCTCACAAGCTCTGCTGGAGTCCCTCTGGTCTTCCTGCTGGCAAAATGAAGGTGTTAACTTGGGTTTTGAGAGCATTATCTGCTGGCAGATTTTGGAAGAGCTGCCTTTAAGAGCACACCGTCTCACTGGTTAACACTGGTTAACTCTGTAACAATGGCAAAACATACGGTGATACTTTAATGTGTGCTGAATCCAAACCAACCATTCCGATGTTGCCTTTAAAATGAGCATCCTGGATGTTTTTGAAGAAATGGGGTTGCATCTTCCGACTGTATCCTCACCCGTGGGCCTGTCCACCTGCTGCTCGTACGCCCGTGAGCCTGCCTTCCTCCGGTGGAGCCGGCTTTCGAGCAGTCCTCGGCGCGTCCCCGTCTGGACTCTGCAGCAGCCCTTCCTTTGTGCTGGTGCCGCCGCTTGAGCAGCTGCGTGCTGACATGGATCGAGGGACCGCTCTGGGTTATAAGTAGCCTGGCAAAAAAAAAGGTTATATTTAGCCCGGATCGGTTTGCCAAACGAGTTGGCTGTTTGGCCACGCGCGCGGTTGTACCGGCACATCAGACAGCGTGGTGCAGGGGTGGAAGTAAATATTGGTAGCAGCAGCCTTTTGAGCTGGCATTGCTGCCAAAAGGAATGCTCATCTAACTGTACCTCTAAGAGTCTGCTAAACTTGCTAAGTGGTGTTTACACCTATTTGTTACAGCTTCCCTTGCCTGAGAACAGTTCCTTCAGTTTACCTTATCCTTTTTGCCAAAAGCGTTTCTCATCCCTGAACGCGTACGTGGTGTATAAAAAGACAAGCCCTCCTTAAGGAGCTTCAGCGGTGGCAAGAAGAGGAGCGTGGTTGTTGAGCTATGGAAAAGTTTCCGCTGCTTCACGACTGTCTGATGATACAGAACATGTAGTGTAAATTGATGGTAGAATATTTAGCATGGTTGCAATTAAGCAGTGAAACTCACGCTGTGAGAATCATCAGGAGCAAGGATTCAACAAGAGTTAAAAAGGATCAGATGTCTGTAGGAATATGAAGAATATTCAATTATCATAATCAGTGACAGTAGAAATTTTGGAAGAAGTATTAAGCCCATGGTCTAAGCCTTGATTTTATTCTGCTCTAACAGATGTGCTTCTATATTGGGAAAAGAGAGGGAGGGCATAGCTTGTTTTGCCCGCGTTTACTGCGGGGGTCTCCCACGCTTCTCCGGAAACTTGACTGGGACGGGAGTTTGCGATGCACCATTACACTGCGTGCGCTTCTGGTTTGCCTCTGGTGAGCCATCCTGGAGTCTGGTCTGAGATGCTAAGCCGTGGCTACGGTGAAAAGTGAACTGCTGCTAGCCGAGTTTTGGGTTTACTCCCGCTTCTGGGCGTTGCTGCCTGCTCCTCAGCAGAGTGGGATCTCAGCGCTCTGGTTTTGATCTGCTTTGACAACACACTCTGAATTTATTTTCAGGGCTGTTACGGAATTGCAGTTTACTGTATCTGAAGAATGAGTGTTGTCTCTTTAGGGTAGCTGAACATGCTCCAAGATCCCTTTTTTTCAGGGAGACTTAAAAGCAGAGGTGAGCTTTTCCTTGTTTGGCCTCTGAGAAGGAGCTTGTGGAGCAGGGAAGGGAGATGAAAAGTGGCACTGTACGGTGGTTTGTTTATTTGTTTGCTTGTTTCTAAAGCCGCGGCAGAATCAATGAGCTGCTTTTGAAGGAAGGAGAATGGCAAGTATGCTTTACATGTGACATTATTTCTTTCAACAAAGCGGGGCTGAGAGGTGCTGGAGCAATGTCCTCTGAGAGTTCACTGAAAATTGGGTGCTGTAGTCTTGAAAACAACGCTGATTTTAAGTGCTCCTTAGCGGTACAATCTGTGGCAAAAAGAGCGCATGACGCACGCGGTAGTTTAACCGCACACGGAACAGAGGGAGAGCTTGCTTCTTTCTGTATTCAGGTCGGAGTCGTTGCGCTTTAGGCACCGGTAGCACTCGAGCGGTTCCCCCGAGCTGGCTGTCCGGTTTCTGTGACTTGGCCCCTTAAGAGAGGAGCGCCGCCGCTGCCGTCGTCTCGCCGCTCAGCTTCCTGGCGGGGCTGCCTGCCCGCTAGCAGCAGAGCAGGGGAGCTTCGCAGCGGGTGCCCGTCCTGCCGCTGCCTGGCCTCCCTGCGCACCCACCGAGCAGAGGGAGCAGCTGGGCGGCGGGGCCCCTGGGCTCTTCTGAAACCAGGTGAGCTCGGGTCTGCTGGCGGGCTTGAGAAGAGAGCCTGGCCCTTCGCGTGCCTGCGGTCTGCTGGCTAGACCCTGTTACTTGCGCTCTGCAAACTGCTTTAGATCTACACGTCTACTTGTGTGTGGTGCGTGAAGCAGGCTTTGCCACCTTTGTGGCGTGTATGGAATTGAGCAAAATCTGCAGGAAAACCCTGTTTTGTGGCTCGCTGCTGAAAGCAGTGGGTAGGGTCAAGCAGTAGACCCCTTCTCGGCTTGCTCAGAGCTACGCTCTCTGCATTTTGCTAAACCGACTCCTTCAGGTGTCTCGCTACCGCTGCTCCTTTGCCTATGAAATGGCAGTAGTTTATCTGCGTACCGATCTGGTACGTTGTTTGAGGATTGATTAGAAGCGTATTTGCAGTGTAATATAAGCCGGAGCCTGTCGAAGTGGAGCAGCCGCAGCTCCTGCAATTGGAGCCATTGCAGTGGAGAGTTCAGGCCATCCTAGGTGTGGAGGAGCTCTTCTCACAACTTGCACTAGTGGGAGTGAATTTTTCTGCAGCATTTTATATGTATGAATGAGAAGGGAGTAAAGAACTTCAGGCTGAAATGGCTTGACAGCTTGTTAGCAAGAAAACGCTCTCTCCTGTCTCAAAAAAAACCCTTAACCTTCTTGTGGTTGGGGATAGAAAGTTGAAGCTGTCAGGCAAATAGCCACCATCCAGGAGAAATGCTTCTGAATGTTCTTGTGAAAGCTAGCTTTCATTTGACAGTTA
The DNA here is from genome assembly GCA_013399115.1 of Anseranas semipalmata. NCBI lineage: Eukaryota > Metazoa > Chordata > Aves > Anseriformes > Anseranatidae > Anseranas > Anseranas semipalmata. Next base: position 2,256,148 of record VXAA01005665.1, on the reverse strand, counting down.
CGAGGCTTTGAAAATAGCGCCGTGTTTATACAGCCCGGGAAATCATTTGAAGTACTTCAGGCTTTGCTGTACACGCGTGGCTAACTAGGAAAATATTAAATGTGTACATCTTGTGTTGAATGAGGGAGGATTCTGCAGCAGTTGGGATTGCAGGCACTTCATGCTTTTATAAGATCATGTCAGAGCGGTAGGTTAGATAATAGGCCTGATTATAGAATTGCTTAATTTCTTGTCAAAATAAAATTTTTACACGCAGTGTCTTGAGATCTTTTCGGTGACCTCATGTTGTTTATTAAATGTCAGTTTTTCATCCCAGCAGCTTTGATACGGTCGTGTAGCATCCTGGAGCGCCGTGTGCACGCAGTCTTTGCTCGCTAGAGTTCTTTGAAGCGCCTTCCTCCTCACAAGAGTCATTGCTCTGCCGACGAGCTGACGTTTAACAGCTAGGAAACCAGCATACAGAAGCGCCGGGTCACTAAAGGTTGTGCTACGTGTAATGTACCCAACGTGGGTCTCAAAGCACGGAACCGAGCGGTTCAGCACAGGCAGCAGTGAGCTGCCCGCAAGGGCCGTAGCCGTTCTCAGCTCTGCCGCCGCGGGGACGCTCCCCGGCCACGAGAGCCCGGTGCCAGAAAGCGGCGGGAGGGCTCGTGCGAAGGAGCAGAGCAGGGGGGCAGCTGCTGGCGACGGTCCTGGGTGGGAGCTGGTGCCGGCGGGCAGTGCTGCGGGGTGCTGGTGCTGAGGGGAGCCGTGAAAAAGGGCTCGTTTGGGTGGGAGAGGGAGGCCGGGTGCCTGTTCACGAGGGTAAGACGGAGGAAGGTGCGTGGGTTGCCCGCAGCGCCTCGGGCAGGCGCGGCGCGTGGTGTCCCCTCGCAGCGTGCTGGGGCGTCGCGGCTTGCCGTAGCGCTGGGCTTTCCTTGGGGGAGGTCTGTCCTGTACTGACCCGTCCCGGCCATGGTTAGCTTATGAAAACCGACAGGATTGCAGCCCGAGGTGTTGTGCCTGAGGACAGTTCTTTCATTCTGGGAACCTAGTGAGGGGATGCCGAAATGAAACGAACAAGTGCTTCCTTCTTTTTTTCTTTTTTCCTCATGCTGAACTGATAGGTAGCTCATTCCTTCCAAGCCTTCTGCTGAAATAACCTGGTGTTACTATATACTGAGCAACAAACTGGTGTCTCTTCAGTCCCGTCTTCCTATCCGTTGTTTCGGCATCCTGTTGTTTTTTTTTTCTTCCTCTCTCCACAGGTTAGTTTGCAAAGAATGGGCTGCTGACAAGCTTTACACAGGCTTCTTTTACCTGTGGTGGTTGTTCATGCTGATGTCACTATTTACATTTTAGAAAAAATAAACCCCAAGGAGTAAAAGAAAGGAGATTGCCTCTGGCTCTGAACATGTTACCTATTTCCCCCAAAACAGAGGAAAATTTGACAGAAGGCAAAGTTACGAAGGCAGCCCATTGAAAGCTCTAGCGTTATCCACTGGACTCCTGCGTGTAATGTTGACTGATGCTAGGTCTGTTAACTGCTAACATGATGTAGAAAGCCGCAGCAGCCTGTCATATATTAGGGAAATATTGTTAAAACATTTCTTGAAAAATCCCTGATTGCTAAAAGCTTTTGATCTTTGTCAGTGCTAACAATAGTAGGAACTCTGGAGCAGACAGGCTGCCACTAAGGTAAGCGACGCTCCACGTGAAGTGCTTAAAACTCCGGCCGTAAAGTACATAGACTGCTCCCAGCATTGCTAACATAGGTGGAGCTGAGCCGATTCTGGCGGCTGCGCTGGAGGATGCCGAGGCCGAGCTGATGCTAGCGGGACGTCACAGCACGTCACGGTGACGTGACAGCACGCCGAGCACACCTGCGGCTGCAAACGCCACTAGTGTTGGCGAGGCTGAAATGGTGTTAGCAACAACGGGATTGTTCAGCCCATTCTTGTACAGAAGCAGGTAGCTGTAGCTTAGACTTTGGTGCGTTGGTTTGTTTTTGTTTCCCCCAGAACTGATTTCTGGAACTGTGTCAGAATATGCCAAGAGACTGCTCCGGTGCCAGGTGGATCAAGTAGTTCACGGCTTTTATACACAAATTGAAAAGGACTCCAGGTGTCTGTGGACACCTTGAATCTGCTCACCAGTGTCCATAAGTGTCTGGCTCCTCCACTGACTTGTGGAAGGAGTTGTGGAAAGAGTTGTATGAAATCACTGACTGTCCAGGAAAGGTGATCATCCTCTGTGTGTGAATAACACACTGAAGTATTGCTGGGGCACCAAAAATAAAGTTTAATAGGTATAGTAGTCTTTCTGACAAAAAGTATTTGAAGTGTTACTGACAACTTTTAAAAACATGGTTCTGAGTACAGTGGACCACATGCCTATTGCAAAAGATTATTTTAGGATGATTTTTGTCATACCAGCAATGAATAACTTCTTAAACAGCCTTTACGTCACGGCTGCTGTTGGTTATCCTTGCGCTTGTCAGGAGGAAGGAAGAGAGCGGTCGGTGGCGATCACGCTGTGTGAGGGCAGGGGGCAGTTACATCAGGAATGTCATAAAACACTTCATTCTCTGAGTCCTTGGGTTTGCCTCGTGCTTTGTCAGTGATTGTTTTGACTGCGCTTTTTTAGGAATGGAGAACGAAAGGTAGGACTTTCTGCGGCTGTCCCTGCTTTGCGTGGAGCTCAGGAGAGACTGGTTCTGTGGGAAACATCCATGTGTGCGGTGGTCGGAGTTAGGGGGGAAAAGTGTGGGAGAAGGAGTATCTGCACTGTCTTACCCACGATATGTGTACACACAGGCACAGCTAGGCTCAGCGGAGCTGCGTTCGTGTGACCACAGGCACCACGTTTGCATGGGGGTGGCTAAGTACATTCTTATAGTTTCAGGGAGGTTCATCCTATGGTACTAAATTCTTACATTAATCTGAGCTACTCGAAGGAATTTCTTTTCCTTGTAATGGCATAGTCTCTTGCCTGCTTTTACATGTAAATGAGCTTGTAGGTCAGCAAGGTGTTGATGTTAAGTGTGCCTATCTTTGCTCAGCCCCTTTCTCTGTGTGTGGAGTTAGTTCTGGGCAGTAACCTGCCCGTGTTTTAAGGGTTAATGGAGTGGTGGATACACACCATGTGTACAAAGAAAGTTATTTTATCAGCCTTTTGGGGAAGTTGTAATGAGCCTGGTGAAGATTGTGTGGGTCCCACATTCATGCAGTGGAATGAATTTAGGTGACAAGTTTTGGATTCTTCTTTTGATTGAGAGCTGCTTCTGGTACTGTCAGCAAAGAGGTAATGCTGTGGAGACTTCTCTGACTTGTGCGTAAGGAGGAGTTCCTGGCTTTGGGAAAGTGTGAGACCCGTGTGTATGCCATCTTTTTTTATTGCCAAGCCATAAACATGGCAAAGTCCGTCCTGTTTCAGGGCAAGTGGGGACCATCTAGGAACTGGTGACTGGCTGTGAGCTGCTATCCAGTTGGCTTAGCATTAATGAGTTGGCTCTTGATGTTCATACAATTGCTGAATGTCCTGAGTTGGAAGCGACCCACAAGGATCATCAAGCCCAACTCCTTGCTCCACACAGGGCCACCCAAAAATCATAATTCAGACCGTGTGTCTGAGAGCATTGCCCAAACGCTTCTTGAACTCTGACAGGCTTGGAGCCGTGACCACTTCCCTGGGCAGCCTGTTCCAGTGCCCGACCACTTCTTGGTGAAGAGCCTTTTCCTGATATCCAGCCTGAACCTCCCCTGTCGCATCTTCATGCCATGCCATGTTGAGAAAATGACTTGTGAGTAAATGGGGTTTGCAGCGTACCAGGGAATGACAGATCATGCTAGTTTCCCCACATCGGCAGCTGGTTTGGGGCAGAATACGGTCCATGTGCCATTCGAGGTGCCCCTGGAGCTAGTAGCCACTGCCTTTCTGGCAGTGCACATGCGCAAGTCAGCTGAAAGTCTACGGAGCGATGATGGTGTAGTTTCATGAGAGGCTGAGGCTTGCAAACACTGCTGTGGAAGGAGCCAGGACAGTAGCTAGTCAGGCCATCTACTGATTACTTGCTTGGACAAGCAGAGTTGTGTTGTTTCCAGCTGACGTGCGCTGATACCGTGTCTTTAGTCCATGTGGTTCTGTAGGTACGCAGCGTATTTTCTGCCCTTGTTTAAGAAAAAGTGCAGAGGGAGCAGGCAGGGGAATAACGTGTGTATTTGAACAACCAGCTTAAGCCTATCCATGCCTGTACCGTCCATCACTGCTGCCTCCTTTGGGCCAGCACCAGTGAGCATGTGGCCACCTGGCTGGCTGGAGCAGGAAGCTTGTCTGCTGAAAAATAATCACATCTTTTCTAGAATTAGTTTTCAGCTGGGTCACAAGTGCTAATGGTGGCTGGAAGGGATAGACTTGGGTAGCCTTAGGCTGATGGAAGTTGTTTTCCTGGGTCCAGCATGCACTTGGCCTCCAGAAGGTAAGGCAGCATCCTGACAAACCCATCTGAGCGCTGGTGGGCCCGGTACGAGCCGTATCGCAGGCGTGTGCCTTGTGCATTTCTGGGAAAGGATGGGGAGAACAGCTTTTGCGAAGAGATACGGGATGGATTTCAAGCCCTTAGTAGGGGCCATATCTAGAAATTGGGACCGGTTCAAGGGAATGAAGAGCGTCCCCATCTCCTCAGGTGTCACGGGGAGATGTGTGTGGTGCTGGAATACTCCTGTCAACTTACCCATTTGCTTATATATGCTCTTAAAGGCGTCTGACTGCTCAATAAAAGCGTTGAATAACACTTCCTGCGTCTTCCTTGTTTCCTGGTTGCACTCTTATCAATGAGGTGTGTAATCAAATTCTTCGTTAGACAGCCGCTTATTAAAAAGCAACACGCGCAGTTCAGCTGCAAGTGTGCAGAAAGGGCGAATGTTAACCAAACCGGTAAGTTTTGCGTGTGGTGGGAACCAGCGGTAGCTCCTGGGGTGTCACGGGTGTAGCGGACGCCTTTTGCCGCCAGTGCGGCTGTTCTCCCTCTGAAGCGGTCGAACGCGGGTCGGGGACACAGGACGTGCCCTTGCCAGCAGAATTGCGCTGAAGGAGCGCGTGGGTTGATTCACGGCCTTACCCCGCCTCTCCGGTCACACGGGGAGCCCAGCGGTGCCTTTGCTTCCCGGTGGAAGTGGCTCAGACAGCTCCTGCTGCCCGTGCCGCTGGTCTCGGTCCCTCCTGCAGCCACTGCTCTTCGCAGAGCAGCGTCCTGCTCCACCCGCTCCCTCCTCTCTTTCCCACTCCGCTGCCGCAGCTACGAGCCGGGGTGTGGGCTCAGCTTGCGTTCAAAGCCATCGCTTGTTTTCTGTAGCAGCAGGTCTCTTGCCTTTTTTCTTTTTCCATGCTGATTTTGGGCTCTCACCACCCTCGGTCCAGCACAGACTGACAGTTTCAGAAAGGCTGTGGAAAAAAAAAAAAGTGCACTCTTTCTTGTACACCGAGAAAGAGGTTTCTTGCCTTTAATGCTTCATGTCACAGTAAGGCCATAAGTTTGATACTTTTATCTACTTGGTATGCCTTTATTTCATCTCTCCACATTCTCCTTCTCAAAGCGGGAGAAAAGACTGAAGCGAGTCAGTGATAACTACAGCTGCTCCTGCTGAAGCAGCCGTAATGCCGCACACCTCCAAGTACCTGGCCACTCGTCGCTATCAAGCAATGCAAGCACTGCTTCTGCAGTTTAAGGGCATAAGGGGGGAATAAGCTACTTCGGGTGGTTTTTTTTTCTTCTTTTGACTTCTGCTTGCATCACAGCAATGTGGTAGCTAGTTCACGGAAGATGGTTCATGAGTAAGTTACCATGAGGTAAGCTAAGATGGGCAGCTGTGTATGGTTAGGTAGCTGCTTGTGTGCGTGCTCTTGCCCTTCTGCTGAGGAGCAAGCTGCCTTACGCTGTGCTGCACGGGGAGCAGCAAAGATGGAATAGCATTGCAATAACCCGGCCTGGGCTGCCGTAACGGGGGCTCGTGTCTGGTTGTGTCCCTCTCTCGGTCCTGGTCCATGTTTTGTAAGGCTGGCTTTCTCCGGTGCTTTGCCAAGTTGAACTCGAATGTTTCAAGCAATAGAGCTCCGACCATTTCCTCTGATAGACTCTCTCCGCTGCAACGCGTGCTGGTGTTTGTATTTTCCCTGTCAAGGGAAAAAGGTGATTTTTGTGGCTGCTCTGGTAGGGGTGCGTCAGTATTGGCACTGGCATGGCATAGCCGGTGTTGTTTTGTTGGGTGGGGTGGGGGAGAGGGAAGAGGAGCTTCAGCTGGGTAATTGGATTCAGGGATGATTGTGCTGCTGTGGTAGGTTTTGCTGGATGAAGCAGCTTGTTGCGATAGGTGTTGGTTTCAGCTTCTGTCTGCAGGTGTGACTTAGCTAGATAAGGATGGTCTATCACGTTGATGATTTCATTGTTTGATTTGGCTGGACTGGGTGGAGAATGTAGCTCCATTGTTTGGGACTAGCTTTGTAGTTTGGTTTTGTTGAAGTGGATTACCTGGCAAAGTATTGCTCCATTATTAAGGTGAAGCTGCAGTAGATAACAGTTGGAGAATGTTGGAGGGAAGAGAATGCACAGAGGGTTTCACAACGCGTAACTCATTGAGCAGCTCCTGCGCTCCCGTCGGAGGGATCTGGTCAGCAGAATGCACGGGGATCGCACAGAAAACCCCTGGTAGTGCTTTCGGTGTGCGGCCACGCTTTAGCTGCGGGGCTGTGCACGCGGCGTGAACAGCGGAGTGCTCCCAGGGGCCCCGGCAGTGCGGTGCTCTCTGGGTTCGCACTGCTCTTGCAGCCTCTCCAGTTCTCAGAGTGGGTGAGGTAGAAGAAGCTGGCAGGTAGCTGCTCTTTCTTTCTCTGCTGACCTCAAATTTACCATTGGGCTGTGCCTCGGAGTCTGCGTTTCCTTGTATTACTAAGTTTTCAGGCACTTGGGTTTTTCTTTAAGATGTGACTAAGTGTTATTGATGCAGGGTTGTCTCCATTACCAAAAGCATGGCTGATCCATTCGTAGGCTACGAACTCTTGGCCTTACAGGAAACAACCGTAGTGCAAGGGGTCCTAGTCAGATCTGCAGCTCTCTCGTGAGCAAGCTTGCGGGATGTTTTAGGTGGCAAGGCTGTCAGTTGGATTCCCTTCTCCCTGCAGCCTAGCCCAGTGATGTGAAGTAGGGGCGAGTAGCGCGTCTTCCTTCCAAAACCTGTCTGGTTTTCCCCTAGATGCGACTGAGCAATCGCCTGGCTTTACCTGACGCTTGATGTTTTTATTTATAGCTTGTCTGACTGTGGAGGAGGCTGCGTGTATGGAGCACAGGGGTTTGGCAGATGTTGCTGGGCTCATAGTGAGGGGAAGGTGAGCCTTTGAAGAGGGATGGGCGCAGAGAAGGGGAGGCTGCTCGTGTGAGCTTTGTGCCAGCTTCTCGGAGCGCAGATGAGCTCATGGGAACCCAGCGAGCTCAAATGTGGGAGTGCTAAAGCAGGTCTGAGCTACTTCCCCTCCGCGCCTTCTCGCGCAGCCGACATCTTCAGGCTGTTCGGGTCTGACGGTGGCGTTTTCACTGCTGGTGAACCTTGCCAGCCTGGGCAGAGGCAACCCCCTGTCAGTGGTTCAGAGCAAATTTTGACTCCTCTGCTCGTGGGGCTAGGCGCAGGGGAAGGAGGGGCGGCAGCTGGCCGGGCTGCATGTTCTTGCTGCTGAAACTCTGCCTCTCTCCTTTTTTTCAGGTGATCATTGCTTGTGAGAGGAGTGGTTCGCACCTCACGGCCACCACAATGAGTACTGCAGTGTCGTGACGCCAGGGGTCTTGGTAAGCTACTTGGTGGAAAGGGGAGGGCCTGTGATGTCTCCACAAATGTGGGTCCATCTCTCTCGTCTCCGAAACTGATGTTTAAAGTCATTTTAAGGTATCATAATTGTGAGCTGCCACCAAGTGGGGTGAGGCTACTTTTCACCTGTTCTCACCTCCTCCTCTGAGCTTGCAGCGGCACTGATGTGGTTGCATCATCAACCAGATCAAGGGGACTGATCCAGCTGAAAAGAGATTTCTACTGTTTTCCTTGGATTGGTTCCCATTTGGATCTTTCACTGATCTGGTCAGGAGAGAGGTGGCGAGAATGAGCAGACTGTTGAACCATCCCTCTTCCTTGCTGCCTGTGCCTGGCATACCTTAAAGCAGTCCTCAAAGTACAGCATCAGAGGCAGCTTGCCGAAATGCTTCGAAAAGTGGCTTGACCATTCACTGTCGGTGAACCTGCCTCTAATTTTAAAGCAATGATAAGGGCTTTGCTATGGCAGGCAGACTCCAGCTGCAAAAATACATTTCTCTGGAGGTTTTCCATTATTGAGCCCTAGATTTCCAGACAGACATATGTTAGAAGCGCATTTAGAAAAATCATGAGGCATTCCATTTCACATTATAAAAGATGGTACGTTCCCAGTGTGCAGAAATGAGAAGCAGAGGAAGGTGAGTTGCTGTTGTTCCAATATATCCAATGAATATATTGATGTATCCTTTATAGCTCTCTCTGTTAAGAAGAAATTTAAACTGAGATTGGAAAACACAGTTCCCTTGCAGAGCATATCAATTCCAGTAGATGGAAGATACGTATATATAGCATAAAGTGCAGGGTTAAAATATGGGAGTTTTTTTTAATTTGCCCTTTGAAGTACTTGAAAGTTTGGTGATGTCAGAAGCCCTGTGCAGGCAGCATGATCTTATTCTGTTCTTCGTGTTCTCCCATTGCACTGTGCAAGACTGGGAGTCTGAGAAAATTCTCATCTTATAGTGCATAAATATCAAAAGTGGAAAAGCAGAGGAAGAAACAACCGGAATACTGACGTCCATCACACAGGCACCCACACGCTCCTTTTAGCATTGAGCTCCACTCATTTAAAGCTACTGTTTCTATTCTCTTTTACTGACATTCACTGTATTTTCAGTCACACCTTCACCTGAAGTGAGGATTCTCTAGTATCACTGAGTTACGCTGACTTTTACAGATGCATAAATCTGTTTTGAAAAGTGGAGTTCAGAGCTGTTGATAATGTTACAGTTTTGTTTTCAAAACAGACATAGGAGGTGAATTTGGGTGGCACATTGCTACAGTTTAGATATTTAGGAAGGTGTTCTCTTCTGTCTTCAATGTGTCCGTATAGCACCAGCTCCAATTACAGTGTGATAGTGGTAACAATAGTAGCTCAACATTGTTCAGCCTACAGCCCCAGAGAGGCATATGGATCCTGTGGAGTGTGTGGCTCGGACTGGAGTTCATCCGATTGTGCCTAGTAAGAGGCAGGACAAATGAGGCTGTTACTGCAGAAACATTCCCCACGTTAAAGGGTTTGTGCAGCACAGTGGGGGTGAGAGTACGGAGGCTGGATGATTCCTCTGGCTCACGAAGGAGGTACATGGCAGAGAGGAGAATTTTTGGAGGTGATGCTCTTCGTGGAGGGACTGCAGTGTGGAGTGCTATCCTTTTAAAGAACAGTGATGCAAAGTCACTAAAATGTGTAATGGCACCACAACCTCACAACGAGATAATCTGGGGGAACTGGAGAACCAGGTGCTCAGTAGTACAGGTTACCGATAACTCTCCTTGGCCAGAGGTGGTCATATAGTACCCGAGTTTCTTAATCCTCTGGTGTCAACACATAAGCAAACCAATTTTTCCTTTTTAAATACAATTCAGACAGTAGTTTATCCATAATATTCAAGACACTTCCAGTCTGATAAGATTTATTTTGTTTCATTTGATACATGCAGGAAGAAACTGCTTCTTCGGTGCTGAGAAGGAATACCAGGAATATTTACATTTGAATAATATTTAACTAGCAATGCTTAATACATTAACAATAAATCTTGGTTAGATTCTAAATTAAGTGGATTTGCATCTGAGTAGATGAGATGAACAGAAGAGATTCTGTTGAAACATAAACAAGACAGAAATTTGTTCCAAAATAATTTAGCCCAAAGGACATAAACAGTAATGTTCAATAGTTTCTTCTTCCAGAAACAGTTTTATGTGCCATGTTGCCTGCATCATGCATGTTTGTTTATTAGAAAGAAGCTGAAAAAATGCTTGTTTTGTTGTGTGTTTTTATTATTATTGTTGTTATTTAAGGTCTCAATAGTTTGTACAGTGTTGCTGAGCAAATTTAGAGGGGCAGCTCTCTGGCGATCTTTTGGCCTTTCTAATAGAAATAATGACTGACTAACCTCTCTGGTATTTACAGAGTAATCACAGCATAGCTGGTTGCTTACAGGTGGTCAGGAAGGCATTTTATTTTATTTTCCTCCCTCTGTGCAACTCTTAGCACACATCATTGAACTTATGTCTAGTTATATTGGACCAAGGAGACAGAAGAGATTTGAGCAGAGTTTATGTTCTTAAGAAATATCAGATTACGGCCATTCACGGGGGAATTCTGGATAGCTAAGTCATGTTGGGGATTTGTCATTTTGGCTTCCTGCTGACTTGCTCTGAGGTGTCTTCAAGCTGAGCACAGATATGGAATCAAAGCATCCAGGTATGAGAAGCTTCCCTGCTTTGTTGACTCCAGCGTGATTCCATTTGGATGAAGGGAAGCTGGCCTCGCCGCCTGTAAGCCGAGCGGCCAGCCAGGGCTGCCTCCGGTTTGAAATACACAGCTGTGGAAAGGCTCCGAAAGCTCTTCTCCTGTGTCTTCTCAGTAACGGGGAAGGATTGCCATTTACTGCTTCACATCAGACACATCTGCCTGGAAAGTTCCTCACCAGATTTCTGTTCTCTTCTGTGGGCTGGTTTTAACAGTGTGCCCTGGAGATGCGAGACTTCCCCTGGGCAGCAGGAGGCACGCGTCTAGAGAATGCTGGAGCTGCAGGAGGGAAGCGCCCCGTGCAAAACCAGAGAGGAGCAAAGAGAAAAAAGGCAAGCAGACAGACAGCACTGAGAGAAGCGGGTGGCAGAAAGTGCTTCAGAGCTGCCTCTGGTGGCACAGTCCCCAGAGGAACTTGACGAGAGCCCATCTGCCTGCGTGTGAGACTGTGAGCTCAGGATTTCTGTCAATGCATTCCAGTAACCCCAAAGTGAGGAACTCCCCGTCAGGCAACACACAGAGGTAAGGAAAGGAGCCAGCAGCGAGCTGCTCTGGGTTGGTGCATGATGCTGTGCGTGATGCTGTCCCTGCTCTGCTGCAGCGTTAGCCAAGGGCTGGTGCATGCGACTTACCAGTCTTCCTCTGCGCTCCTGTCGGGCCCACTGCGTACCTGCGTGCTGGCCTGACGAGCCTCCATGTTTGCTAGGCTCAGGATGAGCTGAAGGAGCTCTTAACCTGTGAGGTTCGGGTTCTCCGTTCCTCGCGCCCTCCTCCCTTCCATCAGGTGTCTAAATAGGTTGGAGGAGAGTGAACATGCTGTTTCTATCTGGTCATGCTCTTCCCCCCACCCTCCTCCTAATTATCTGTTTCCCCGAGGGGCAGTTGGGCAGCAGAAGGTCTCTGTCTGTACTTTCACACAAAATGCTTCCTTCTTACTATGTGCCTAAACAGCCTGGAGAACTGATCAGCTGCGCGCTCAGATCCTCTGTATCATTCACCTGCCAGTGCAGCAGGTCAGCAGCTCTCCTCTGCTAATTTGGAAGGGGAGAAATATGGAAGTGAAGAGTGCCCAGGGACTCGCAGTGGTCTGATTGACAGCATTCTCAAGTTGGATTATTTACTCCTAGAGGTCAGCCGGAGCTTAAGAGTGACTCAGAGGGAATGCCTCTGAGTCAGGTGTCTGTCCAAAGGAGGAAACGGCGTGTGCGAATCCCCCAGTGAGGATGCTAGCACGCGCTGCCGGTTGGAAGTGGCAGTGATGATGGGAAAACAGAATGCAGAAGATCTGGTAGCAATGGAGTAGCTGGAGGCTGAGGAGCAAGGGATGGCTGATATGTGTGTAGAACCCAGAGGAACAAAATATTTTTAGGATGCGATTGGCTGAATGGAGGAGGGGAGGAAAGGACTTTGAATTTCCTTTGGCAAATTAAAGAAGCTTCATCTGCCCCATTTTGCAGGAGTGTGCAGGGAGATGGTAGCCTTCTCTTTCCTTATTCAGAGGCAGGTTGTAGCTGGTTTAATTGTTTTCACGGTCAGAGGTTTGTGTTTTCCTGGCAGCTCGCCCCAGCGTATGATGAATGCTGCAGTAATGCTGGGTTTTCCTTGTGCTCCCTGTAGAACTGGATAGGGAGGTGCAGGGGGGGTCTGCTCTGATCAGAGCTGCACTGTATAATTTGGGTCTGGGAGAGTGGTGAGGTGAACTTTATTGTGCCGTGTTTGTTTACTCTGAGCTGGTCTTGGTGTGAGGCGCTTCTCTGTGCACATAGAAACCGTTGTCTTTATTGACAGAAGCCCCAGAGGTAGGTCCTCATGTGACAGCAGTTCCTGGGATCTGGCAGGTCTGTAGCTTGCCCTAGTGCCTTCTTGAGCAATGAGATCCCATCTTGGATAATAACCCTTTCAGGGCATGTTCAAAAAAGTACCTGGATGACTCTAAGCTTGCAGGCATTTCTTATTTGTCAGCAATTGTCTTAGCTTGCAAAGGTGGCAGTGGTTGCTTCTGCTTTCTGTTCCCACAGGGTTGAATGAATCCATGGAGTGATTTGTCACTTTCTTTTCTTTCCTTTTTTTTTTTTTCTCCCTTCTCCTCTCTGCCCCCAGTAGCCCCAAATCAAAGCAGGAGGTGATGGTCCGTCCCCCTACAGTGATGTCCCCGTCTGGCAACCCCCAGCTGGATTCCAAATTTTCCAACCAGGGCAAACAAGGGGGCTCCACCAGCCAATCCCAGCCCTCTCCCTGTGACCCCAAAAGTGGAGGTCATCCCCCCAAAGTGCTCCCTGGCCCTGGTGGGAGCATGGGGCTGAAGAATGGGGCTGGAAATGGTGCCAAGGGGAAGGGGAAGAGGGAGAGAAGCATTTCGGCAGACTCCTTTGAACAGAGGGAAGCTGGGACTCCTAATGACGACCCTGAAATCAAAGGTATGTTTGCTATAATGCATGCGCAAGTGCAGACAATTAGAATGCGTCCTCTGTGAGATGGAGAATTGCTATGCAGGTGTTAGCAAAATGTTTATTTGTCTGTGGTTCTGAAAGTTCCAGCCAACGATGTCTAAAGGTCTTGAGAGCAAGCGAAGAGGGGAGGCTGTCACAGCTGGCATCAGTAAATGTGTCCCTCCTGTTCGTGTTAAATTGAAGTGCAGGCCTGACTCTGGTGGGAAAGTTCCTTTGTAACTCTGCAACTCCCCCAGAGGATTTGAAAGTACAAATGCAACCTGTTGGTTTCCTTCTGGCCTTTGGCCTTTCAGGAACTGCTCTGTTGTAATTGGGGTTTTGAACAATGTGCAAGCCTGTTTTGTCAACACAGATACGTAGCCTGTAGCACCCGGACTGGTAACACAAGGCAGAGAGTTGGGATTTCTGGGTTCTGTTCCTGGCTCCGACATTGCCCTTGTGAGGCGGTGCGAAAACAGATGAGATGGGCAGTTGTCCATCCTTCATTTATTGCCTGTTCACTAGGTCTCCTGGCTAAGGTGGCTGAAGGGGGGGGAAAAAGTCGAGTTTGGCACAGAGTATTCTCCTTAGATGCAGAAATTTTTCTATTTGGACATTTTAGTGTGTAGTTTTCCTGCTATTCTGCGTGGCTGTTAGAGAATGCAAAGGGATCGGCTCTGGGGACTGCCGCTTGTCTTGGAGCGGGACATGCTGAGCTTTCTCCCAGCAGTGCCTGCAGGGCCGCGTGGCCTTAGAGGGAAGGCGGATGGTGTAATAGAAGAATTGCCTTTAGTAGTGCTTGAGGGAGAAGCGGGAAATTTCAGAGGAGGAAAAGCTCTGTCAGTTTCCAGATGGGAACCAGAAATGGTTTCCAAAGAGCTCCCAAGATAGTGATTCCCCCCTTTTCCTCTTTCGCCCTTCCAGACTGCAATTCTGCTGATCATGTGAAGTCCCAGGATTCTCAGCATACACCACACTCCATGACTCCTTCAAATGCTTCAGCCCCAAGGTCTTCCACACCTTCCCATGGCCTGACTTCTACTTTGGAGCCAGCAAGTGGGCAGAAGACTCCATCCAAAGTGGTTTACGTCTTTTCTACTGAGATGGCCAACAAGTAGGTAGATGCTTGAATGCCTTCAGGGAGCGGGGCTTATATTTGTGCTCCCTTTTTATGAAACTCTTATGTGCCCGTTCTCCATCCAGGGTGTTTATGTAGCAAAAAGGCATTGCTAAGTGTTTTGGGGACACCGAAAGGGCTGGAGTGGGGAATGTCACTGCCTCTTGCCCTTTGAAAAGTGATCGTTTATTCCTCTGAGGTGCAGTTTTGGCAAATACCAATAAGCTATTGCTTTGCAATCCCTGCAGTGAGTAGCAGCTGGGGTGACTTAAACTGAGACATGACCCCTAAATGCTGATGAGTTTGTAGATGTAAGCATTTTTCTTTTGCTACTCATCTGGAGTCAAACACGTGTGGTTGAGTCTTTCTCCCTTCTGCCAACTGAAGGATAGAAGGGAGGCTGGTTAGGAAAATTTGATTCGTAGCTTCAACTGGATATGTGCGTCTGTCTGTCTATCTTTGCAGGGCTGCAGAAGCCGTGCTGAAGGGACAGGTGGAAACCATCGTGTCCTTTCATATCCAGAACATCTCAAACAGCAAGGCGGAACGAAACACTGTACCCTTGGTAGGGAGTTACCTGCATGTGGGTGGGAAGGGAAATGGTAAATGTGCTTGTGCATGTGTGATTCAGAGAGATGGATGATTATTTATGCTCTGGAATAAATTGTAGGATGGAAAAGAGAGAGAGTTGTTGTCCTAGCCTTCTGCAAATAAATGTCTTGGATTATCCAAAGAAGAGTTTGAGTCTTGCAATATTTGGGTAGTGTATTTCCGACCCATTGCTCATGCAGAGCTAGCACAGAAGCAAGGGGTACCTGCTGTAATGCTTGAGCAAAAAAATGTTTTTTTGTTTTTTGTTTTTTTATGGCCAAGATGCTGCTCCATAAATACCGCGTGGAGGCTACCCTTCCTTACAGAGCATGGGCTGGTGGGGTTGAGACGGGATGTTTCGTTGGCACCTCTGCCTGTGTGGCACAGCTGTAAGAAGAGCGAGTGATGGCGTGTGGCTTTCTCTTTCAGAACCCCCAGATCACTGCACTTCGGACTGAACCCAAGCCCCTGCCGCAGCCGCAGCCCCCTGCCGCCCAGGACCAGAACCCTCCCCAGAACGCCAAAATGCAGCCGACTCCACCCGTGTCAGCACCAGTATCCAAATCCACTGGTCCCCCGTGTCCCATAGATCAGGACAGTCCCAGCGTGGAAAGCAAAGTGATGTCTGTGGGCAGCCCTGCCAACTCTACCCCGTTGCAGACGGAAGGATTTGGGCAGAGTTCGACCCCCAATAATCGAGCAGTTAGCCCGGTTTCCCAAGGTAGCAATAGCTCCGCTGCAGACCCCAAAGGTCCTCCCCAGCAGGTGTCTGGTGGGGACCCATCCAGCCTGGGCGAGAATCCAGATGGACTGTCGCAGGAGCAGCTGGAACATCGAGAGCGCTCGTTGCAGACCCTGAGAGACATACAGCGCATGCTCTTCCCTGATGAGAAGGAGTTTGCGGGAGGGCAGAGCGGGGGGCCACCCCCGAATTCCGGGGTGCTGGATGGTCCCCAAAAGAAACCTGAAGGGCCGATACAGGCCATGATGGCTCAATCCCAAAGTTTAGGCAAAGGGTCAGGGTCTCGGACAGATGGAGGGGCTCCGTTTGGCCCTCAAGGACACAGGGACATGCCCTTTTCCCCAGACGAAATGGGGCCACCACCAATGAACTCCCAGTCGGGACCTATAGGCCCAGACCACCTGGACCACATGACTCCCGAGCAGGTGGCCTGGCTCAAGCTGCAGCAGGAGTTTTACGAGGAGAAGAGAAGAAAGCAAGAGCAGGTTGTCGTGCAGCAGTGTTCCCTGCAGGACATGATGGTCCATCAGCACGGGCCTCGGGGGGTCGTCCGAGGTCCCCCCCCTCCCTACCAGATGACCCCTGGGGAAGGCTGGGGACCTGGGGGTCCAGAGCCGTTCCCCGAAGGCATGAACATGTCCCACTCTCTGCCCCCCAGGGGCATGGCCCCTCATCCCAACATGCCCGGGAGCCAGATGCGCCTGCCTGGTTTTGCGGGAATGATGAACCCCGACATGGAGGGCCCCAGTGTCCCAAATCCCGCCTCCCGGCCGGGGCTTTCAGGAGTCAGTTGGCCAGATGACGTGCCAAAAATCCCAGACGGCCGAAACTTCCCTCCTGGCCAGGGTGTCTTCAGCGGCCCCGGCCGAGGGGAGCGGTTCCCCAACCCGCAGGGCCTGCCTGAAGAGATCTATCAGCAGCAGCTGGCTGAGAAGCAGATGGGCCTCCCCCCTGGCCTCAACATGGAAGGCATCAGGCCTGGCATGGAGATCAACAGAATGATTCCCTCCCAGAGACACATGGAGCCTGGGAATAACCCCATCTTCCCGCGCATGCCGGTGGAAGGGCCGATGAGCCCCTCCAGGGGGGACTTCCCAAAAGGAATACCCCCCCAGATGGGCTCTAGCAGGGAGCTGGAGTTCGGGATGGGCCCTGGCAGCATGAAGGGGGACATGGGCATGAATGTCAGCATGGGCTCCAACCCACCCCTGGTACCTCAGAAGTTGAGGGAGGCGGGAGTCGGGCCGGAAGAGATGATGAAGCTGCGACCCGGCGTCTCGGAGATGCTCTCCTCTCAGCAGAAGATGGTGCCGTTGCCGTTCGGGGAGCACCCGCAACAGGAGTATGGCATGGGTCCCAGGCCTTTCCTCCCCATGTCTCAGGGCCCAGGAGTTGGCCTCCGAAATCTCAGAGAACAGATGGGGCCTGACCAAAGGACTAACAACCGGCTCAGCCACATGCCGCCACTACCTCTCAATCCCACCAGTAACCCTAATAGCCTCAACACTGCTCCCCCTGCGCAGCGCAGCCTGGGCCGCAAGCCCCTGGATATCTCCGCAGCCGGTCAGGTGCATTCTCCAGGAATCAACCCCCTGAAGTCTCCCACGATGCGCCAGGTCCAGTCTCCCATGATGGGGTCTCCCTCGGGAAACCTCAAGTCTCCTCAGACGCCCTCCCAGCTGGCGGGAATGCTTGCAGGCCCCACTGCCGCGGCTGCCGCTGCCTCCATTAAGTCCCCCCCGGTCTTGGGGTCTGCTGCTGCTTCTCCTGTCCACCTCAAGTCTCCGTCTCTCCCCGCACCTTCCCCGGGATGGACTTCGTCTCCAAAGCCTCCTTTGCAGAGCCCCGGGATTCCCCCGAACCACAAGGCGTCTCTCACCATGTCTTCTCCGGCCATGCTGGGGAACGTGGAGTCGGGTGAGTGCCACCTCTGCCTGCCAGACCCGACCCTTCGGCTCGTGCGAGGTTACGCAGGGGCGCGCGGTTCTTGCACGGCGAAGCCGGGTGGCACTTGGCGCGTTCGAGGGTCGGGTTGGTGGAGGTGTGAGCGGTTCCCTTCCTCCTGTCGCGTTCGTGCTTTTGTGCCATAGCTCCTGGGCGTCAGGGTGAGGGCTGCTCGCTGGGAGGACGTCAGAGTGACAGGGTGGGGTCCAGAGGCGTTAAAGGATGTTGTGTGCTGGTGGGAGAAGACTGTCCTCAGAGTGGTTTCTGGCTGTTCTGCCCCTACCTCCCGACGATTGTAGCTTTGTGGAGAAGTTTCTGCTTATGTTATGAAAACGCTTCGAAATAAAAGGCTCCTACAATTGCATGCTGGCCGTGGGATCCAGTGGCGTGTCAAGGTGCGGTTAGTGCTTTCCAGGTGTTCCGCCACAGGCGGGGAGGTGTGCTAACATTTGCTCAGACTTCGACCACTTTGGAGAGAGCTGAACAGCGAGCGGGCGCTGTGCGGTCCCCACTTGGTACCAAACCAGAGCCGGGCTGCGGCTGGGGACCTTGGCACACAGGTCTGAGAGCCCAGCCTGCTCCTGAGCGTCTCTGGGCTGTTTGCGGGGTGCCTCTCCCAAATACTCCCTGCCCTTACCGGGGACCAGGCTGCTCCCTCCGGCCAGGCTCCGAGCGAGCGCGGGAGCTCTCCAGCCTGGGGAAATCTCCTCGCAGGGCGGCTGGCTGGAGGCTGGGAGAGAGGTTTGCCCACGTTGCCCTCTAGTGCTGCCGCGGATAACAGGCAGCGCTGCAGAGGCTCGGCCCGGACGTGCCTGGTGAGAGGACGGGAGTCCCAGCGGTGGTGGCAGGGAGGGAAGTGACCCCTCGCATCATTTAGCGGGGTCGCTGGCCGGCCTCTGCCAGCGGTTTAGCGTCTTTCCTTCAAACGTGGCGTGGAGTTCATTGCTGAAGGACAAAGGAGGCTGGAAGTGCGGTTATTTCTAGCTTTAGGAGAGCAAAGGGTTACGGTAAGCTAGTAGGAGCAGAGAACGCTTCTTTAACCGGACTGAGCAGTAAATACGTATATGGAAAATCAGAAATGAAATTAAAACAAGGAGTTTTGTTTGTAGCTGCTGATACAGCTTGTCAGAAATCTGCCCACGTGTCTCAGCATAATATCTGCTACAGCTTTTCGTTGCACTGCATATGTCTTTTGTCTTCGTCTGATGCCGCTTAAAGAAAAAGGAGTTGCAGTTGACATCTGGTGGGCGCAGGAACAATTAATTGACTATGTATTTATTTGGATTTTTATGGCTAGACATGGTACGTATGTCTGTCTTCAGTGCATGGAAGTTAAATGGTAGGATTATCAGACTTACCTGATGGTTCTTCTGGTGGATTTGTACAGGCTCAAGATAGTTCCAGTAGAAGTGCAGAATCCAGGATAACAAACGTTAACCATCTTGACCGATAGGCTTATTTTTCTGGTTACCTTTCACAGGCATCGACTGTATTAGTCAGATGGTCTCTTGTAATAAAAGCGTTTTTTAGTTTTTGAGATCTCCAGGAGAAGAGGGGGTGATTTAAGGAAGAAACTGCGGAAAAATTAAAAAAAAAAAAATAATTCTTTTTTCCCCCCCTCTTTTCCTAAGGTGGTCCACCTCCTTCCACAGTCAGCCAGCCTGCTCCTGTGACTCTCCCTGGAAATCTTCCCTCTAGCAGTCCTTACACAATGCCTCCGGAGCCAACCCTCTCCCAGAATCCTCTCTCCATTATGATGTCCAGGATGTCCAAATTTGCCATGCCCAGCTCAACACCGCTCTATCATGATGCCATCAAAACTGTGGCCAGCTCAGATGACGACTCCCCTCCGGCACGCTCCCCAAATTTGCCACCTATGAACAGTGTACCAGGTAAGAAACTCGAGGAAACATAAGCCCAAGCTATCAGGCAATACAGCGAGAGTGATTTTTATGGAAGCTTCATCAGATGAAGATGATGAGAGGGAAAACCTTGAAGAATATATGGCCATGAGTTATTTTCAAAGAAGGCAGTTGCAATTCTCTGAAATGGGGAGATGGAAGTTCTCCCTGCAACCAGTTTTTCTGCCTGGGAAGTGTCTTTTCTTCAGATAGTGTCTAATCTAGGAAACCCGTATGTATGGGAGAGATTTCCACTCAGGCTGAGTGGAATTACTTGTGTGAGTGAAGGCTGCTCACGGGGATAATTGTCAGACCTACAACACGTTACCCAGAGGAAACCATTCTTCCCTTGTCTTCAGGCAGTGTCGCAGAAGCATCACAGGGTTGTTTTGTTGTTGACATTGAATCATCTGTTTTTTACTCCTCCACTGTTTTTGTTTATTGCCTTTGTTACAGAAAGGTGTTAGAGCACTTTCTCAAAATGTACATTTTCTGATACAGGGAGTGTGTGATGGCAGGTGACCTCAGCCGGGATTGAGGGAAACTGTCCTGGTCCCTACCTCAGAAAGTGGGAAGAAAGGCAAAATAAAGTATTGTTCTTTGGGGCTCTCTCACAGATGAGCATGTTTACATGATAAATCCAATTTCTGCTGACAGTTTAACGTTGATGGGTGCACAAGTATTTAATGCAAAAGTAGGTTGTAGCCCCTCCACCCTATTGAATTAATGCAGTTGCAAAAGGGGATGACTGTTTGAAGAGAGCGGCAACTGGTAATGAATTCTTGATGAGTTTACCTGTAGCTTCGCTATCTGCTTCACACAGTAATGATAAGAGTTGCTGAATATACCTGGGAAAGCTGACTAATTGAGTAAGTTTGATGATAGCTCATTAACCTCACCAATCGCCACCGCCTAAGCTTATCAGCGTTACCTGATTCATCACTTCTTAGGTTTTGAAAGGAGATTCAGTCACCTCCTGGTGGACAAGTGTCCATATGCTGGTAATCTGCCACAGACATGTTTGTCACTGACTGCCTCGTCTAGACTGCCAGGAAGGTAGCAAAGGTATGAGCTGGACCGAGATCCTGCTTACAGAGCAGGCTTTAGTCCCTTTCTGATCGAGCTTAGGGAGGCTGCTGTGCAGGTGGCATCAATTTTCTGGTTAAAATAGCACTCTCCAGAGCCACTGCTGATGCTTTTTTACTAGCAGTAATTTTTTTTTTTTTTTTTTGTGGACTTGGTAACCTTGCAGAAAGCTCTCTGATATCTTCATCGTTTGTTTATTATTGGCTGTTATCTAAATCTGATTCCTTATCTCTTCCCTAGGAATGGGCATTAATTCTCAGAATCCTCGAATTTCAGGTCCAAACCCAGTGGGTCCAATGCCAACCCTAAGCCCAATGGGAATGACCCAGCCTCTTTCCCACAACAACCAGATGCCCTCTCCAAATGCTATGGGACCCAATATACCTCCTCACGGGGTCCCCGTGGGACCCGGCCTGATGTCACACAACCCGATGATGGGGCACGGTTCCCAAGAGTCTCCAATGGTACCTCAAGGACGCCTGGGCTTCCCGCAGGGGTTCCCTCCCGTACAGTCCCCTCCGCAGCAGGTGCCATTTCCACACAACGGGCCCAGTGGTGGACAAGGCAACTTCCCAGCGGGAATGGGCTTCCACGGAGAAGGACCTCTGGGGCGTCCGACCAACCTGCCCCAAAGTTCGACAGATCCAGCACTTTGCAAGACTGGAGGCCCTGGCGGTCCGGACTCCTTCACTGTTCTCGGAAACAACATGCCTTCGGTTTTCACTGATCCAGAGCTGCAGGAGGTGATCCGTCCCGGAGCCACGGGAATACCCGAGTTCGACCTGTCCCGGATTATCCCATCGGAGAAGCCTAGCCAGACACTACAGTATTTCCCTCGTGGGGAGGTGCCGGGCCGCAAGCAACCGCAGGGGCCCGGGCCCGGGTTCTCCCACATGCAGGGGATGATAGGAGAGCAGACCCCACGGATGGGACTGACGTTGCCTGGCATGGGGGGCCCCGGGCCGGTGGGAACGCCGGATATCCCCCTGGGGACGGCTCCGTCCATGCCAGGTCACAACCCGATGAGGCCGCCGGCCTTTCTGCAGCAAGGCATGATGGCACCGCACCATCGCATGATGTCACCAGCACAAACGGCGATGCCTGGCCAGCCCGCGCTAATGAGCAACCCCGTGGCCGCCGTGGGCATGATCCCAGGCAAGGACCGAGCCCCCGCGGGGCTGTACAGCCACCCGGGCCCTGTAGGGTCACCCGGAATGATGATGTCAATGCAGGGCATGATGGGACCCCAACAAAACATCATGATTCCCCCCCAGATGAGGCCCCGAGGTATGGCTGCTGACGTTGGCATGGGAGGATTTAGCCAAGGCCCTGGAAACCCAGGGAACATGATGTTTTAAGCTGCTACCGTAAGACTGGATGTTCTGATCCTTGTGAAGATGAGATTCCGAGTCCTGAGGGCTTTTTCGGGAGCTTCAGGAGTACAGTTTGGCCATGCAATAGGTGAAAAGAGACCAGAGGACGCTTTGGGAAATCTCGAATGTATGGAATTACCTGAAAAAAATTATTCATTTTAACAGGTTGTTTTTTTTTTTAAGATTTATTTTTTAAAAATTATTTTTGTGGACTTGGGTATCCCGTGATGGCACCTGCTTTGAGAATCTGTAGCTGTATTTTGAGAATTGCCATTTGTCACAAGTTGCACCATTCTCTGTATGTTTACGTCCTTCGGACTGGCTTCTCCCAGGACTCTCGGTTATTTTTGTTTTTTTTTTTGTGTACTGTACTATATTGTAAAAGGGATTTTAGCAGAGACTTTAGTCTTTGGGGTGAGAGGAGAATGGGATTCTAGGCTGTTTACTTTAGGTGGAGAATCCATCTTCAGAACTTCGGACTATTTTCCTTCAACTCCAATGTATAGAAAAACCAAACTACGACCTCAGAGCAGAGTATTAATGAAAAGCACAAAAAGGAACTTAAGTTCAGTGAGGGGAATCTTTTAAAAGAAATAAATAATAAGTTAAGGACATATTTTTCAAATTATGGCGTGCTGTCCAGCACCTTCTGTCTCTCCCTCCCACTCTTTATTAAATAGGCTTCTCTCTCTCTCCGTCCCCCTTCTGTCTCCTCCTATGGCAGCTGCAATACATTGTGTTATTTTGGGGGGTAAATCTAGGAGCGCCTCTCCTCATGTGGGGACTCTTCCCACTTTTAGGAAGGGGCTGGACTTGGACACTGTTACATTCTACAGTAGTCTCTCTCACTGTTTCCTATTCTCCTTTTCTTAGAAACCCCAAGTGATTTTATTAATGTGGGAGTGGAACAGACACTAAAAGTTATCCAGGATTTTTTTTTTGTGGTTATTTTTTTTTCCTCCCCAGCGTAAAACGTTCTGTGTAACCTCCATTAAATTTGGTACAAAACCACTCGCCAGGGCTGTGGTGTCAGAAAAATAAAATATATTGTTTCTTACAAAGATGAACTGTCTTTTTTATCCAGTGCAGCTGTTTCCTGCGTACATCAGGTGGCTGGCCAGATGACTGTTTGCTCCCCGAGACGATTGCAGCCGGTCTGGAAGCTAGGTGGGGCAAGCTCGGCGGCTCATAAAAATCGGGTCTGTAGGCAGCCGTGCGCTCCTTGCAAGGCACTTCTGTTTGCTTACTGCTGAACGGAGCTTGGTTTTCCTCGGAGTGAGGTCTTGCTTCTGAACACCCCGGGGACGATGGTTACGATCTTTCTTCCTCTACTTTTCGATGGTCAAGGAACAGACGAAACCCGTTGTCTCTGCCGCTTCCTCTCGGCGAGCGTTTGCAGCACTGCAAGGTACGCGGTCTCGAGCCTCCGCGAAGCAGCAACGTCCTCCTGCCGAGTGCTGGAGTCTAACGCTGTGTGGGGTGCTTGGGTCGTGTGTCCCCCGGGGGCTTTGGATTGGGCAGGGTCTCTGACTTCTGTCGCAGGGAGGCTGAGATAGCGGGGAGTGGATGAACTTAAATAACAAAGGTGAGAGAGAAGTCGTCGGTGAGCAGATTTTTATCAAAACAGCCCTGCTGGGTAAATTGTTGCTTTGCTGCAGTTCTCATCGATTGCTTCCTAATCCCCTGTCTTTTCAAACTTGCCTTTTGAGAGAATTTCAGCAAGCAGGTTTTATGGTTTTGTCTAGGAGGAGTGAAAGACTGGGTGCTAAAACACTGACATTGAATTGAGCCCCACTCCTGGGGAAGACCAGGATGTGTCAGATCTGTAGGGAAGGGAGTGGATGCTTGTGCATGAGCGTTTTTGAGAGTTACCTGATGTTTAACGGGTGGAAAAAGAGTTGCTATCTGCGGCCGGCTTACCAAAGTTTAGTTGCCAGTGTTACAAAATGAGTGAACCCTTGTGCCTTTGGAAGCGCACAATCCTCAAAGCATTCTGTTGGCTGCTTCCAAATTCACCTTTGTGCTGTCATGCAAATTTAAAATGATTTTGGGTGAGAATTACTCGTTTGACAAAGTGTAGGATGTGTGTTGTGGTGCTTCCCTCTAACAAGACAAGTAGCGTGCCTGAAGCACGGGCTTGTCAAGATTTCAGAAGGAGCTGACAGTGACACAGTAAGTGTTATTTCTGTACAGAGGAGTTACCTTTTCTTTAAATGGTTGCACAGCTCCCTTTTTAGGACCTTGCATGGGAATTGTCAACAGTGCAGCCTTTTCAAATGTTGCCGCTTCTGCCATGACATCTATTTTTACCATGTTGAACAAAGCAAACTTGATCGGCATAGTAATAAGCTGGAGTTTATTAATAATCTTCTTCATTGCCTCCTATGTGTGCTGAGGTATTCTGAATAGCAAAGGTTTTGAGGTGACTGCAACTTACTGTAGAAGAATTAGCGTAGGGCGGTCGCTGTTTCAAAGCCAGTTGATAGTGGAAGGATGCGTTTTTAAGATACTGCGTAATTAAAGCTCCTTTTCTGCCCATCTAACTTGAAATGTTGGTATTTGGTATCTTAGAAAGCTTTTTCCTGCAGAAAATGCAGAAGACTCGGGTTCTCCCGAGTCTGTGTGGATCCCATTAAACTCGGTGGCGTTGCCTGATTCACACCAGCTAATTGACAAGGATCAGGGGCTTTAGCTGGATCCAGTCGGAAAAACAACTTGGTAGATGTAGACTGAGCTTCTTTGTCTTGCTCCGATTCCACTTTTCCCCTTTTCGCTTCCCAAATGCAAAAGCTCTCTAGCTGCCAGCCTTGCAAATTCACCTTGGGGTCAGGCTCTGCTCTCTCCTGCTAATTTATAACCAGTAGTAGCTGTGACTCAGCTCTGGTAGCCATGGTGCACTTGAAGATGGAAAGTGGGGGTGCCATTTTTAGTTTTCTTCCTCTCCCTCTCCTCTCTCTCTTTTTTTTTTTTTTAAACTTTCAAATCCTCCTCCTCCACCTTTGTTTGAAAGAATGAAATAGACTTTATTCATACATGCTTGGCTGCTCTTCCTCTCTAGTAGCATGGGAGGAAACAGTCTGCTGTTCAAATTATCTCATCCCAGATGGCTGCGCAGCCGGAGCGCAGAGAGACTTAAAAGGTAAACCCAGCAGATGGTGAACTTCTGAAACGCAAAGTAATGTGCCTGCTAAATCAAAAGTTTAAAATGTTTGAAATCTGCTTGTTTTAAAGTAGTAGACTGTTGCGAACAGGTCATCTGTGAAGTATGCTGGCAGTTTTAAGCACTGTCCAAATGAATTTGAGCTTTGTATCATGGGTTAGCTAATCTACCAAAGAACGTTACAAGCGAGTCACTGGAATTGCCAGTTTAGTACAGACCTCCTAGTGGTACCTAATGGGTAACGTTTCAGAAAACAGACGGATACGTGGAGATCTTACCTGCATCAGTCCTGACTGGGATGTAACCGCTGGTGGTGCTTCTGGTACAACCTACGTATCCTGACTTGGAGTAGATGTGAGTAACTGACTCCTCCCGAGGAGGATAAATGCGCATCTAAAACACTCCTTAGGCTATTGGAACTCAGCATGTGTTGTGCCAAAGTGTTTGGGCTCTTACAAATATGGCATAGACACGACTTAATTTTGCAGTGCGTGGTGTGTTGACTGTCCACTAGGCTGTTTTTTATTCTGATGGCAGAAAAGGCTACATTTGGTGGTTTTCTTCTGCACTCGTGATGGTGAATACTTTCCTCATGCAGCCTTGGCAGGGTGTTGGCTGAAACCCGTTCCCTATCTTGATATTTTTTGAGGAGAAATGATCCATATTTGATGTAGGCCGGCATTTGGTAGAGTGTGCTTCACAGTATCGATTGTGCTAAAGTCTTGCTTATGTGGCCTGTGTCATCTTCATGGTGAGGTGAGCTCGAAGTGAAAGATTTTTCAGTTCTTAGGCAATCCGTGTAATTTCCAATTATTCTGTTAATGCTGTTTGTTGTGATAGATGTGGAATGCCTGGCTTTACTGTGCTGTTTCTGTTTAAAGCACATTATCTGGAGCATTTTTTCAGGCCTGAAACTCCAACCCAAACTGCTATCTTTACTATGTTGGGCTTATTGACAAGTGTACTGAGCTCAATATCCCCTTGATCTTGACTTTCAACCAGCAAACCTTCAGGGCTCGTGGTCCTTCGCTGAGAAACGTAGGTCCTTGCGACTCATTACATGCTCGGGCTTTAACCTCACGGTTGTTTTTGTTCGAGTCAGAGCACAAGGCAGGAAAGAAAAGCGATGCTGTTTTGTCTGGGATACTGGAAACCTTAAAAGAGGCTGTTTTACATGAAGTGAAAATAAAACCCTACCTTCAAGTTGTCAGCTTTCCTGCCAATTACCCACTACACTAACCTTGCCTTAAGTGTAACATAGTATATGAGGATAGGTTTGCAATGCAAAATGAAGAAAAATCTTCGGTTTAAGTTGACTGACCTGAGCTGACTGCATTGGATTGAAGTAGCCAGGGAGGCAGACTAACTTGGGTTACTTCAAGTTTATAAGGGAACCTGAGGCTGAACTTGTTAGCTCACTTCAGCAGTACTCATATTAACAGCCCTAGGGTAAGAAAGTTTTAGATTGTTTCGTGTCCCATTACTTTGGATTTGTCTCTCTCCTGGTTTTTGCGGAGATTAGGCCTGTTCCATAGAGATGCAGTGGTTCCTTTGGAAATTGTTGATTTCTTGATTTGTATTTATTCATTTATTTATTTATTTTTAACTCCATGTTGTCAGAAATGCCTCGGCTCTTCTGTACTGCACTTGCAGTTTGGCACTTGCCACTTAACTGTGTCCTATGGTCTTTGAGCTCTTCCACTGGCCCACCGATCCCACTTCCGAAATCATTATTTACAGCTGCTGTGGTCCGAAACGCTCCTCCTTCATACTGTGGGTCCTGAGCTGCTCGGCGGGCTTAGACCAATGCGTGGTCTGAGCAATTGCATACCAAGGGGAAGGGTAATGCAGAACTGGGTGCAGAGGGTGGTGCAGAAACCCTGTATGAGACAACGGTGAAGTAACCTGTTGACAGAGAAGGCTTCTCCTAGCCACTGCCAAGAAGCTGGCCTGTTTTTCTGAGATCTGTTGTTACCAAAATGTACATTATTCTGCCTAGAGTGATTAGATTATTTTAATGGTGTGAATGCACTGCCCTTGCTGCGCTAGAACAGCTTGTGCTGCTGAGCGCTGTAGATCTTGAGTGTGTTGCAGTTTCTAACCTGGTTGCTGTTCAATTTTGCTGGGATACGCTCTTGGCTCTTGTTTCAGAAGGTATGTGAATTCCTGCTTCGCCTACTGATACAACTGAAGCCTCTGATGACGTTCCCCAATATCCCCTTTCCCAAGCAATCCACATCTTGCAAATAACTTCCAATTGTATACCTAATGTTTCCATCACCGCTCTCCAAACACTTTATATGATGCATAAGAGAGAGCTTGACTAGAGCAGAACACACTGTTCTTAAGCAAGGCCATTGATTTTTCTATAATGGCATTATGGTTTTAGGCTGTGTAAAGAACTTGGTAGAAAATAACAATGTTTTGCTTGCTTTTTTGACAGCTTCTAATAGCAGTTCAGTGAGACCTCCAGCAACGTATTTAGTATTCAAATTATTCTGTTCATTGTGCATGGTGTCAACATGTAATTGTGGTGGGGGCAGTCTAATGAAAGAGTAGAGGTAAATCCAGCCCACGCTTCTCAGGGGGAAGGTAGTCTAGTGCCTGCAGTCACATATCTGTCAATGACTTACGTTTAACATCACTGCAGTGTTTTCTCTAAGTGAGAAGGGGTAGTGCTAAACCAACACTGCAGCACCATTTCAATAAGCAGTCCCCCTGTTTTAGCCTTTATAAATCCCAAAGAAAGTAGGATCCAAGCTTTATTTACTGAGAGAAAAATTTTGGCAGCATGGTGGTCCTTAATGGTACTGTCTTATAGGAAAAAGTGTCAGCATCTCATCTAGAAGTACTTCTGTTGGCTACACTGGTAATATTCTTGTTTCACCAAGTGCAAAACAGATGCAGCACTGCCCACAGCTGAAGTCAGTAGCAGCTCCCTGGTTTAAAGCACATTAAACAGAGTTCACCAAGAGTGCATGTTCTTGTACTTGGCCCACTGTGGTTGTTTTGCGTGTTCACAGCAGAATTTCCATAATTACAGGAGTGCAGGGAAGAGCTTTGGAAGCTTTCTGTCCCTTTGGAGAGGTTTTGTTTGCACAAAAATGCCTTTGAGAAGATGGATAGCTAAATGCTATGCAATTTGGGAGGTTTGTCTGTACGTGGAGCAAATCTCCAACATGACAAAAGGAAGGGAAAGGCATAGTAGCTTCTGCGAACTGCAGAACTGCTCTATGAACTGTGATGTCAAAGCTCTTAAGTCTGGTAGCACAGAGCAAACTGGGCTTCATCCCAGGGTCCCATGAGGAGTAGTTGTTTCCTCATATTCCTCAAGCAGCAGAGCAGTTTAAACAGGGCTGTTCTCTCCCTTTCTGTTTTCAGACTCTCTGTGTCTTTGTATGGCTACCTCAGATGTGAAGTTGAGCCATTCCGTTAGGCAACTTGCGTCCTCTTGCTGCTAACCATGAAAAGTGACACTGTGCCACCCTGTGTCTGGTCAGAAAAAGTTCCCTCATCGAAAATAGCTTTAGAATAGGGAAGGCTGGCAAGAATATAAAGAAAAGTAGCCAAAGATTGTGACAATAATCTGTTTAATTTAAGACAATATTTACGAGTCACTTTGCTGATTCCCCTCCATTTGAGAGCACAGGTTATTGTATTCCTCTGGACTGACGGAATACTGTGAAAGAACTTCTAGAAATTCTTCCAGTGGGCAGAGACCTGCTCTACATCCTTTCACCACTTGCTCCTGCAAAGGCAAAGAGACGAAATCACAGATCTTGCACACTGCTGAAGCCCTTTTTTGCTGATCCTGATGCATTCTGCAGCAGGGAAATATGCTAGTCAAGGCAGGTCCACATCGGGTCAATAGCCAGCTCAACAGAAAAGATACCTTGGCTACTATGGATGTGCTCTAGGTGCCTTACTTTATCTGGCTTGATAGCATGCTCAAAACAGGCTTGTTTCACAACTTTACACAGATGTGTGGCGAAAACAAAATCTCAGGACTTGTATGATGGAATTCCTGTGGGATCTTACCTCTCCATGGTAAGACATGCGAACAAACCACTCTTTGGACTGCCGGTGCTGATACAGTTCCAGGGTCACATCTGCAGCGTAAGGGGGCCACTTGTGATCAAAGGTGCCCAGGGCCACCAGGAGAGGAATAAGGGTAACGTCATGAGAAGCATAGAGAATGAGCNAAAAAAGAGGGGGGAGAAAAAAAATCCTGAAAGGTTAACACCTCAGTGTTTCTCTGGATAGCGAGTATTGCTCTTGCTTTTCCTAGCTGATGAACACTCATTCTCTTTACTCATGCACTCAATATCTTTCTGAACCAGCTTTTCACACTGACAGCAAGTTGGAATCTATAACGATTAGAGGAAGATATCTGCCCTGTACCTGGCCTTTTCAGCTGGAGATAAGGGATCTGCTGCTTCTGTAATGTTCTTCTGTAAGGTATAGAAAAGGACACCAACACACATCTGAAGAACTTCTCTATAAAAGAAGCAGAAATAAATCTACTAGTTTTTTAACCTTCGAATTACTTAATTTCAAACGAACAGCTGGAAACCTGCTTTTCTCTTACAAATTGATAATGTGTACTGAATGTAGCTTAGAACTATTAAATGTGATTCCTACGGTTACTTTTTATTTCAGCAGTTGCTTAGTCACCACTGAGATCCCGATGCGATTGCAGACTGGGAGGGGAGAAGTGCTAACAAGCCAGTCTCACAAGATGTGGTCCACATAAAGGAAAACCCAGAAACTCCTTGATGTTCTCCATCCTACTTTGGTTCCCTAGTTGCGATTCTGGAAGCATGGATTTCAACCAGGGAAGATGACTGTAGCTGACTGTAATAGAACAACTGAAGTGCTTGGGGTCTTTGGGGGTGGGAGTAAGGAGAAGAAAGCACCTACATTCAAAAAAACCTGTATTTTTATCTCTGTATCAAACAAAGAGGAGATCTTTAGACAACTTCTGGTGTGAAGAAACCCTAACTAATGAATACCTAAGTGGAAATGGAGTATGATTGTGACTGTGGCTTTCCTGTGCATTGCGGGACTGGGGGAAAACCAGTCATTCAGTACCTGAGATCTCCAATGCAAGTTAAAGAAAAGGCTAAGGCCAAGTGTCCTAACAGCAAAGGCAGTCCTACGCGACCATCTGAGAAGAACTGGTGACAATGGCAGCTGCGCATGAATATGGAAAGAAAGCTGCTGCTAGGTTAGCAACTCGGCCACCTTTACAAATTACTGTGAAGTGAGTAATTAACTGCATGTAGCTGCAGATTCTTTTGCAAGTCGTTACCTGTGTGCAGGGCCTGGCATCACCTTTTCCACTAGCATCAACGCTTCTCAGCCTAGCTGTGCAGGTGCCAACCTGGGATAAACGTACCTGGTTGGAATTCAGGCTGTAGTTGTGTGTCTGCAAGGACAGCCTTGCTTGTGCAGCCTCAGCACTCAGGCTCGAAGCATCTCCCCTTCTCTTCTGCTTTTGCCTGTGACACAGGTTCACTTAAACAGCTTTGGCAACTGAAGCATTCACTGCTTATCACAGTGGCTTACTACTGTTCCTCGGACATTACTCCCTCCATGATACCAGCAAAACAGGGATAAGCCCACATCTTGGCCTCCTTGGTGTGGACTCCCTTTCTGGCTCAAGGCACTGGACTGTGCACTGAGATGGCTGAGGCACAAACCTCATGATGGGGCAATAACCTCTGCTGGGGAAACTGAGCTGATTGGAAAGGACCTCTTATGTCTGCCACAGTACGCTGGTGTAGCTCATCCGCCCTAAGCTCAGACAATCCCTGAGGCTGGAGGCACGGGTTCAGGCTATCACCTTGAACTGTCTTCCAGAAAGAAAAGCAGCGAGTCAACAGATCGACGCTCAACTGTCTGCTGAAAGTTCTTCAGTACGGGGCAGCTTGGCAAACCATGCACCTGGAAGGAGAGGAGGTAACATAACAACAGGTTTGCCCCTTTCTGAGCCAAGTCTGAAGCCACACAAATGACTGCCCACGGAAAATGGCTGTTCATGTCACAGCATTTGTACTACTGTATGCATTACAGTATTCATAAGAGGAGTTCTAGTATGGTTTTTAAACACACAGACTTGCTCCATGTACCAAAAGAATGGAGGTCTTTTCTTGAGGCTGTGTGAAGGGATGGATATTCAACTGACAGCCAGACCAGCAAGTCCAACTACCATTAGCTCCAGCAAAGAAAAGCGTATTAAGGGGAGGTACGAATATGCCCAGCTGCCTTCCAGTAGCAGAAGCAATCTGGCTCAGGAACCAGGATTAAGAGGATCCTGTTAGGTGCTGACTGCCAAAAAAAGGGAAAGCACTTTGTAATGGGGTAAACAAGGCCCAACCACCCTCTTAGCTCCACTGCATTACACCTGAAAGACATACTGGACCTCAAGGTAAGAACATAAACACAAGAGATAAGTGTTCAGCCATCCTAGAGGAAGTCTGACTTTGTATCTTGCTTTTTAAAAAGGCCATGCCATTTCTATAAACTTTCTGGGTTACATAGAAAGGTACCAGGATACCCAACGGTATCAGTGGGTATTGGCACCTCCACTGTTTTCTCCATATGCATGGGGTCAGGAAAAAAAGGGGATGTTTCTTTCTGTGATAGTGCAACTGATGCACTTCAGCTCACCTGCTCAGCACGAATGTTATCAAGGAGAAGAAAAAAGTCCACAGACTTATCACCATCAATACCCATCTTCTCCTTAATTGTTTTCAAGTCATCAGCGATACCTGGCTGTAGCACAGCATTCTTCAACTTCTGCCTGTCAGGGGATCAGGAAAAAATGAAACAAAAACTTTTCACACATCAGACTCTCTATTTCTGTTTTTTTGTAACGCATCAGTGAGGGGTAGAAGCACCACAGGAAGCTGAGGGATTCCTGGTGTCGGGAGTCTCCGTGGCAGAGAGGACAGGCCCCGTGACTCCGCAAACACGAGTGTTCTTTTTGTGTAGGATGTTTCTTATTTTATTTCAATAGTCTTTGTTAATTGCATCAAGGCCAAGTATATTTCAGTGTCTTGAAGGTATAAATGTGGCAGGAATGTTGTAATAACCCCCAAACGAGAAGATGAATTTAAAAAGGAGGCCCAATGTGTTCACACATGAAAGGCATGTTAAGGGATGCAGATGACATTAATTCTGGCCTGCAGCAACGCCACAGAATAGTTGTACATTAGCTAGTAATGAGTGTTTGCTAGTTACACGCTAAATTAAATTAGTCTTTCAAGAAAAAATCTCTTTTTTTCTTCTGGTGCTACTGCTTGGTATATGACTCTGCTCACCTAGTGTTTTATACAACTACCTAACCATTCCCAACAAACAGTAAGTGGCAGAGGAAGAAGTTGGGAAATGGAAAACAAAAGTGCTGTTTTGAATTAGTACTGCTGAAATGAAACAGCAGTGAAATCATACGGGGAGGCATGGCTGGCAATTACCTGCTCAAGCATTTCAGGCGCTGGCAGTTGTGGTAATTGGGGTAGAGGATTTCCGAGCTTGCTTCATCAGTGACAATGACAACAGATCCTGTGGAATGAGAAGGAGGCTTCTGTGATCACTAACGCATCTGCATGTCTTTAGACTGCTTTAATCACTCCCCCAGTCTTTGTGCTCAAGCCTACTGTTGTCAACTAGCAATTCTCACTGAACTATCACCTGCAACACAATCCACCGTGCTCGTTTCTGTTCACTTGGCATTTATTTCCATGGGGCTGTCTGCTGTGTACCTTGTAATACTTCCTAGTTGGATTCATTTTTTCTAGTGTTTGCATGTGCTGAAAATTTCTGTGTCATGAGATGTAAGGATCTCTGGCAAGTCACTTTTG
Source organism: Anseranas semipalmata (assembly GCA_013399115.1). Lineage (NCBI taxonomy): Eukaryota > Metazoa > Chordata > Aves > Anseriformes > Anseranatidae > Anseranas > Anseranas semipalmata. The sequence continues at coordinate 2,223,359 of VXAA01005665.1, read as the reverse complement.
CTATTTGTTCCTGGAACTGAATACAGAGGAAGCAGAGGTGAGTTCTTCAAAACCCAGAGCGTACGTCTAGGACATACAAGTAGTTCTCAACTGTCAGATACAGCTGAAAGTTACTCCATATACTGAACTTGTGAAGGAACTTGGTACTCCTATTGCCGAGACATTTTGGTTTCTCTAAGAAACTTTTTTCAGATGTGACAGTGCATCTTGTGAACACTGGACCTGGAACTCTTTGCCCTCTTGATTCTGAAGTGTGGTTAATGCAAACCTCCTCAGCAGGTCTGAAATTGCAGCACTGATGGCAACAGATCCAAGCTGAGCACCGGCAGTAAGCTACACAAAGAGAGGGAGCAAGTGACAAGTTGATAAAGAATGTACAGAACAGGACAGCAGGGGGAAGAGGGCCAGGAGAAAAGAGCTGACAAAGAGGCAACAATCAGGAGCCGGAAAGAGTTGGGATGCAAGAGGTGTGTGTGCCTAGGGAAGACTGAGAAAGTAAAGGTACTGGTCAGAAGTCTCCCCAACCTTCTTTCTGCTGTTGGTACAGCCCAGCTAGCAGGCACCGTGTGGATTCCAGGTTCCGGAAAATGTTAGTGGAACGGATGCTGAAAGAGAGAAAGCAGCTTGTGAGGTAGCACTTTCTCCTTCACGAGGATGGGGCTGCAGCTGGGGAGGGCTTGCTGGAACCGAGGGTGGCTTTGGAAACCTGCGGTGAGATTCATCTCACCCTGCTACGGATACCTTAAAATATAGACACCTGTATCAGAACTACCATTTAACTCCCCTTCAAAGACAGTGGAGATGACAAATGGGTGCTTATCTGTGATTTTATCTCATCCTAAACCAGACACTCCCAGCATTACTGATGTGAGCACCGGGGGTGCACTTCACCTCACTGAACTTTAGTTATTTCAACTACAGCGAGTTAAACTGTGCTCCAGAAACATCTGTTTCTCTTCGTTCACCACAAAAGCGCATAATACCACTGTCAATGGCTAAACCTAGGTGCAATGAATCTGTCACCGGCATCCCCCCCAGGACTGCTGGGAAATCAGATGCTTCATGTCACGAGTGAGATCTCACCCTGGGCTCTGCAGACTGAGCAAAGACAAAGGCTCAGGGACCAGCCAGTCTGCTACGGGGGGGAGAGGTGTAAGTGGGTCAGAAAGTTTTCTTAGCGTAGGGGTACTTGCTAGGAGGGAGGAAGCAAGGGGAGGTCCGGAAAGGTACTGAGAGACTCACAAGACCTCAGCAGGCTTAAAGGTTGGTGAGAGAAAGTTGGCTTCTTCCACATAGCTTCTCCTCAGCCTTTCCCCCAGGGCAAACATCTGCTGCATCCCTACCGTTGTCAGCTGTCCTGCAATTGCACCACCCTAAGTGCAAAGAAAAGGAAGGGTCTGCGTTGGAATATGGAAACAAACAAGTCTACAGAGGGAACATGAAGCCGCCATCAAAGAGAGCCTCACCTTGAACGTTGTCTTTTTGTATTGCTCCTCATAGGGTGAGGGAGGTTGTGGTCCTCCATTTAGGTCAGTCACCACGTAATCAAATTTAGTCTGAGCAGGCACCTCTAGAAGACTGGGATGCCATTCCACCTGTTTCAAAGCAAACAAACACCGCTTCAGTGGAAAACGGGGACTCCCAAAGGCACCAAACCGGCGCTGGACTATCGCTGTGCGCTGCCTCGCCAGCGGCGCCACGCAGAGCCAAAGCAAAGGACGCTCCTGTTGCCACACGACAGAGAAGCGACAGCGGTGCCGCGTCTTGGGCTCGCTGACCCAAGCTTCGGGCCAAGGCGTGCGTTCGCCGAGAGCGGGCTACGACGCGTGCGGGCTGCCAGGGAACGAGCCCACCCCGC
>VXAA01005665.1:2196858-2221093 GCA_013399115.1 Anseranas semipalmata | reverse complement strand
ACCACAGAACCACACAATCACACAATCACAGAACCACAGAATCCCAGATCATTCTGGGATTCTGGGATTCTGTGAATTCCTCCCTCTCCATCTGGTGGCTTGCAGCCTCCTAACGGCGGTTGACGCGAAGGAGATTTCGGGAGGGAAGGGCGCTGCATTTGGCTCAAGTCTCTGGCGGCGGTGCGGCCACCTGTCTGCAGCGCCTGGGTCTTGTAATCAGCCCCCGCGGTCGTAGCACGAAGGGCAGGGGAAATTTTCCTCGTCGCACTTTAATGGCGACGCGTCGCTGACAGAACGGCTCTGCTCCGTGCCGCTGTGCCTTGCTCGCTTCCTTCCCCGCCAGTACCCCCTCACCCCGACAGCCTTCCCAGCAGAGGCTGGCAGTTGGTGGTGCTCCCAATCCGTGGTGGTGGTGGCGGTGGTGAAAGAAGGCCCATGCTGCCTCCTTAGGTGTGTTACAGGCCCCAACATTCCTTTTCCTGTAGGCTTGGATCTCTGCATTACCCAGGTCCTCTTTCCCCTGCCTTTCTTCATACTTATGCTGCTAGTTCTCGATGCCCTCCAAATCCCCTGGGCACGAATTCTGAGGATGCCTTTGTCATACTCAGGTAGCAGCAGTACCCAGAGGTGATTCAGGTGATTCAGAGCTCGCAGGGCTTCTGGCTGGAGAGGCAGGGGAGGCGTCACGCAGCTGGCACGTGCAGGGAGCAGGACGAAGGTGAAGGAGCACCAGGAGCGAGCGTGGTAACCTGCACGAAGGGCAGAGGGAGGAGCTGCTGCTCGCAGTGCGAGTGGCACGGCCACCGGCACTTTCATCCCTGTGCAGGGGGGAATTTGGTGATCTCGGCGGTGTCTGGAAGCAGTGCTGTTCCTAAAGGGTTACCCGAGTTTCCGGAATATAGAGCATGTGAAGCAGAGGGGCATGGCCACAGGAGAGATGAAAAGACTATTGCAGAAGCCAGTAAAATAACAAATGGAGGAATCAAGCCTGAATCTCGCGATGTGGGGGGTGAGGGAGGAAAAGCTGCTGTGCGGAGAGGTAGGAAAGAGGGGGGAGAGAGATGATGTGATGTAAACGAGCAGAGATGGAACAAGGGAAGAGGCTGGCACTGCGTTTATTTGCATTTCCATTCTCATGTTACACTGGAAGAAAACCCCAGTTTCTGTGAAGTTGTGAAGACTGGGACTGCAGCGTCCCTCCTGGGGGGATTTGGCTGCTGCCAAGCAGCATTACTGTAGAGATGTGTTTCAGAATACACCACGCTGCAGCAGGCGTGTGCAATTAGAGGAGAGCTCTCCAAAATAGCAGGCGGCTGTCAATTTTTTAGCAAATGGCGTTGCCCTTTTTTTCTTTGTCCAACTGTGTAGAAATTTATTCTAAGATGCATCATCTTTACAGAAACATTTTCAAAGGACCTGTTCTTTTTGCCCTTCTGTTGCTTTTTGTGGCCAGTTGAGGAGCAGAAGGCTATTCCAATGGCCATTGTGGGTGAGCTTCGTTTCACTGGGGGAAGTTAATGAACTCTAACAAATAAGCAAGTTTCAGGAACTCTTGCTCTCTGAAAGCAGAGTGCAAATTTCCTCCTGGCTGGAATTTAACCAAATTACAATGATTACTACCTTTGCAAAGTATTACTTTTCCTTTCATTTGCCTTTTTATAGTGTTCCACAAACGTATCACATCTCAGAACACTCCTGTATGGTAAACGTGCATTTACATCCTCATTTTCTTGAAAAGAAAAGTGATTCATAGTGAGTTTCATAGCTTGACCAAACCACAGAGTTATTATGTGGCTGATACATTGATAAGTTATTTACAGTGTTGTTTGCTTTGAGTTCAAGACCAACTATCATGATTAGATTTTTGTTCCACAATGTGCATTGAAATTAAATAGTGTTTAAAAAATACCCACCAGAGAAACAATTTAGACTGACGAGTTCCAACATTTTATTGTTTCTTGGATTACGTGAATGCCTTCTCCCTGAACAAATGGCTGTAGCTGTTTGTGGTGTAAATCAGAGATACCGTGAAAAGTCTGCATGGTAGAAACACAAACAGAATTTGGACACCCCTCAGGTAGATGTTTTTTTTCTTTTCTTCTCTGAATGGTAGGGGCCAGAGAATAGATTTGTATTGCCTCTGGCTTCTCTGCTTCCTTTCCAAGTGCTTTTTGCTCAGCAAGGGGAGCGACTTGGCAAGGTTCCCCAGCAGCTGTGGGCAGACACAGGTCGCAGCTGCACTGGGAGCGTGGCAGTGAAGCTGGCTGCCACAGGAGGGTGACATACCCAGGCTTGTGTTAGCATCCAAAGCCAACCACGAGCAGCTAATGCCAAGTGTGGTGTCCCCTGCCCCAGTCCTGTGGGGCACAGAGAGGGTCTGTGTGCAGTAGAAAGGCTCAGATCTTGCTGTGGGCATTTTGCTATCCTGTCGAATACGCCTTCCCCGCAAATGTTTGCGCGGTACAAAGTGCTGCTTTTCCCTCTGGTCTCTTGAAGCAACTGCGGCTACCCAAATCTCAGGTGTTGTAACTGGCAGGTAGCCACTCTTGCAATGTGGGCAAGGATGTACGCACTATTCATGGTCAAAATCACAGACCTCTTTACACTGTGGCCAAAAGAGCCTTCACTATTCTCAGCACTAGTGCTAATGATGATATCTCAGTCCTGCAAGGATCGATGACCACAGGATCTATAATAAGCTAGTCAGTCTGGGCATGTAAGCTGTATTGCATTCAAAAAGAGTGGAAATTTATTTATAAATTGTTTGAGTATGCTATATTGCTTCCCGTGGAATATATATCTGTATCACTCTTGTCTCTGCTTCAGTCTGTCTGTTGTTGTAAACCTTGCAGCCAGCTGCTTTGTGAGCAAGGCATCTCGGGAAGTGGAAAGAATGTTTCCACTCCTCATTTCTCTGATCCTTTGGGGTGGAATCGGCAAAAATAAACTCCTAAATGCCACCACAGACCAAGCCCTCCCCACAAGGCACCCTGCATAGTATAGCGTATGGATCTACGCATCTCTTTTTCTGCACGCTTTCACATCATCGGTTTACCTTCCTTGTTTTGGTCAGCAGTGAAATGATGTGTGTTGATTCTTGCGGTCATTGCTTTATTTCTGAGTTTGCGTAGCTTGTGTGAGACAGTCCTGGAAGTTGGAGTCACAGCATTTAGAGTCAGCGTCATAAGGACGTTTTCAGAGATTTTTTTCTCTGGATTCTAGAAGCAGCGTGTTAGGCAGTCAGTTTTTCCGTGCGCCTTTTGCCCAGGACCATGTGATTTTCCCTCTCTTTTCCATTTAAATTACAGGCTTGGGCATCTGGTCGTTGGGCACGGTAGAAGCAGACTATGCTGGGTGGCATGCTGATTGCGTAGAGGCTCATCCCCGGCCCCGTAACCTAGTGCAAAAGATGCACTCCCTGCCTTCTGTTTTTCTTTTGTTCAAACTTTGTCATCCTAAACTGGATGGCCTACAGCCATCTGCTGCATTTGGTAGTCTGCGGGATCATGCAGACTCAATTATGCACCTCTCTGGGATAACAGCAGGACACTTTTCTTGTCAGCTTCGAAGGGGTATTTTTTCCATGGCAAACGAAGGCTTAGATAAGGAGAAACCTCTGGAAGCCCAGCCGCATGGGATGAACTCCCCGTGTCTGCACGGCAGAGCTGTCCTGGGTGCGGTGGGAGAGCTGCCAGGCGCTCGCTGCTGCCGCCGAGCTGCTGCATCCCGAGGCTCGGTGCTGTGACGCTGCGGCACAAGTGCTCCCCTGTGGCACCAGTTAACCCTTTGGCACTTTTAATCTTGCCAGCTCCTTTGCTTTTTGTGGGTATGCATTGCATCAAAGGGTTTGGGATGATACTAAGTTAAAGGAGGCGGTGCAAGTGTGAATGATTCTAGTTACTCTTCTCTAAGCAGCCAGGGGAGAGGGGCTACAAAAAGAACATTTTGGCCCTTACAGTGGGTTCCTAGCAAGTTGAGCTGTTTCGTTACGCTTTCATACTCATACAGAAGAGACCAAACAGTAGGATTTGTGTGTGCGATACAACCTGTGACCTCTGTCTTCATCCTGTTGTGGGGTGGGGAGACATAACTGGAACCGGGGTGGGATGTTATCCTTTAGTTTTGCTGCAGGCTTAGGTTAAGTTCTGAGACTCAAGGGCAGCTTCCTGTTTTCTTCTTTGCCTTCACTGTAGGTGGCAGACCTGCTGGGTTTCAACCTGCGGTCATCCAGACTGGCTGTTTGAATCCTTTTAGGTTGCCCATAGTGCCCCGGTCTCTCCTCTCTTTTAGGATATGCTCCTCTTTGTTGTCTGAGGATGGGGACCAGATCAAGTGGTGGGGAGCTACAAGAGGGGACAAACCTCGTCTCAGGGACCCATGCTATTTACATTCAAGACATTTCTGGCCCCACCAGCTGTTCCAAGTGTGTTATTTTCAGAAGGGCAACAATCTGCGGGAGGTCAGGAGGGCGGAATTGTGTGAATACAGTGGGTGAAGGAGATCAAAACGCTTGGAAGTCCTCAGGCCTCATCATGACAGAGTCAGGACACCAGATGATTGTGGCTTGCAGACTGGGAGAATTCAAGGAGACTTCTGAATGTGCTGCTTCTGTGGCTAGGAAGGGCTGCCTAGCTGGGTGTTTGTTAGCTGTTTTCAAGAGTCATCTGTGTTTACACTGCTGGCAGGACCACCTGTTATTTATCGAACAATAATATATATATGTGTATGTGTGTGTGTGTGTGTGTATTGCTGCATTTCTGCATTTATTTTTAGCCCTTTCTAAAAACCCCCAACAGGTTTCAAAGATGCTGTGGATTGTAAGTGGTGCCTGACAGCATTGCTCACATTGACGGTTGTCAGAATTTTCCATGATAAATCTCTGCTTTGAAGGGCTTATAACTCATCCTTCTATTCTTGGTCCTGCAGCTCTCATATCCTGGGAAAATAAACCTTTTTTTAAACTGCATTTTTCCCACAGGTTTGTGAAAAATTTTTTGTTGGCCTAAATCAGACCTTTTTCAGAGTAGATGTTGTGTCTTGCCACTTTATTTTTTAGTGCCTAATTGCCACTGTATGACAGGTCTCTTTAATACATTTCATACGGTCAAATGGAAAACTATTTTGCGTATCAGGCTGACACAGACACTTGGTGTAAATCAGTAGAGAACCAGCAGCACTTGGCTCCCCACGCCAGCTCTAAGGAAGCACAAAACCAGCTGAAGTATGGCAGAGGCTGGGCAGTCTCCAGATCTGATGTGTTACTAGTTGCAGACCTGTAGGGTGAATGCTCCCGGTATCAAGAACTAGCAGAGGGATGAGACGTACCATGTTTTTTACATTCATAAGCAAAGGATGTGCATACTGTTTATTACTGGGAGAGAAATCCAGTACAAATGAGCAGCTGATGATTTTAATGAAGAAATACAGTTATTCCCTATTAACTTTATGGTTCATGTGTCCGCAGTGTCTTCCACACATGCAATGCAAAGCAGCTCACAGTTGTTGATCCGTACCATTCCCCAGGGAAGTCCTATGATATGAAGTCATTATGATTTCTAGTGCACACATAGGAAAGACAGTGTTGTGAGGAGATCTAGTGATTTGCCCTGGTGATGCAGCGAATCCAGGGCAGAACAGAGAATAGCGTGCGGGAACCTGAGTCATGCAACAGTGCTGGAAAGAGTGAATTGCATCTCTTCTGAGGGTTTTCACAGTTTTTGAAAGCTGTTGAAATGTTAACTGCAAGTAGTACATTTGCTTGCAGATGGTAGGTGGTAATTCAAAACATGAAGGTAATGAACTTGAAACTGGGTCCTGACACACTAGTAGAATTGTGGAGGGAGCACTGGGAACTCAACCTGAATTGAAGCTATTGAAGTTGGTGTAATTTCACACAGAGTGTTCAGTAGGTCATTCAAATACAGATTATCTTTTGGCAGAGGGCAATAACACTTATGCCCTGCCTCAATAGGAAGACTGTGAGGTAGCAAAGTACATGCAGAAGGGCTTGTATGTGCAAGATTTCAGCTGTTTTTCCCAACTATATTAGTAGCTATTTGAATTAGGGACATGATCTTTCTTCAGGTCTTGCCTTACGTCCCTGGCCCGTCATGGCTGCAAAAATGTTGCTATTACAAGATGGAAATAGTCCTGTGTTGCTTTTGTGCGAGGTGCATGGGTACATGCGCAGTGTCATATCTGTGTTTTATTGCAGCCCCAGACATGGAGTTTAAACTTTGAACATAGTTTTGTTTGTTCTGGTTGCCATGTCCATCTCTTGCCTATCTCAGGACATTGCATTCTTGTAGGATCTCAGTACCTCTTTAGGGGTAGGCGAAGGCTGCTGTATTGGTTTTCCAGATGGATTTCAGCTGAAGAAAGGCTCTTTGACTTGCCATTTGTCACCCACACAACTTGCTGGAGTATGGACCTGAGGGTGCTCTCCAAAGTTTTAGTTGGGTGTCTGAGCCTCTCGTCCGGGCTCAGTGTTACCTTTTGTGGCCATTCTGGTCCCATGTGGCTGTCAGCTGTACCAGTCGCTGCTTCATGGGTATTTGCGCCGCTACCAGTTCTCATGTCTCAGCTGGGAGTCATTTAATGCGAGTGACTGAGATTCCTCGAAAGAAAGAATTTGAACTATCCCAGACAATGGTATGGCTAACAGCAGTTTTGTCATAAGACTGTTTTTTCAGTATTTATTTTAAGGATCGTTGACATACATGAGTTTTTTCTAAGGCTTTGGTATCTGTGGTTTCAGTCATTAAAGGGTCAGAGGCAAAGCAGTCTTTGCATTGGAGTTTAATATCCTTCCCTTGTAAGATAGTAGGATAAATGTGAAGGGAAGCTTATGATTTAAAATCTTCAGTGAGAGTGAGATCATAAGGAAGGGACAGCGCAATGTTTTTCAAGAATCATTTGGCATTTCTGAAGAAAGATTCTTGGTAAAACACGACTGCAAGTTGATAGAGTCAACAACAGAGTCGGTGAAGGGAATGTGACAGGTCTCCCTTAGTTAAAGACTTTATTACACGATCTCTCACTCTCAATTACCCTAATTTGAAGTGGGGAGCTAATGAATATTGCTAAACGGATTGAAACAAACAGCAGCACTGTGGACAGAAAATAATCATTATGAACTGCAGTGCATCGACGGCAGCGAATTTTTTACGGGTGTGTAGGTTGTGATGCTGGGATGACAAACCTGGCTCTCTGCTTAGTGCCGGGGGGACCTCACCCCGTGCTTTCCGGTGGGGTCACTCACTTCTAATAGTACCCCCTTTTAAATCGCATCGCAGCGATTAGAAATTATCCCATCCCTCGGCTGTGCTTTCCCCCCGTTAATTACGCTCGCCATCGGGACAGGCCTGCCTGCGTCGCAGGGGTGCCGGGGGTGGCACCGGAGGCTCTGGGCCTGAGGGGGCGGGAGGGCCTGGTGCTGCCAAGGCGACGCCGGCCTGCGCACCCAGGCCTTGCTGCTTGCTTACAGACACACACGGGGCGGCGGTGGTGGGGTGCTCGGAAAAGAGATAGGCTATCTGCACCGCAGGGAGCGGGCTGTTCGCCTGGCACCGCTGCGAGAAGAAAAGGGTTGAGGTGTCCCCCTGTACGCTTTGGAGGGCCTCATCGGTCTGTCGGGTAGCTCCCTGTGATGGACTTGCTTGGTCGGAGACGCCCGTCAGGAATCAGTGAGGATTATTCTGAGCTCTGCATAATGTAAGGAATGTCTTTATTGGTGACTTAGAACTGGGCACATCAATGAACTTCTCAGAAAGTCCTCGAATTCAACACATTGGAAATGCCAGAGACAAAAGGAAATCTGGAGAAACTAGGAATACAGAAAGGAACATATAGCTGTATCCTAAGAAAATACAAGACCACAGAGGGGGAAAACACGTCTCATTTCCGAAGGGGAAAAAAAGGTGAGAAAAGAGTTCCAGTGATCTGCAAGGGGAAAGCAAACTGGAAAAATAGTCCAGTTTTCAGTGGAGTATCGGTTACAAACCACATGTGCCTTTGGGTTGTTAGTTCATGTTAGGCGGCGAAGGTGACGGTAATTTCTGCTATACGTAATGCTTTCTTGAATGTGGGATGAATTAGAAGAAAAGCCAGGTGGAAACTGAGCATTATTTAGCAATGGCTAAATTGAGACATTTATTTCTGAGACTTCTTGCCCGTAGCCTGACACCCATCAAACCGGTTCTGTTAAGAGCAATTTTCAACCTCAAACTTTGTTCCCAGGCTGAACAGCTGGCATGGCATTTACTTAAAAAACAAACCCAAACAAATAGCAGCAAGTTTCTGACCTCAAGCTTGCCTCTCCCTGCTAATACGATTCCTTTTAAGGGTAGGAGCTGGTGGGTAATGTAATTTTTAGTGAAAGCCTGTGTGTAGCTGAGTATGAGAGTGTCGGGTTTTACTGGGGGGACCGTTACAAATGGCATGTCCTACCAGCCCATATCCAGTTTCAGGAAAAATCACTAGATGTGACTTTTGCTCTCTTTATATTGTCATATAGCTGACATGCCTTTTTAAGGTTAGGCTCATGTCCAATGCGAACAAAAAAATTTAACTCTCTCGTGGGTCCCTTGCAGTTCATTTTGATGTCTGGCTTGGCTGCATCTGCCCGTGCTGTCTAAATTCACCTTATGGTGGAGAGCAGCTACTGCATGTGAATAGCGAGTCACAAAAGCCAACTTGGAGTAATCCCTGAGCGCCTTCCCACCGTGGTCCAGCCCCACCAGATGGAGATGTCCTCATGAGAAATAACAGCGGTCTGCGGAGGGCTCTTCTCACCTAAGGGCACGTCGGGCGCCCGGCACATCAGAGGAGCAGCACGTCACAGGCACTAGTGCAGAGGACATGGCCTGGGAGAGTGGCAAGTGGCAGGGTGTCTGCTGAATCCCCTGCTGCCCTCCTCCCTGCTCCTGCAGACGGAGCCTCGCAGAGCTCATTGTGTGCTGGTCAAGCAGGGGTTGAGGCTGGAGTAATACGGAAATGAAAAAAGAAATGCATTGCCTAAACCACTAGTAAGGAACTTGGCTTCATGTAGCAGTCCTACAGGCCTCGGTCCAGAAATAAGTTTAAAGGAATAAGTAAATATTGCAGCTTCTCAGAGTTTTGCTTCCCAGCTTGCTCTGGGGGAATACTTTTTGCCAGCAAACACAGCATGATTACTTTTATTTGTCCAGAGACCAGTGCCTTTGTGTGAATAGGTAGGCTATGAAGCCCTGCGTTAGCTTGGCAAATTGCGTTAGGGGCTGGGGAGCATGTTTTAAGCCTGAGTGGCAGTGCTTTTGCATCGCTTCTGCTACATTTTGTGCTTGCCAAGTGTAGGGGCTTGCAAGGATGCTAAGACGCCCTCTGCGTGGGAGCACAAAATGGAGGGAAGTGCTTGCATTCAGAAGCTGATGGAAAATTCAAACTTTCCCATGGGGACTTTGTGAGCAGCCAAGCAAGCAGGGTCTTCTGCACCCCTCATCCGCACACCTCCTTTTGTGGGACGTGTGTGTGGGTGCAGGGGGCTAAACGTGCGTTTGAAGTAACCGCTACTCCCACCAGCAGAGTACTGGCGGATCGCAGTTCTCTCAGGTGTTTCCTCTGACTGATCTAACCCACAACTGTCCTTAAAACATGTTCTGGTGTGAATTTATGGCATGTGCTCTACCGTGGAGGTGTGCCATTCTGTTTGTGATTGGCAGGGTTGGTTACACAATATTGTTTGTGCTTCCTGATGGCTCGAGGAACACACAACCGCCTCTGGGGTGAATATTTGCACATATGAATTTAAAACTTATTTTCCATGGCTGACATGCACTTTCTGAAAGCTCTATTGCCCGTCAAACTCAATCACTCAAATATCTGTGGGAAACCAGTGGTGGTAGGTGAATGTGGTCTCAGCAAATCCATTTTAAAAAATGTAAAGCAATGTTCACTGCAGGAAAAAATGAAGCATTTCTGCATTATTTGGCTAGATTGTGTGTTATAAGCTCATTTGATCTTCTTTCTTTTTCTGTCAACACATTTTCATGAAGATATTATATCTATCTATCTATATATGTATGTGTGTGTGTGTGTGCTGTTACAATTCCTGTGGTCCCCAGAAAGATCTTTATTCATCTAGACCATACAAGCAACAAACACTTAGGGCAAAAGCAAAACTATTAATTTTGCACTTTGAAGTCACAGTTTTTCCCCCCAAAATGTGTATCTTAAGAAGCTGCCTCCTTCCATCCTCATTCAGTCCATCTGCACGTCCGCTGCAGCTGGCAACCTAATCACCAAAATGTTGTGCTTTATTCACATGTGTGCACGTGTGCCAAAACTGGCATAAGCCATGGATACCCTCCTATAATCCCTACTGGGAGGAGGTCCCCAGAAATCCTTGGGGCAGTTAATGGTCTTACTGGGAAAAGAGGGAGGAGGCTTTTCTTACTGCAGCACAGCCTTCGTCACGGTTGGAGGCTCCTCATAGTGCTACCAGCTCTTTCAGCACTGAGAGCTGGATACCATGTGAACTCAGCGCAGAGCTGCACACCCCGTGCTGCCCACATGTTGGTTCCCCCAGCTTTTTTTAACATCTTCCAAGTTAGTAGTATTGCCCTGAATAGGCCTGCTTGTTTGTTTGTTTGTTTTATTTTTATTTTTTTTTAATTCCATTTGTAAAAACAGTGCTGCCCTTTTCTGTCATTGTTTTTGCCACTGGGAAATTTCTGAATTTTTGTGCACGTGATGGTAGTTCACCAGGTCAGAAGAACAGCACCAGACTTGCCTGTTAACTTTACTGAGCAGAGAAAAACAGTAGTGGGATATAATTGAAACAGTCACACTACATCCCTTCAGCTGCCTCTCAGCTTCATGCTGGTTTTTGAAGCCGTTCTTGCTTGCTTGGATAAGTAGAAAATTAGGTGCCAGCTGCTCTTGAGCCCAGAATGAGAGAGACCACGAGCTGTCCATACCTTTATTCTGCTCAGCCCGGGCTTATAAAGACTCTGGGCACCCTTTTGGCAAGGCTGCGTTATTGCTGAGAGCCTCGGAAGGGAGCGGTGGCTCCTGGGGACAGCGGTTCCCTCAGGGGACAGCAGTTGCTTCTGTAGGCCCAGGCCGATGGCCATGAAGCCTCCTTCGCTCCCGATGGTCAGGGGCTCTTTGTCCCTGTCTCTTGCAATGGCTGCGGGTGGGACTCTTTGCCACGCTACGCTGACTTCTTGAAGGGTGTATTTCTGCAGTCTTCATGCTTGAGCCACCTGAAGTCCAGTCAAGCATGTTCTCATTCCTGTGAGCATGCAGTGCATTTATTCTTTGGTTTTGTTTTTTTGTTTTTTTTGTTTTTTTTTTTTTTAGATCTTCCTAATTCCTTGGCCTCTGCTATTTCATGGAAAAGTGTTTGAGGGAAGACCACGTAGTCTGGCATCTTTTCACCTGTTCCCTTTTAACAGTCTTAAACATCAGCTTTGAGTTTGTGTGAGTATTGCCTTGCTCACAGATATTGAAAGAGGAAACAACTTGCTCAACCTGCATGCTCTGGATCAGCCATTACTTTTAGGTATCTCCCTCAATATCTCCCTCATTTGTCTCTTGACCCACTCAACTGTCCCGCTGTGCTTTTTGGAGAGACGAGAGGGACTACAGGAGTGACCTTGTCTTGATTCATTACTTTGTTAGTTTTGGCATTCTATATATTTTTAAATATAGCTTTTCCTATTATAGGATTAACTGTTTCTGTTTTAAGAGCTTGGTGAAAAGCACATTTTCTGCTTTCACATCTTAGATTCGGCAGCTGATTAGCAAACGGCTGTAGGACAGAATTGGCTTCTGGCTCCGAAAGACGCCAGTAAGAGAAGGCAATGCTGGAATGATGTGAGGTGTGCTGATGGAGGAGAAGAGGGGGGACAGTATTTCTGTTAAATGGCGGTTGCAGCTCTCACTGGAAAATTCTCAGTTTTCAGAGACTGAGCTAACCCCAGCAGGTAAGGCTCTTGAGAAAAGAGGGACAAGGGCAGAATAAAAAGTTCTCAGATGTTTTCTTTCTTCTCCCCAGAGCACTGTCTTTGTAATGGTGCCATTTAAAGACTGAGTGCCTATCCAAGGGCTGAATTTAATATATAACGTTGATTTAGGTCACAACTAAAAGATTGTTCATCCATCCATCCATATGGGACGAAGCAATAACTACAAACTCTGTCTGAAATGACAGGCCAGTCTCGCTGCTCACTGGCTGAAGTAAATATGCTCCTATTGTGGTGTGATAGCCTGGCTGGCCTCGACAACGGATTCCACCAGTCATAAGTTTGTGGTCTGTCAGCCAGTGCAAACATCCATCCGTCAGGTATTGCCCACTTGTTATAGCTAGAAGACAGAACCAGGGAGGCATTAAGAAAAGAGTGACAGAAGCGAGATTATCTGCTTTGATGCATGTGTTCTCCAGGCTGGGAGACAGAGAGCTGGGATGGTGTGGTTGTCCTCCCGTGGTCTCAAGAATCACCAAAACCCAACCTGTGAACATGTTTGGATTGTGGAGGGCTGAAATTGCATAGCGAAGATCCTTATCCCCATTTTTTGCCCATACCTTACTTTCCAGCAAAGTGTTGCTACCCCTCTGAGTGCCTGTAGCGCAGAGTTTTTAAAGTTTGTGCTACTGCTTGCCATAAACCGAGAATAATTTATTAAACAAGGCCTGAGTTAGTGCCTAAATGGCCCTATGAAGCACCAATATCACTTAATAACCAAGTTTTCCAAAGGGAGTGATCTGTGAATATGCTTTAATAAGCTCCTGGCTTATTAAATATATCTCTCCCTCTCCCAGCAAGGTGGCACCCTAAGGGACAGGCACACCCAAGGCTGCAACACATGCCAGTTAAAAACTCCCCGGCCTGCTAGGACTAAGGACTAATCCTGCCCCCTTGCTGCATCGTGTGGCAGCGGGTGCCTACGTGGCATCCTCCTTTCTGGGCTGAGCTCCCACCCCCAACCAAGGTTCCTTTGATCCTAAAGGGTCCCTGCGTTTTCCACCAGTTAAAGGTCCTTGTCTTGGTGTCCTCATCAAATTCCGGTTTCATTCTTTGTGCCCCTGCTCAGGCTCCTTGCTGGGGCTCAGTACAGTACTGGTCTCCAGCTTCCCAGAGTGTGGAGTCCCATGGGATGGGAGACTGTGTGGAGAGAGGAAGGAAGGGCACTTCCTTTGGGTGGACAGAGGGATCCAAGGTCAGAAGAAGGGAGCCTGTGAAAGCCAGAAAGTGGGAACAAGGGATGGAGTTCAGAATGGGTATAGGAAGGAGAGGCATGGGCTGGGGGAGGAAGGGGTTTTCTTTGGGCTGGAAAACCACATCTTGAGAGAGCTGAGTACCCACAGGAACTCTCTGCAGAGATGGTTGGCAGTGGATTCTTAATGTCTCCCGGAACCTTGCCTCTTAAAAAGCCTTTCAGGGCCCTGTGGGTGCATGGACAGGCAGCCAGGTGATCAGGGGACAGGTTTTGCTACCCTTTTCCTGCCGAGGTGGCCTCACATTGCAGGTGGCCCCTCTGGGTGTGAAGGTGTGCTAGGGGATGGAAGCAGGGAGCGTTTCTGTCGCAACAAGGCAGGGCAGCTGCTCCCTGGCCAGCTCTTCCCGTTCTCCCTTGGTAGCGCAGAGGCAGGCAGGGGGCTGGAGGGGTTTGCTGCTAGCCGGTCAATCAATCATTTCCCGATGTTTATTATTTATGCCCCTGGCCGAGCCCTCCCCTCATCCCTGCCACTCTGGGCAATGGGAATTTCTGTGATCTCTGAGCAGCAGAGGCTGGCGGGCAGCCTGGTCAATGCTGGCGGCTCATTCCCAGCCACGTGAGAGGCAAAGCACCAACAAGAGGAGATGGAGTTAGAACTTTATTAGGAGAAACCTAGGCACAATTGACTAAAATCTCATGTTAAGGAGAGCACACAGGTCTTCTCAGGATTAAAAAATACATGTTTATAAAACACCTTACAAACAAAAAAATGCTTTTTCCCCCCCTCTGTGTGTGGGTACGTATGTATAAGTACAGAGAACTGTACCAAAGCTAACTACGTATCAGGAGCAAGGATTCACAAACTTTTTCAGCAGCTGCCAGGAGAGGGAATGGCTCGGTCCCCTCACAAGCTGGTCTCAGGCCATTCGCTCATGCAGTCCAACGCTGGGAAGCTGTGGCCCACGTCTGAAAGGGCAGCGCAGGGTAAACAACAGGGAGCAGCTTATCTCTGTTTAGCATCCCTCTTTAGAAGAGGGATGTCAGCTCTGCCGTGAGAAAATGTATCTAGGGTGGGAGCTGCCTGCAGACCTCACCCACCGGCCTCACTGTGCAGTGCTGGTCTCCAGTGGCTGCTCTGGGAGGCTACAGTGGTGGAAGGAGGTGGTCCATGGGTGGTTTCTTATACCATGTGCACTAGAAGTGAAGATGAAGATGACCTGATGGCAGAACAGAGGTTTGCTGAGGGGACAAATATCATGGCTTGCAGTGGCTGGCAGGCTTGAGAGAGCAGCGAGGAGCTCATTGATGTGCAGGACCTGGAGAGGACTCTTGCTCCTTGCAAAAGACACTGAAGTGTTTTGGTAGAGTAGCAGGGAGAAGACACAGGCCGTACCTCTTCTGCAGATAAAAAGAGGATGTTTTTCTCCCAAGCTGGCAGCTGGCAGCACCATTTCAGCAGCATTCGGTTGCTTGAAAGATGATTTTAAGAAAGGGAAAAATCACTTTGTTTCCACGTGATAATTCCTCCTCTTTTTTACTAGTTGGACATCTGTTCTCCTAGGAAAATCTCTATTTCTGATGGTGGATGTCTTGCTTAGAATTGACGACATAAGTATGTTGAGGAAATTCCCTAGCCTTCGTCAACCGATCATCTGAGTGCTATCCCGGGGCCCAGGTGCCAGCCTGCTGTGCTGATGTAGGAATGAAGGGAGCAGCTGGGGGGGGATGACTGTGGATGTCCTTATCTATGGGGAATCTTATCTATTCTATGCACAGTGTCAAAAAATTCAAGTAGAATTTATTGTATAGGTAAACTGGTATAAAATATCTGGGCTCAGGTAGAGAAAGGGAGGGTTAAAAAGAGAGAGAACAAAGAAGAGAAAGTCTTTCTTTCCGAAAGCCCACCAGTGTGTTTCTGCTCCCTGCAGGTGAGAGAAGCTTCAGCTCAGTATAATTGCCCAGCTGAAGTAGCCAATGTTGAATAGACGTGAAAGAAGACGCGAGGGGGTTGAGGGGATTGAGGTCCAGTCAGTCTGCTGAGTGCAGCGTCGCAGTGATAGCTGGCCTCACACTTGAGGCAGCCAGGCAGCCTCAGGAGTGTGCTAGCCTGTGCTCTACCCGTCTGTGGCTAAGGATGGCGAGTCCCCAATCCCTGTGGGTCCCATGACGAAAATATGGCCGAGAGCTTCACATCTCGAGGTTGGTGCCTCTCTTCAGCCTCCAAGTGTGCATCTTCCAGCAGCTGCCCCTGCCGTAAGCTGTGAGAAGTGCTGTCTGCAATGTGACAATGACGTTCACTGAAAAGGAGCAAGAGGGCATTAAAACAGAGAGAGGTTAGTGGCAAGAGTCTGCAGTCCACTTTGCAGAAGTTTAACTAAGCGCTGAGACCCCTCCTTCTCCTCGTCCCTCCTGGAGACAAGTCACACAGACAAGTCATCTGACCTCGCCTTGCTGCTGGCACGGCTGGTCTTGCTGAACCGGCGTTTCTCATTGAAGTAGCTCTCGGGGAAGGCAGGTGCTGCACTTTCGTTGGCCACCTCTGGACTCTCTGCATAGCTGGACTTCATGAAAGGCCCTTCACCAGCAGCATCCTCCTGGCCATGGACCCTCTCGGTGGCGAAGTTGGCTGTGTTCTGCTGGGAGGCCATCTTGTTGCTGAAGGGGCTGATGAACTTCCCATTGGGACTTGCCAAACACTGATTAAAATCTGGCGGGGGAGTGTACATCTGGGCCCTTTCTACTTGCGGGGCAGACTCCAGTCTGCCAGGAGCTGTGCTGGGGCTGGGTTTGTAAGCCCGGGAGCACCTCTCTTTGGCTTTCTTCCAGCCCAAGTGGTACAGCTCAGCCAGGCTGAGGAACAGGGAGAGCACGGCCACAGCCAGCATGAAGACGATGAACACGTTCTTCTCCGTGGGACGGGAAACGTAGCAGTTAACAGGGTGGGGGCAAGGTGCCCGCTGGCAGATATACAGGGTCTCCAGGAAGATCCCGTACAAGATGTACTGTCCCACAATGAAGGCCACTTCCATGGCAGTGCGAATCAAAATGCTGTAGACATAGGTGTTCAGCAGACTGCCCCTGAGTATAATTTTGCCTCCCGATTCATCCCAGCAAGACAGCTCGGCCTTCTCTGCCACGGGGCACTTCTGCTGGTAGTATGTGTCACCATTGTTTTTCATCTCCTGGGCCTCTCTTTCTGCCTCCTTCATCTTCCTCTTCTCCTCCATGCGCACCGTGTGCATCGCGTGGCCCATGTACACCAGAGATGGGGTGGACACAAAGATGATCTGGAGGACCCAAAACCGGACGTGGGAGATGGGGAAAGCCTTGTCGTAGCAGACGTTCTCGCAGCCAGGCTGCTGGGTGTCGCACATGAAATCAGACTGCTCATCCCCCCAGGAGGACTCAGCTGCTGTACCGAGTACCAGCATCCGGAAGATGAAGAGTACAGTCAACCAGACTTTCCCCACCACTGTGGAGTGTTTGTGGACCTCCTCCAGGAACTCTCCCAGGAAACTCCAGTCCCCCATTTCTGCTCACCAGGAGGGGTGAGAAGTCTTGAAGGCAGAACTGGAGACAGCCTCTGTGGGAGAAAACAGACAGAAGAGAGTGGTTCTGAGGAAGATTAGGAAATGCCCAGCTGGGGATGCATGGAGTGAAATGATTTGTCTTGTGTCAAAGGAAATGTTTTTATTTCACCTGAAATGAATGAGTTCTGGTTTGTTGAAAACTTTATTTCACATCCACAGAAAACAATTTTTTTTTTTGATTCAGCTACTGAAACAAAAGGGATTTTTTTTAGCATAATCCAACTACAACCTGTTAAATGGGCTAATAAAATTTTGAGGGTGAGCCAGATTTTTTCTTGGTTCAGAAAGTCCTTTCACTCCGGTCTGCATACTACATTCTCTGTGGACTGTGGAGTTAAAGCAGTATTTATCCGTCTGCAAACTGCACTCCCAAGAACCCTTAAATGGACTGATCCTCTGGGAGATAAGACTGGAGTGTACCGCTTGGTCTGAGCAGTGCCTTGGCACACTCATATGTTGCCTTCTCGTAATATCTGCACTGACACTTGGAACGTGAAGTGCTTGCAGCTCTGGGCTTCCTTTCTGAGCTCGGTGTCACCAGTGAAAGAAACGCATAGAAAGCCTTCCTGTTGCCCACCTGCCCCTTGCCCATAAGTTTTGCTTTGGATTGCAGTATTACCAGTTCCAAGTGTTTTATTTACAAGTGTGAAATGTTTTGGGTATGTAAAGACTTTGATGAGCTGTGCCAGTCTTGTAAACCTAATCTGCTGCCACCCTGCCATACCTCTTCAAAAGGGAACTGCTGCAAAATCTAAATGGTGGGTCTTTTCTTAAGTCCTGAGACAATATTCACTGCTCAAATGACATGGAGAAAGGAAAAAAGCCTCCCTTGAAATACTTCCCAAGGACCAGCAGCTGCTGGGAACTGCTGTTTGGTAGGTGGTCTGCTGAGAGGAAAGGTTAGGTGGGCTGGTAGTAAGATTGCAAACTCAGGATGTAGGAGAACCTGCTTCCGTTTTGTTTCTGACTCTGACAGACTGTTTCTGGCCAAGTCACTTAACCCCCTGGATAAAAAGAGAATTATGGGCTTAATCCACCTTTTGTGGGGCTCTGTGGGAGTACTTGAGTGATCACTTGATCCAGTTATACTCACCATACTTACCTTCCCAGGGCACTGGGAAGCTTTTTCTTGTGCATGGGTTAAGGGCTAGGCACTATAAAGTGTGCAGTATTACCTTGGAGATAATGTTCTCCCACAGTCACTCTGCTTGAAAATGTCTTTTTAATAAATATATGTAAAACTTAATAATCATGATAATGAAATACGAAAAGCACTAGACAAGGTAAATCTCAAAGGTGTAGGGACGAAAAGTGTTAACTCTCCTTGTTTTCCCTTGTCTCCTCTTTAGGAGCCAATTGTTTTTACTGTGCAAAGATGGCTGTGGAGAGTAGACACTGGTAAATGCTGAAAATTTACTGCAGCAATATTGTGTAGATTTCCTGTGAGCAAAAGCTGGAAAACACAAAGATACGATTGTTGAGGGAACAATCCCCCCTCCTCCGTTTATGTAACTGATATAATTTAATGTAGCAATGCACACGATGATTTATACCATTACTTGTCTGTGTGCAGTGTCAATCTGCAAGTGTGAATGAGACAAAGATCGAAAGTTGAATCCTTAAACTCCTGGTGCTGCTGAGGGCTGCCCCGAGGACAGGTAAGGAGACGGGGAGGTGATCACTTGCTGCCCCACCGCCTCTTGGAAGCTGTGCGAGGAGGGAGAAGGGCCACACCAGGGAGCCAAGAGTGGGCTTTGGCTCTTTCTTGGCAGGCATGCTGAAGCCATGCTAATGTAGATCCTGCTGGAAGCTGGAGTATGCAGAAGCTGTTTCATCTGCTGCCAGCCAAGAACAAGAGGAGCAGTAATACACAAAATCACGTCTTTCTGGTTCTCCCCTTGTTTGCACTGGTAAAACTGAAAAGTCTGAGGGTCTGTCTTCTGAAATGGCTTTGGTGCAGTTACTGCGTTCTGGAGAAATTAGCATATGGCTTTGTTCTGTGAGCACCAAGGACTTAAATACAGGCAGATGAATCATTGATGGAAAATATTTACAGACAGTTGCACTGAAACCAGGATTTTTTTAATTTTTTTTTTTTAATTTTTTTTTCAGAGTGGTGACAAGGCAACTACCAACCTACAGTTCACTGTACAGGTGTGTCCAAAGTCAATATGGTGTAGCACAACTGTACCACGTGGAATATCCCCTCCCTGACAGCATGAACAATTGTTGGTGTCCTCATTTTTCCAGGTGAGTGTGTGTTGTTTGCAGGTGCCCTTATTGCTCCTGCTGTTGCTAGTTGACAGCTGCCTTTTCTTAATTCACCTTGCTTGTTAGGATAAAAATGAAAACATTCTCCCTGGCTGTGCCAAGGCTGAGTTTTCCTTCCTGCCATGTGTATGTGCACTCACAAACTGAGCACCTCTTCTCATCAGTTTTGCCATGCGCAGATAGTTTGGGGCTTTATTATGGTCTGCTTTTCTCTAGTGAAGGCTACTACACCTAGACACTTGCAAATCTTAAAATCAATGTGTACAGAACATGAAGTTGGCAAGCGTAAGTGCACGAGGAGTCCAGAAATAAAAAATGGCACTGGATGTGAGAGCAACAGTCGCACAGTGTTTTCCAAAAGGAGATAAATCCAAATGATCCAAGGTTGGCAGCCATGAGGCTTAGACTAGATAGGAGGGCCATTCCTTCTGTCCTTCCCTGCTGGCTGCTCCCCTGTGCAGGCTGTTTGATGGAGGGGCTGCCCGAAGAGCCGAGTGCCTCCTGCTGTTCCTGCTTCAGCCCCACAGAGAGCTGCTGCAAGGGGGTAGGTGGACATGGGAGAACGGGCGTCGGATACCAAGAGAAGGGGGTTCCTTCCTAGTGCAGTGTTTTTGGCTTGGCTGGTTTTAGCTATCAGTGAGCTGTTCTTGCGAAGCCAGTCCAAAGACCCCTGAGAACAACGGAAGAAAGCATCTAGTTCTGTGCTGCCAGCAAGCAAAGAATTTTTGTCACCTCCTGACAGCATTTCCTGGCTGTGCAGGACTGTCTCTGACCTAGCCTTTCTCCTCAGGACTTTACTATTCTTGGGAATTTTCCATCTAGTTCCCTTTCCTCATTCCCAGACTGTTATCCCCACATGCTTTGGCCTCTCAGCATGTGAGCATCTGTGGCCTTCTATATTCCTGCTTTGGACTTAATTGGACAAATCTCATCTCTCTCTGGCGTGACTCAGCGAAAAATACCTCTGGGTATCTTCACAAGGTCTCAGCACCTGATAGCAGGCTGTCTTGACGGCAGTCGTGCATATTCATGCGGAGACTTGGGCTGTGCCACCGCGCTGCCGTGCTCTTGGCTGGCAGCTTTCTGCGGGATCGACAAAGGAGCTGTGCGCGGTCATGAGATCTTGGCAGCAGGAACTGTGTGTGTGACAAAGACCAGCGTAGCCCGGCACAAGCCCAGCGACGTGGCTGTCCTGGCTTAATCATCACCTGGAACGCAATTAAAGCTGGGAAAAACCAAGTATCAAAACCGCAGACCAAGCGTGGCATCCACCCAGCTCCGGGCCTTGTGACTGCCAAATTCCAAGATAAAAATACCCCAGCAGGGACGACACCTGCTAGTACACCAGGCTGGCTCGCCAACAAAGTGCTGCTCTCCGCTACCCTTTTCTTGCACTACCTTTTTCTGTGGGAGGGGAAGTGTTCGTAGCTCTCGGAGCAGTTTTGCCCTTCCTGTTTATGATGCCACGTGCTCTGAATGACAGGCAGGCGTTTTGCATCACTGCTTCTTGCTCTGGCAGGTGGGCTGGGCTGGGCAGACTAGCTACGGCTGTGGGGAACTGCTAAGAAGCTCACACCAAAGAGGCAGGAAGGTTGTTCCTGCACAATTTTCTTCTTTATGAGCGTCTATTTCCCCAGGAGTTGTTAGGAATCCACTGGTTTTCCCCTCTTTAGCAGACAGGCGAGACTATCAACAGCGATATAAATAGCTGAGCTCAACACTTCACACTAACTTTCCCACAAGGAAGGTGACGGGAAGTCGACATCTCTGCAGGATGTTTCTAAAATAAAGTGGAGAGCCTGATTATAATACTGTTTCTGCTCTCCCTCTCACAGCTCACCTCTTCCCTTGGCAGGTCCCAGGCAGGCTCAGAGAGGCTCTCCGAGAAGGGCTCGTTTGTGTAAGGGAAGTGTGGTTCCCAGAGAAGGGAGAAAGTAATGAAGGCAAAGTCCTTGTATTTTTGCCCAAGGCCGTGCAGCAAGTCCCCTGCTCTGAACTACTGAGTAAAGAGGCAGCTGTCCCCTTTAAGCACTGGGAAGTGTCAGCCCTGGCTAGTGGAGCATCCAGGCCAGCTGTGGCAAGGTCAATGCCTAGGATTTACTTGTGGCCTGCCTTCCTCCAGATGTGTCACCTCCTACCAGGTCCAGGCAAGTGTGTGGCACAACAGATAGGTACCGCAGAGGCATGCGGGCAGAGATCTTTTCCCCTGCATTAAAAACTGGCAGGCTGCAGCCTGACTTGAGTGGTCTCAGCACTGCAACATTGGCCGCTCATGCCTGTAGACACTTAGGAAGGACACTTCCAGCTCTGCCCTGCAGGGTATGTAACTCTGCTTTGCTATACAGCTGTACACTTTGCTTAGGGATCTCCAGCCCTCTGCTAGCAGCAGTCCAGACTCTCAGCATCCCATGCAGTGCAGCTGCTGTCATTTTTATCTTGCAAGTGATGACCACTTGGGTGCAGAAATGCGAAAACTGCTTGTTCAAGGTCACTATGTCAGTGGCAGTGTGGGGACAGGGGTTGCAACTTGCAAACCTGCGGCCTTTTTTTCTGCGTAGCACCTCTCCTTAGACTTCATGATAACGACACAACACTGTTTCTACAGCACTAGAACATCTGGTTCTACAGACCACAGGCATAGGACAAACTGATGCCCTTCTTGCTTGTGTCCCAGGGCAGTACTGTCTTGGTGATCTGAAAGAAATCCCCCTCATGCTACCCCTCTGTAGCAGGTACGCCTGGCAGAACCAGAGGGGTGGTTTTCTGAGAGATGACCATCTTGTTATTGCTGCAGAGCCCCCTGACCCAGGGGTCAGTGCCCCAAAGGGAGAACCAGACCTTTCAATGTGCATTTACAGTGCTCTTTTGTTGTCAGGACCTGATCGGGGAGACTTTTTGGGGCACATGGCTTACAACATTAAAAGATGAACAAAGTTAGGTATGCTCTCTCCAGTGTAGGTGCGATGCTTTGAATTCCAGAGGCATTTCAGAGCTCTGGGACATAAATCAATGCTAAAGCCCACCTCAGCATGTATCTTTTTGTTCGCTGTTAACTGGCATTGGCTCTTTCATATGTATATACAATAGATGAGCAGTGACGCATCAGGTATCGCCATCCAAACACCATCTGGCTTCATATGCACATACATGTACTTATGATAAGTTTCTGCCTGAAATAAGCCAGTTCTTTGGCCAAACTTGTAACTCTGATCTGTGCATGGATCTGGACTAAATAGGTTCATACTCCTTTCTGCTTACAAAAAAAAAAAAAAAAAAAGAAACTGACATGTTTGCATGGGTTCCTTTCTAGTTGCTTGAGTTCAAAGTCCTGTCCCGAATAAGCGGCAAGGAAAGTGACTTTGACTCCTGTGCTCATGGGAGAGGCAGAGCTCTCTGTTAACAGCTCCTGTCCTAGAAGACAGCCATCCAATGTTTCTCATCTCCCTGCTCCTCCTGAGTTCACTGCAATTTCTGGAAGGGTTGTGCTGGCATCCAGACCACTGACCCTGCTTGCAGTTGCAGACAGCTTGTTATTCCTTGATGAGGTGTGCTTTCCCCCTCCTCTCCAAATGTGGAAAATCTCAGAGTTCACAAAAAAGAGAGTGGGTGAGAAGATAAGGGAGCTGAATGACCTGTCACCTCCTGAGCACACACACACCCTGGTGCACACAGAGGCACAGACAGAGGGAGCTCACTCAACACCTCGAAGTGTGTACATCGGGGATGTGTTGCACACACAGATGACAGTATTTTGTAGAATATTTTCATCTGAAGTTATGTTGGAAGCTGCAGGCTCCCATTTTGCTGAATTGTTATTGCCTGTCTATACAGGACAGCTGATTTTTTGTTTGTTTGTTTGTTTGTTTTCCTTGGCTAGGGTCAAATTGTGCTCTTATATATCCATACATTAGGGTCAAGCTCTGCCTGATGTAGACACAGGTGACCTCAAACACAGAAAAGACCTCAAACACATCTGAGTCAAGCTGAGGAATGAATTTGTCCCTCTGTGTTTGAAAAGCCTGCTGCAAATAGTTATGTGATAGTGGTATCCAGGCTTATACTTAGCATGCAGGGAGCACCCTCTAATTCTCTTGGGATTCTCTCTGTGCCTTGCAAACGTCAGCCCTTAGACAGCCAAACAAATGCAATAAAATTGGACTTGGGATAAGCTAAACAAAGGCTCCCATGCTTTTTGGTAGAAAAAAAATCGATTCTCTCTCTGATGTAAATGCTACAAACAGGCTAATGGATATTTTACCGCTTATTCCTTAACTAACAGGTTGAAGAGCATCCAGTTCAGGATTACTGAGCTTGGTTCCCTTGACAGTGTATTTATCTCTGTAGGCATAACCTAACCTAGATGTACCTGCAGCTGATACTAAGCTGGGCAATGCTGTATACAGGAGAGAGGACAGCCAAGCAGAGCAGAGGGAGCTCTGGAAGATAGAAACATGTTGAGAAATCTGGGGACTGCTGTAGTAAAGCAGTTCCTGAGCTCTGCTGACAGAAATTGTTTTTAAGCACTGCATAGACAGTGTGGGAGGCTGGTATAAGGAGACATGGAGGTGATGGTAGGCATCCCATTGGACCTGATATAGCAGTAAAATACCTGTCCATGTGATTTTAGGCTATTTCACAGACTGCATGAGATGCAACTTGGAACAGTGTTGAAATAAAACAGGCTGGAGAGGTAATAGGAGAAGGAGAGGGCTCAAATTCAGATTTACCCCATCCTTTATTCCCCCTTCTCCCCCAGAGTCTCCCTGCCTATCCCTTCCCTGTTTTTGTCCCACAGTCAAGCTCCTCACTGACTCTCCCCTGGAGGGTCAGCTTTTTGGCTGTTTAGACCACTTAACTCTCTACAGCACCCAGGTTGCTAACACTTTCAGCTTTAGAAAGGGGAATTTTTCAGCAACTACCTACTTCCCACTTAATACTACCTTGTCAAATGTCATTTCTTCTTTCTGTCCAAAGATCCTTAGGATTCTTTTCACACCCCAGCCTCACTGATGTAGCCTTGCCTCTAAGTATTTCATTTCTCATCCAGGGCAAAATCTGTCTGTAGCTTGTGAGTGGATTATTTTATATACTCAGCATATATACATACATACATACATATATATATACATATATGCCCCCCCCCCCCAGAAAAACACTAAAATTAAATTTTCAAA
>VXAA01005665.1:2138266-2196796 GCA_013399115.1 Anseranas semipalmata | reverse complement strand
TGCCCCCCCCCCCCTAAAAACAACTAATATTAAATTTTCAAAACCAAGCAGTAGGGAGTTAGCAAATGCTAGAGTTTCTTTTCTAAGTAATCTTAATTCAATCTCTTTGTGCCTGTGCCTCATAGCTATGAGTCTTTAACCACATCCTCGCATTGTCACCTCATTCTTTGCACAGGATGCCTGCCTTATTCTGTGCCAGCCTGGCTGGGGCTTTCTTGAACAGCAGCTATTCAATGTTTTGTTTTCTGCTTATTGTTCAGTGGGTGGCCTGTGCCTCATTTACTGTACATTATTCAAGTCCAGTTCTAAAGACAGAATTATTAGTTTCCTCATGGGTTTTCCTATGGCTTTCATCACAACAGTATCTGATTGCTTCAGTATTATTAATTTACTTATTTTCATTACCATTTGGAGGTGAGGAGACAGTATTATATGAACTTTACAGCTGAGGAACTAAGGCAGTGAGAGATAAAGATTAAAAATGTTCATTACTTTTGGAAGCTGGTTGGAGAAGTTGCTAATCTGTTTTTTTTTTTTTTCAGTGTACTTAGCACAGTGTAACATATGTTCCAAGCAGAGCTCTCTTTGGTTAACGCTGGAGCAGGAGCATTTATCACTTCCACCAGTTAGACCACATCTAAAAGGCAGGCATCCAGAAGGCAAGAGACACCACCGAGGGGCCATTTGAGAACAACCATGGCTTAAGTGATTTGCCCCATCACAGCATAGGAAATTGGAGTAAGTAGCAAGAACAAAACCCAGTCCTCTTGGATAGCTTTATGTGATTTTAAACTGGAGACAGCCTTTCTCCCATGCCGCTGTTCTCTCCCTTTTCACCAGGCATCCAAATGCAGTGTAAGACCCTGGAGCTCTGGAACAGTCACCCTAGCCGGACTGCTCCCCTTCCCGAGCCACCCTGTGACCTTACAAAGGCATCTGCCAGCTTTTCCACTTCTAAGGGAGAAGAGCTTCATATGGAAATTCTCAGCCATTCTCAAGGCATGTCCATAATGACAAAGATAATGAAGAAAGACGGAAATGTAAGTGTAAACCCCTTAGTTCTTACATTAAAAACCACTGACCCCCCTTTAATGATACACTAGAGAGACTTAGAGGCATGCATCTCTAGGCTCCTTAATTACTGTATGACATGAATATTTCTTTATTTCATGAGAGAGCTGGCATGTTAGAGTATCATTTGTTGAGATCTCTCTGTTGCTTATCAATAGCCATAAAATTGTTTTCTTTTCCTCTTTATAAATTCTTAGCCCAAAGATTGAAGTTTCTCTGGTGCCTCCTGGGAACTATTTCTAATTTTAAACCTCCATCCTCGTGCTTCATACAACAGCACCCGAGGTGTGGAGCAGTCTCTGAAATATGCTCCCTAATGACATGGTATAGTGCTGAATTACTCATTCCTTCTTGTCTATTTTCAATGCTTTGAGATAAGTCAGAAAACAAGGACAAACGTGCAGAATGTGTGAAATCTGTCTGAAGGTCAAAAAGAGAAGAGAGGCTACATGAGGAAGCTCTGTATTTCCTGACAAGGTTTAAATTTTTCATGTAAAAGTCCAAAATACTGAAATAGTGTGATAATATATACCGTTGAGTGGAAAACAAAACACAACAAAACAAAACCAAAATACTTACAGTAGCAGGGATACTTAACATAGTTCCCAAGCAACCAGAGCCTGATGTGTATTTTAAACCCTGAACCCTCAGGAATTCTCCTAAACTAGTGTTCTGCTCTTAAGGAAAGGGGGAAGAAAGTCAGAAATATTCTGCTTTCTTCTCAGAGTAGATTTTGAAAAGACCAACAGATGCAGAATTGTTTGGCTTCTGGTATAAATACAGCAATTTTGTGAGAATTTTGAGTAATAGTTTAACCTACTCCTAGCTGCACACACATATGCAAACATATATTACATGCATTAAGTTTTTTAGGCTTAAGGATAGGATCACATAGACAGCAGCAAGGAAAACCTTTCACACATGCCTTCTAACCAAGGTTTTAATGTGAAGGAAGACTTCAGCAATTAAGGCTCATTTAGCCTGTGACTTTCTTTTGTCTGAGGTTTATCCAGAAATGCTACTTACATAGTCCTCCGATGCTTTTTACAGCACTTCAGGGACAGAGGTACTGCCTCAGTTTACCCAAGCTGTTAAAATCTGAATGCCATAAAGCTCATTAGACACTGCAAATGACCAGTAAAATGACCCTTCGGGAAATCAAAAGGGTTACCAAAGAAACTATGCTGGATCAGAGGTGGCAATTACCAGACAACCAGGTGCTGTATTTTCAAGCTGGGCTAATCTTTAAAACATGCAGTTGCAATGCTGGAGATACTAAATTATGGAAATGTAATTGAATAATTATTCCAAATGCAAAAAGGGGAAAAATTAGGAGGGCAAACAAAAAGAAGAAGCTGCTAGTGGGAGAGGGTGTTTGTCCCTCTAGATCTGTGTGCCTCTTCGCTGAGGCTGCTGTGAGCAGTGTCAGGATGGAGAAGAAAGGCATTCCACCCGCGGTGCGTGCTGTACATATGACTGGGGGACACAAGCAAGGCAATTCTCTACATTTGAGTTACATTCCCAGGGTCCATATCACAAACTGGCCAGGACAGAATACTCTCAAGGAAAAGAAACTGAGATATTTTGAAACTATTCTGTGCGCTTTGGAATATAGGCAGTTCACACAGACGCTTGATAAAGCGCTTACACCCTGGCAGCCTCTCACAGGTAAGAGTTCCCTTCACCACCCTCCCTAGAGCAGCCTGACAGCATGCCAAGATGGGATCTAGCAGAAATGGCAATTTGCACATTATAATGTCTAAGGATACTTGGGGCTTTTATCCTGCCTTCCGGTACATCAAAATCTATTGGTATCCATGTTTGTTGCAGGGAGGTTCCCCTGTCAGTTCTGTAGCTGCCTGTGACAAAAATAGTGTAATTTTTAAAATGCCCCAAGC
The DNA here is from genome assembly GCA_013399115.1 of Anseranas semipalmata. NCBI lineage: Eukaryota > Metazoa > Chordata > Aves > Anseriformes > Anseranatidae > Anseranas > Anseranas semipalmata. The sequence continues at coordinate 2,193,827 of VXAA01005665.1, read as the reverse complement.
CCACCTTGTTACTATTGGGAATGTTTTGGAAAGAAATGGAAAGAAAAGGCAGAATTCTTAAGTTATTTTTGGCCGTCCTTCTTTTCCTGCCTCACCAAGTCCATCTCTCCCCTCGTGCTGTTTTACCCTTGAGTCTAACAGCTCAATCTCCCTGTCGATGCTCCTGCAGTTGTTATTTCCCTCTCATGGTTACTTACCCGATTTCCAGTGTCTTTTCTTCTGTCTCCTTCCCTTGCTTTAGCACTTTTCCTTTCTGTAATTGAGTTGAAGTCTTTGTTCTTCTTAGTTGCTTGGTTTTATTCCTTTGGTATGGTTCTCTCTCTCTCTTCCCCTCTTTTTTCTCCACCCCCTTTCTATGTCACTTTCTGTCTTCCCTACTGCCTCTCTGCCTTTCCCTGTCTTCTTTCTTCACCTACTTTTCTTGTCTCTCCCACCCCCTCCAGCTTAATCTATTTTCAAACCTAGTTTCCAGTTGTTTTTCCTTTAAAGACCATGGGTCTTATTCCTCCCTCTCCATTCTCAATCTCTCTCTGTGCCACCCTCCCCAGACCGACAGGATGCACTCACTGCTGGCTTCTCCCTGTCCCTTCCAGTTGCTGCTGCCGCTGCCGCTGTTCCTTGCACCTCCTCCCCCAGATAACATGCCATGGCCTAAGTCTTCTTTAAACGAAAAGAGACAGAGTTGCCCCACAGCTAACCCAGCCAGACCCTGGGAAGGTTCTTCCACATAGGACATCAATGAAGGCTAATTTTCTGACTCATTCAAGCTTAGGCAAAGCAGAATCCATGTGGAGCGGGTGCTGCACCTCTCCAAGTAAGGCAGATCTTGCTCTGCTGGCTTGAACCAGGGCCCCAGCATAGCTGGAGCCTTGTCCCAGGGGGCACTTGATACTTTCCAGGAAGGTGTCCCAGGCCCCCTTATGGTTAAATAGAGAATAACCTGCCTATCAGGCGAGGTGGTTTTTGACAACGTGCCACCTTCCCACAGAAACACACACAGTCTGATGCATGAGCATTTGGGCCTTTCTTAAAAATGTTTCTGGCACATCAGGTGTCTGAAGGTCTTATATTTTAAGTGTGTCGAATTCAGACTCTGATTCCTGCATGTTGGGCCAAGAGATGAGGGTGGATCAGAGATGCCTTCTGGCTTTGATAAAGGCAGGTCTGAAAGAACCAGTGTCAGGAGAGAGAGATTTGCTTAGAAGACTGTGGTACCCTGAGAACTGGCTTGCTGCACACAAGCTTTGGTGGGTGTGCCTCCAGCAATCCTTCCTGGGCTAGATATCTCCCGTCCAGAACATAACTGCACAGTGGTCCCTGTGCAGCAGCTAGTGTAGATCATGAAGCAAAAGTAGTCCAGAGACTAAAACACAGGGCTGGCAACTCTTCTAATCTAATCTAATCTAATCTAATCTAATCTAATCTAATCATTATTCTCCTACTAATTTAGCACTCCCTTTATTCAGAAGACACACAGTGCTGTGCAGAGGCTATTCTGGAGTCATGTCCCATGTGGACACTCTCACTCTGAACTTAAAAGTGCAACTCCTTTTCAGGAGGGCTACTCTCCCTCCTGCTAAATCCTCATTGATGATTAGTGCAGGACACACAGTACAATCCCATAGCAGCTCAGTAAACTCCTGGTATGGGGAAACCCATAATCATTTGCCACTTCATTTCTAACTTTATTAAAAGGCCTCCTGTGTCTTCAAAGAAAATGGGAATGTTTCTGGAGCTGTTTTTCTCTCTCCTGCCTGGCAGTTTTATACCTGTGATGAAATTCCATAGGAAGGAGAATATCACTGTGTTCTTTAGTGTTTCCAAAGTAATTTCTGCAAAGCATTATTATGTAAAGTCCCATTGATTTTATGCCAGTGAAGCTGCCAAGGACTTCATCATAGAAGTGTCCAAGAAAAGGTGTTAATAATACAGATCTAGCTCACAGATGGCTTTGGATAGGCTAGCTAAGGTTTGTCAAGTGTTTCTCATGTACTACAAAGAGCCAGTTCCTTCAAGTAAGCTGTCTGAAATGTAATATCCCCTCCCTGCCCTACTGAAATGTTGCTGTACACTCACAATGATGACATCTGATTTTCCGTGATCAATCTTTTGTGTTTCCTACCACAGCATTATTCCAGTGTGGCATACTCTTTCTCCTACAGAGTTTTTCTCTGAATCCAGCAAATCTGCTGTAGTTCTGTTGAATGAATATGGGGAGAAGCTTTCTGCATCATGCACAAGGTAACTGTTATGAGCTCTTTTTTTTTCTTTTTGGTGTCGATGGGAACTGTTTGAATTTTGATGCACAGAAGGGAAATGGGTGAAGGTAGACTGGGAGGCAAAAGACGGGTGAATAGAGATGTTGCATGGATGCCTCAGCCAGCCCTTCAGTGTGTCCTCCCTCCTCTTCTCTACTGCAGCCTCTTCTAGGGAAAACAGAGGTGTCATGGCAGCTCCAGCTCCACAGCTAGAGAAATAGCTGTTTTGCCCACTGGTAAGCTGGGAAGAAGGATTTTTCCTCCCCTCTCCAAGAGACTGCTATGCAAAACTTTTAGGACTTGAGTGAGGAGAACAAGTGGAAGAGAATGCTCCCTCAGACAGTGGGAATGAGAAGAACAGCTGACAGCTTGCCATGTGCAGCTTGCAGATCTCAGCAGTTTGTGGTGCTGTAGAACAGATTTTGAAGGAAAGGAGAATACAGGAGGTAAGGGGAAAATAGGACAGCATGCACCATCTTTTGATGGAAGGTAACTCTTTTTTGGGGGGTAAGATTCCTGACCTTCTAGGTAAAAGAAACATAGCAGTCCATATCTACTTAGACTTCAGTGAGGCATAAGATGTGGTGTCCCAGAAGAAGCAAATTAATGTAAAAGTTTCAGCTTAAGAAGGCAAGGATTATTAGAGAAATCCTCAAGTGGGTAAGAGACTGATGGAATAGAGACACCAGTTCCCTAATAGGTTGAAGGGAAATTATCTGTGAGGCTGCTCAAAGATGGCACTTAGGACTGAGCTTTCTTAATATTTGCATTAATTACCTTGACACCAAAAGTAGAAATGCTAATGATATCTGCTGATGGAGCAGGGCTGGGAGGTATCGTCAGGACAGAAGTGGAATCCAGCACCAGAACTGAAGGCTCACTACGACTGGAGTGATCAAGGTGAGGTTAAATGGGAAAGTGCGAAGTCAGACACTAGGAACTTGCTGCTAAGAGAGTAACAGGAATCTCTCTTAGCACTTGGAAGTTCCTAGTTGGCATGACAGAGAAGGGGAAAGTCCTGTGTGAAGGTTACCAGTGATGTGATGTGATGTGGGGGTGAAAAAGGCAAGCGAGCTTTCACGACAGAGCAGTATTTCCAGTTGTAGCGAGTAAGATTAATTTCGTCGAAGAGGATGCAAGACCCCCCCAGAATAGTGTGTGCAGTGCTGCTCACCCACGTTCAAGAAAGACATTCAGCCTGGAACAGGTGCAAAGAAAGTCAACAGGGTGATTAGAGGAATGGAAAGTGTCTCTCGGCCAAGAGTATGTTTACTTATCAGTCACAGAAGTGACTGCAAACAGATATTAGAACTGATTTGAAAATAGATGAGGTAAAAGTACGACCTTTCCTGCATTAATTATTTCGCGCTGAACTTCATGCTACTGCAGCTACTCGGAGTAATTAAAACATGGTGTGATGTGCCTGCAGGGTGAATACTATAAGGGAGCTTAGTTACTTAGTCTGGCAGAACAAAGGTTAAGAGAGGAGAGATTTGCTGCCTATAAATACTTTTTGGAATTGGGGGTTGGGCAAGTAAGTGCTAGGGAGAGAGAAGAGCTACATGAGCTAAAGGACAATGTGGCATAAGAATAAATAGATATAAATTGGCCATGAATGAATTTAGGTTGGAAATCAGAAGGTTTCTAAGCAACAGAGCAGGGAAGGAGGTGCTGGAACAGCATTCTAGTAACAGAAGTGAGGGCGGAAACCTAATGAGATTTAGGATAGAGCTTAGTAAGTTTAGAAAAGGCCATTTGTTTTGTACTTGCCTGTTATTCAAAAGGATTGAACCTGATAAGCCAAGAGGTCCCTTTTTCATCTATTTCCTATACTTCCCTTATAGCCTTATCAGAGCTGCTCCCTTTCACGCAGAAGCCAGGTAAATCCTGAATAGAGTTTCAGTGTGACGAGTTTTTCAGCATTGATCCGATGATTATTTAATGGAGTATTCCTTCTGTGTGAGGGATTTAAACAAACAAAAAGGGCGAACCAACACAATGCATGGAGAAGGTCTGCAAACATACATTAGTATAGATGAGAGCTCATATATGAAAGAGCTTCTTCACACAAAGCAGATGTTCTTTCAGCATCTGGCTTTGCTGTAAGGTTGTTTCAAATGTGGGTAAATGTTCTCCTGAGATCTGAGAACTTCAAGAGATTGTCTGAAGGGAAAATATCTTGTACTCTCCTGCTGTTACAGAGGACTTTGTGCTTGGGGAGGATATCAGATTTACAGCACTGGGAAATTTTGGACCCCCCCGCTACCACAAACTGTTGAGAGAAAATTCTTATAGGTTTATTATCTCTGATGCCTGGCCACAGCACTGCAGTTACTCTGATTCTTCATATTGTTGCATGCTGGACAGACACCTCTAGTACGCTCTCTAAAGCACCGGTGGATGCTACCTTCCCAGTGAAACATTTTATCCAAAATCCCCTGGTGTGGATGTGATTGAAAGAGAAGGAGGGAGATGGAGGTTCTCTGCTATAGATTAGACCCCTGGAGACAGCTTGAAGGCATCCTCCAGCAGGAGGCAAATTCCCAAGGACAGGCTGGGCCCAAGGGAACAGGAGTAGCATGTGATGATAGGCCCCTGGATGAGGGGGAATAGTTTTATAATCACAATTCCTTCTTTAGTAAAAAATTCCCCAATCGATTCCATTATATGTGGACATTTTCCCCTCAGTTTCTTTACAGCCTGTATTGGGCTTACAGAGTTACAGAGTTACAGAGAGTAACTGTGGTGGAGTTCAGTTGTCCATCAAGTGTGAAACCACCACACAACCCAAAGTACCAAACCAGCACAGAATGAGAAAAGAAGAAACAAGAAATAACAAGGTGTGAAATGTCACTGTGTCAGTCTCATTTGCCAATAAAATTTTCAGCAAGAAAAACTGGAAGAGGCTTTCACCTAACTGAGGAGAAATGACCATCTAAAATGACACTAAAGCTTAGTCGTCAGCTTTATGTTACTGGAAATAAAGCACTGTACTCTCACAGCTACTGCTTCCACCCAACTCTGCAACATCTCTGAGTAGCTGAGAAGTGCTTTGCAAATAATAATGTAATTACACCTCTCATAAACACTCTCGTTGCTTTACAGGTGGAGGAACCAAACCATGGAGAACATAAAGGATTTGTCCAAAGGATTAGCAAGTCATTTTAAAGCAAGGAATCCTCATCTACCTAGCCACCAGACATTCACCTTGTCCCGTAAATTTCCAGCTAGATGAACTGCTGCTTCACACAAATATGTGTGTGCATACATATATATATATATATATGTATATATGTATATATATTTCACAAAGTGAGAAGAAAAGAAAGAATAGGCCTTTACCTCTTTTTGCAGAGCCTGTACAGGTAGAGGGAGGAGCAGGTGAAGCTGACCAAAGGGTTGGCTTTAGCACAGCCCCTCGGTCTTGCTGGAGCCCACCTCTCTGTCACTGTTCGGCTCCCAGAAGAGATCCGTGTCTGTAGGAGGACACTTTGGATAGGGGAAAGAAACCCCAGTCAGCTCCCTGGAACTCAGCCTCCTGCTGTGGTCTGACACTGGCTCACTGGCTGGAGATTCCCTCGAGCCTGAAGGACCGATGCTGGGGGAGACTGGCTTCCGAGCTGTTCCTGACATGCACTGGCAGCTGTCTGCCTGCTATTCTTTTAAAGAGTCTTCGTGGATCAGGATAAAAATGTGATCTTACGCAGGCGGCATTGTAAGCACAACTTGGCTCACGTTCAGCTCTTCCTCTGGCTCCCAGCTACTCTATTTTTAATGAAGGAATTTGAGGCTATCAGAAAGGAAGTCAAATTGTTTTAGGAAAACAATAGAAAAGCAACTTAAAGTTTATTAGCTTCCTGCCCAGGGCCTGGGACCAACTTGTCAAACTTATTAGAGCGATGGCAGAGCTATTTATTTAAAAGGGCTAGCGACAACACTCACAATTTCATTCCTGTTTAGGCCTCGGTGAAAACAAAGGAGAGCCATAAAATAGTATCTGAAGGGAGCAGATGGCTAACTGGTAAATGGTGCAAGTAAGGTTGGCCTGTGAGACATTCATGGTGTTCACCAGTGCAATCGCTTTGGTGGGATTTTGCTGTCAGGTGAATGCCCTTCATTCACAGTCCTACCCCATCACCCCAAATCCCTCATTGTGGTCCAAATTTTCAAATCAAAATCTCACACCTAAGCTTACAGATATGGCAGGAAAAGGTGTTCATTTAGAGCTTCTGAAAGGAGCTAAACAATACAGCAGGTCTGTAGAAAAGCCAGGAATAGAACCCAGGTGTTCTTGATCCTGTTGGACTGCTTGAGTCCCCCGACTGTAAAAATATTTATATCTTCAGAAGCAGCTGCAGTCTGCTTCTCTGTTTAGCTACCCCAAAGTAGCAGTGCCATTAAGTCACTGAACACATGCTGGCATGTGGCTATTGAGAAGAATGGGGAACCACACTATTAGACTCACAAGCCAAAAATGTCCATGCTGTCTGACCCTTTCTAAGGAGTTTCATCATTTGCAAAGAAACGAGAAGAGAATAGAACAAGTAACTGAGAAGTGTTTATAAACTCCACTTAATGCAAAATCATGCTGCTTTTTGGGGGGCCTCTCTGCTAATTGAGTTTTCAGCCTGCTTCCAGGGAACATATAGGAAGAACTCACCTTTCCTTTCACTGGTGCAGTAGGAGTCTCTAGAAAGCCACATGCTAAGAGGTACTGAGCACACAGAACTCTGCACAAAACCTTTGAACAACTCAGTAACCGCTTTTCAGATGAAAGGAAGAAGAGCCCACCTCAAAAATTCTCTTCCTTCTTCTCCTCATTAGCTTAATTAAAAGCGGGAATGCATAGCTACAGTGATCTCTGAGGCCTAGGGCAAAAGTGCATCTTGCATTGGCAAGTGGTAGAAGATCTTGGCTTATGTTTTCCTTTTAATTTGGCCAGGTTAGATGCTTCTATGAGGGTCAAAGCGAGTGCATGATCTCTAGAAAGGCCTAGGAAACTGGGTCTTAAACTTTGTAGTTTTAATGTAAATGCAAACACCTTGCATTTACATTAAATTTACATTTACCTTGCTTGTAAGGTATTCTTACAGCTTTTAGAATGTTTCTCTAGTTTCTGTCCCTCTGGGATACTTCCTTGGTAAACAAATTAGCCAAAAAAGCTGAGAGCAGTGCAGCATCCTAGTTCATTACAGTCCGTAGGCATTTACTTAATTTTAAGTACATTCTTGAGTTGCATTGATTTCAGTGAGACTTAATAGCCTAGAAGTCAACCACCCTGCATTGCTAACCAGGCCAGCTTTGCTGGGGGAATTCCGAGGCAGACAGCAGCAAGTCAATATACTTCCCAATTGCCTCTGTTGTAAGGGATGCCACATGTGAATCACGTGATGGTGTTATGGCAATGGAAATATTTTATTTGTACTTATTTGGAAGCTGTGTCAACTGTACTGGCATCATTTAATTCACACTTTGTTCTAATAAGAACCCCAAGTGTATGCTGTGAGAGTCTTTTTGTCACTCGCTCACCCCTGTTGAACTCCCAGTAATCCCTGAGGCTGGGATCCTGCAAAGACTTGGTCATGTAAGTAACTTGATATAGTTACGGCTTGAGGCCATTCATGTTAGTAAATGTTCCTCTCTGTACAAATGTCATAGACCGGAAAAAGTTGTAGATTGTTGAAGCTCCTATTTTTCCTACCAGGAGTCGATATGGTTTCCCAGAAGCTTCTGGGATGGCAAAGGTTTCCAACCAGCTGGACACATGGATGCTGAGGACCATCTTACCCTGGTAGGCTGCCACATGCTGCCATGTGGTGCCGGTACCAGCACCCAGTTCCTGGGGTGTGCTCTCCCATGCTGGGGTCAGATAGCTGTGGTGCTGCAAGATGTCCCAGCTGTAAAGCTTGAGCTTAGAAAAAGGCTGCCTAAGTAACATTGCCAGTGTAGAAAGAATCACAGACACACGTCTCATCATAAAGAAGCCTAGGTTTGTTGTGGGGTAGAAGGACCTTAGCCTGCTCTATACGATCTCTGCTGGGGGACAGAGAAATCAGGACCTGAATCTGCCCTGAAGGCCAAGGTATTCTTAGAGCTTTCCCTGGAAGTCAGCTACAAAGGAAGAATCAGTAAAAGGGTATGAAGAAGAAGAGACATGTGCTTGGATGGTGGTGAGTGAAGCTGAAAAGTAAACAGTCTGAGTTATGGAAGAAATCTCAGATGGTGCTTACTGCTCCCAGCCAGCTTGTTCTCTTTTGTGATGGTTGAAAGCATTTCAAGACATGACCTCCCGGGTAAAATTAAGAACTTAATCAATTGGACAAATTTATGAGTAATGGTTTTTCTCACCAATTTTGTGATGTGTGTTGGCTGGATTCTGAAGCCTTCTGTGAACAACAAAAATTACAGCAAATGGAGGGGGCAGGAGGACACTGCCGGCCCAAGCAGAATAGAAAGGTACATTTTATATTAGAAGACCAAATATCCACATGCTACATGCACACACACACACATACACACACGGAATAAAATTATATTTCTTTTATTGGCAAGAGCTCACTAACTAGCCTAACTCCCAGCAATGCAGTGGTGCACAGCGTGCAGGGAAGTTGCCTTGCAAGGGGCTTCTGTTTCCAAAGTGTGACACGAGGTCGACTTGAGCCCTGCAAGGGAAGCAGGCAGCCCTGGTGGTCATGCTGCACCTTCAGTGTGGCTGCACAACAACAAATAGACACACAGGGATGCATTAAGCACCTATACTAGTCAGCCTGGCGTCCTGAATATTTTTTAGAGGAAAGCTTGGAAGAGGTGTGTGTTCAGTTTTGCTTTCTGGAAGGGTGAAGGATTTGCTCAATTCAAATCTCCTTAATTGTGTTTCTGGACACCTGGGTTTCCTGGTAAAATGCTGTCTGCTTGACATTCTGTAACAGCCCCCAGTGCCCAGGAGGGGTGACGGTCTGCAAAGGAAGCAGGTGTGCATGTTAGTCACCTACAGCCACAAAGACGAGGAAGTGACTGCCATTGCTTCTCCGCTGCAGCCACGCAGAGAGCCATGCCCAAATGCTGCTGGCCTCTGCAGATGGCCATGGGCAGCGCCCACATTTAAAGCTGTGAGGATTTGCTTGGGGCTGGGGAATTCTCTGAGTGCTGAAGCACTGCTGATGGTCTAATGTAGGGTTTTCTCCACTTAGATTCCCATGTAATTTCATTTAAATTCTCTCCCCTTACTCTTCATACACAATGTGATGCAGTCTGCTCTAATCCTAACTACTGACTGCTCCGTATAAATACAGGCTCTGCATTCTCATTGCATGCGGTAGGTTCTTGTTTTTAATGCTAGTGGAGGTGAAGATGAAGGGTGATCATGGGACACCTAGCAGAAAACCATATGCAAAATTGCTAGCCTGTACTGAGATATATCCTTTGTGGGTTGCTGGTTTTTCATCTCTCTGATTTTGTGATTGACAGATGATACCAGAGTGGGCTCACACTGTGCTAAGACTCCTGTATGAGCTCGTGCAGAAACCTGGTGATAAAATCTGACAAGTAAGTGGTGTCAGGCAGGAGTGTGTTAGTTTGCAGGTGTTTATTATTTTTCTTAAAATGGTAGAAAGGCAAGAGATATTTAAATCTGATTAAAACAAGCTGAGGTAGCTATGCATTAATTGTTTCTGAGCTATATCTTGCCATTCTGTGTTCAAAATACAGAATTTGTTTGTTCGATGAGAAAACAGATTTTTAAAAAGAAAAAAAAAACAAAAAACTGATGGTAAAAATTATGATAAAAACTATTAAAATCATGTGTAAGCTTTATCCTGGTCAGGGACGATGTTTTGTGGCTTTCTGTGTGTGTGAGAAATGGAGATGCCTAAGCAATTCATGCTAGTGGGATAGATGGTTTTTGCATGTGATACCCACGTGGATGTCATGAGGGCTTCCTATAATTATCCTATGCCTATCTGAAGAAGAAAAGTAAATTGGTTCTTTCAGATCAAAAGGAACCCAAGACTGATTTTTTGACAATGCACTCAGTATTTAGGAGTGTTGTCTCCAAACCAGGAAGACTACAGGATGTGCCCTCTGAAAGAACACTTCAGAGTGGCAGTGGTTAAAAGCCATACAATATTGCTTACAAGAACCAGAGAACAGGAAAATGGGAAGCCTTGATGTTGTCTGCTGTTCCCACAGTCTTCCCACACTTTCCTCTCAGGCCAGCTTTGTGTAGAAACAAGTTTCTCTCTGAGGGAAAGTAACAATTTAACACAGCAGGGAAGAAAGAGGTTTTGCAATGTGCTGCATGAAATGATGCAGTATCACTCAACTAACATCTGCTAAAACGTTCTTAAATAGCCTCATCTTCTTGAGTCAGCATTTCTAACATCAATAATTTTATTGGTAATAATCAGTAAGGTCTGAGATTTGCTGGAAGAGGATGGATGGCTACGCTGGGGGAGGAAGTCTGAAGAGCTTTGAAGTATGCTGATAGAAAAAATGCTAAGGCAACATCTCAATTACTGAGTTGAGAAATCTGCACTTCTTTGCAGTTCCCAAACTGTTGGGAAAACATGAGGAATGCTGCCTTGAGAGGAGCTACTGGTGCTTTTAATGCTGTCAGGTTCTTAAGAGCTGGAGATCTCCACAAATGCTACAATCCAGTGTAAATCTAACACCAGACTTCAGCATTTCTCTTGAAGCTACTGTGGCTGGCCCATACTGCTCACAAGTTGTTTTCTCTTGCACTCCCTACACCCTCATCCCAAAAACCTTTGAGGGGAGGTCTTCTCCCATTCCTGTCTAACAGGTCTGGGCAAATCCAAGCCGATCTTCCAGTCAAATCCCTTCTAATCCAGGCCACACAACTTTCCTTCCACCCAAGCAATCCTTCCCATTTTTCCTCCCCTGTTCAGATCCTTGCACTAAAAAAATACCTTGAGAAATTGCATCATATGGTTAAAAAGAATTATTTTCCACTTTGAAAAGTGGAACCACACAAAAATTCCAGCACAGGACTGACACAAGATTATCTTTCATCTACTGAAGTGATGTGAAATAGTAGCCTGCAGCTGTGTAAGCAAATCAACCAGCATTACAAGAATCCACAAAGAGGTCGATGGTGATCTGTGGCCTGCTTTGTGCAGGTACTGAACTGAATGGGAACCCACATTTTGTTTCCAAGTGCAACAAAGCTGTGAGATGGTTCATCTGGGAGATTGTGCTACGACTGGGACTCCCTTGATAGAGGATACTTTGTCACCATGTTTCACATACACTATCCTTGCCTCTGGGCTCTGGTTCCAGTTTGGGAACATTTGTTAAAGTGGTTTGTTCACAGATTGACAGTTTTCTTTTAATGTACCGGGGTATTTTTCAGGCAGTCCTGCAGAGCCATTTCTTCTACACTGTGAGACACCATGCCCCGAGTCCTGTGGGGGTGGTAGCCTGGATTTGTGTGATGGAGTAATCTAAAATGGCCAGGGGACAAAGCAGCGTGGTACCAGGTGAAACTCATGGGAGGAGTAGGAGCCACTGTTTTGTCAGAGGAAGCACATCCACCTCTTAGTACTTCAGGCTCCTGAATAAATCCTTCATGGAAAAGCTGGAGGAAGCTGATCCATCCTAGGAGAGCATCATTGGCCTGGAGAGAAATTGCCAGAGAACATGCTGACAGTTAAACAGTACTGATGATAGTAGGATCATATTGGAGCCTGTGCCTCAGTCCTGTTAGCCTGTGAGTTATAGATGTACCTCCATGGTCTGAGAGCAAGCTAGGTTTGGAAGAGGAAGAAGGTCGGAAAGTAAGCAGTGAAAATATGACCATATCACTGAGCTCAAGGAGAGATGAGCTGTCCCTTAAATTGCAACCTGCTACATTTACTGTATTGCTTTTTGGACTGTGGAACAATGGGTAAGATGATGGATTCTTCAACTCGTGACTGCAAAAATATGTGGATAAGGACATAACCAACATCTTCACCAAGCTTATAAGCTGATGCAGTAGCTGCTTTGCTTATTTCTGGATTGATGTGTGGGTCAGTGCCAGAGCTCGGTTTGTTTTCACAGAGACAAGTGGCTCCAGTCTGTAGTGCCTATGGTGCCTGTATGGGCAGAGTGAGCCAGCCTCTGGGCTTCAGCTTACCAGTCCGGTGGATGGCTGTACTAGGCTGTTCAGTACAAGCTGGCATGGAGGCAGGATAAACAACCAATATAATAAATAACAGTATAAATAGTCCTGAGGTAACATCAGAGGATGTCCATCTTTGAAAAACAGTATCTGTGTGCTTCCTTCAGAAGGGGGGCTATCACCTAACAAGAAAAGTCTAAATCTATCTTGGTTGTCCATTTGTTACAGACTGAAGGAGGAGAATCTTGTCTGAGTCCTGACTGGTTTTAAACTTTGGGAAGGTTAAAAACGCTTGGAAAGAATAAAACTGAAGCATGAAAGCCTGCAGAAAAAGTTGGTACACTCACACTATGACCAAACTGTGTGCGCTTATACACATGAAGCAATGTTGTAGAGTGTTTCTAGATGCTGGAATACATGTTTAGTGTCTACAGAGAGCGTGTCCTATGTTTGAAGGTCCACTCTGCAGTGCACTGTCTTTGAAGTGAATTCATATGTTGATGTTTGTCCAGTCAGTGCCTGAAGGAGTTTCATTTTTTATTTTAGCTTAAGGCTAGATGAAAACAAAGACCCCCCATATGTATATATGAGGTGGTCACATCTGAGATTCTAATGCAAGTGAAGAACAAACCTGCTGAGATTGTAAAATCGGGAGCCAGCTGTACAACTCTGAAGGGAAGCAGAAATATTTTGGCTGGCTGAAAACCTGTTTGATGGTCACTGTTTGCCCCCTACTCAATCAAATCAAATGTGTTCAAGTTCTGAGGAGTGCATGGAGAATTACCAGGCAACCAAAGATTTTGCTTTATTCCTGCCTGGAGCTACCAAGAAATTGTATAACTGTCCATCAGTTCATTTGGTAGAGACTCGTGTTTTTCAGAATGGCAGGTTGCCAGCACATGGATAGTTTAAATGGAAATGATGTATATGACCATACATTTGTTTGGTTCTGTTGAATTCTTGTGGTAGCTATTGCAGGCTCGAGCCCAACCTGGCTTGCAAAACCTGCTCAAGCATGATAAAGATGCTTGATGGATGATGAGTCTGTTCTCGGTGCTGTGCCACACTGTTTACAGAACCCAATGGCTTGTTTAAAACTTGGGTAAGTATGTATGTAGGAGCTGCCATCACAGCAGCTACTGGGGCTCAAGGAAAAATCCAAGAATTTTTAGCAGCAGAGATGTTTTCTTTCTGCACCTCTCTGAACTCACTGGAGCCTGAACACAACTCAAAAGAAATGCTGGATTGGCTTTAGAGATCTCAGAATAAGGCTCTCGGTTTGAATGCCTTTCCTTCACTATCAGACACACCATCTCTGGTTCCCAGAGACCCCTCTACTCAGCTCAGTGATAAAAGCACTTTTTAACACCAAAGCTGCTGTGTTCCCACGCCTGTTGCTGTCATGAGGGAGGCCATTCTTAAACAATAGCAGAGGAATAAAGAATAGCCTTGCTAATCAATATCCTGCCTAGACGCTGAGTCAGGTGGCAGCTTGGGCCTCTTTAAAATTCCTGCATTGTTCCTGATTTTTCATTTGACTGGTGTAAATTTTTATCTTTAAGGAAAGAAAACACATGGGACCAACTGTCTCTGCCTGCTCTGCTATTCCCTTCCCATCCACCCCCACTCTGTTTCACTGTCTTTGTCCTGTGGTAGCTTCTACCAGTGGGGGATGGAAATAGGGTTTGCTGGTATGGACTGTTTACTGAGCATGATGTCCTGTGGTAAGAAGAACGTGGCAGTGGTGTAAGCCAGATTCATGACACTATGCACCTCTACAAGGCTTTGGAGAACTAAATCTTTGGCACCTATATTTCCACGTGGGCTCATATTTATGTGATTGGTCTCAAAATGGACACAAGGACAGGCAAGAATGCAGGCAGTTTCCTAGCAATCTTCTTCACAGATGAATGTTTGGAACCCTGGCGGGGTACTAGGACAGTCTGTGTGTGAACAGAGATTTGGAATGTTGACAACAACAGTATTTGCTAAAACAAACTGTGCAGGATCCCGTAGATCTTGAATCCACCTCAGCTGCACTACAAGCATTTTCCAGAAGGAGAGGGAGGCCAGGGTGGCTTTACGTAATCTCTCAATCTAACGGGGCCCGCAGGCCAGTGAAGGCTTTATTCAGCTCCTGTCATAGCTCTGAGTCATCTCTGGGCTGCTCTGGCCAGCCTGGAACAGGGAGCCGGTGGCTCTGTGCTTTCTCCTTGCCATGAGCCCTGACTCAAAGGCTGCTGAGGAGGAAGGTCATAGATGCCCCCAGGATTTTCCTTAAAGTTGGGGAGTCTCTAGGAAATCTTTGTGGCTCTTTGGCACTGCTTGACTCCTGCTGAAAGGCCCCAGCACAGAAGTAAAGCGTGGTCCTCGCTGTGACGCCATGCCGGAACTCTTGGAGCTGTAAAGGGAACTGGTAAGGGTTACACTTGTGCATGTAGATATGAGATAAGAGCTGACCTACCCTTCACCCCAAACTTAACTCCCCGAAGCTCAAACAAGGTTGGGCGACTGCTTGGGAAAACGCTGGGGAAAACCTGCCAGACCAGCAAACTTGCAAGTCTTGCCCAGGGCTGGGAGCAGACATGCTGTGAGCGACCCTACATGAGGTGCTTCTGCTCCAGACAAAACCAGGAAGGAGCGGGATTTTTACAAAGCCATGTGCACTCAAGAGGTCCCAGACTAAAATGCTTGAAGGCCAGTGACAAGGACAAAAAGGGAGTTGAGGGTGCCCACCAGGAGCCCTGAGCCAGGGTGAGGGCAGCGAAGCCCAGTTCCCTATGGTCAGCACCATAAGACCGCTGCCAGGGCCTGAACACCCACCGCGGGGGCACCCAGACTGGCCCTTCCCTTAGCAGGGAGCAGGGTTAGCTGGCAGGGTAGCACCATGTCCATGTCAGACAGCATCCTCTCTGCTTCTCCAGAAGCCCACAGCTTCCCGGAGCTCACTGACTTGCCTGTGCAAGCCAGGCCCTGCCCACAGAGAGGTCATGGAAAATGGCTGCCAGACACAAGATGGCGGGGAGGGACAAGAAGAAAGGAAGCAGGCCGCGCACCACCACCAGTTCACCTTGGCACTGGGGAGGGAAACTGTTCTCAACATTTTTTTATTTTTATTTTTATTTTTTGCTTTTGAAATTGCTGAGTTCTGGAACAATTCTGCGTTTCTAGTGTCAAAGGGAAGGAGAAAGTCCATATAGCGAAGGTTTATTTCATGGGATGTGCAGCACTGTCAGGTGGCAGAGGAAGCCCAGCTGGTGGCTTGCTCCCTGTCCTGGTTCTGGCTGGGACAGAGTTAATTTTCCCCCTAGTAGCTGGTATGGTGCTGTGTTTTGGATTCAGGATGAGAACAACGCTGATAACACACCGATGTTTAGTTGTTGCAGAGCTGTGCTTGCACAGAGCCAAGGACGTTCCAGATCCTCGTGCTGCCCTGCCAGCAGGAGGCTGGGGGTGCACCAGGAGCTGGAGGGGACACAGCCAGGACAGCTGGCCCAGGCTGGCCACAGGCATGTCCCACACCATATGACGTCATGCTGAACAGTTAATATGGGGTGGCTGGCTGGGGTAGGGGGGACCGCTGCTCAGGGACGGGCTGGGCATCGGTCAGTGGGTGGTGAGCAATTGCATTGTGCATCACTTGCTTTGTACATTCTATTATTATTATCATCATTGTTATTATTATTTCCCTTCTTTTTCTGTTCTATTAAACTGTCTTTATCTCAACCCACAAGTGTTTACTTTTTTTTCCTTCCCAGTTCTCTCCCCCATCGCACTGGGGCAGGGGTGTGTGTGTGTGAGCGAACGGCTGTGTGGTGCTGAGATGCCTGCTGGGTTAAACCACAACACTCCTACAGGCAGGCTTGCATCCGGAGACAGGGAGGGTGGAGGGCCTGGCATTTGCGCCCCACACAGAGAGGGCACCAGGGGACCTCACAGCCACCTATGCTACCCTTGCTGTAGGCTGGAGCAGCCACAGCTACTCGGAACCACTGGAGGTGCTGGCATGACGGCCCCAGTGATTTCTGTCTGCCCTCTCCAAGAGTACCAGTGCACCTGCCCACCTCCCTGTGTCCCCCTTTCTGTCATTCTCCAGCACCTTTTGGCTCAGGGATCCTATTTTTTTCCAGAGGTGAGGGGCAGGAGGTGTGTTAAAAGACACTGTAAAAGAGAAGCTGAGATAGCATCCAGGAGGTACTTGAATGGGGCCTTTAGTGCCATGTAGACCGTGACCAAGTTATATGTGTTACAGATACTGTCACAGTCTCTCCCTTGACCCATGCAAATATAAACAGAGCAATATCCACAATCAGAGCCAGTGGCCTTAGATGGAGTTCCCAGCGAATTTTGACTTCCTACATTGGAAATCTGTTTCTCCTGGGAAAAAAAAAAATTCCCATTTAGAAATATGCCTGGATCTCTCAGTCTTTTCTGAGTCCCAGCTCTGTTTTGCACAGCCCAGGGAGCGGTGCCTGCTGCTGTGTTCCTCCCAGTCGCTGGGAGGGCTGGGGCAGCAGCATCGTATAGCATGGTGAGGGTTGGCCCTGACATTGAGCTTTCACCCCAAACCTGTGTGTGTGCCTGCTCTCCTGGCAGTGAGCAGAGCTGGAACAGGAGAAAGGGTCTCTGCCTGTGCTTCCTAGCCTTTGCAAGGTGGGATACATGTTTGTATTGATTCTTGAGGAATAGTGAAAGACTTCTTGCCCCTTGCATCTTTCTGGTGATGAGGAAACAGAAAGAACGGATGTTTCAGAAGATGTTTTCCAGCAAACACACACCAAGAAGAAGCATCTCGCTTCTCCCTGTGAATGTAAATTCAGGATGTCAGAGGACCGGCAAGATACAGCCTACCTGGTAGCTAGCTACTTGGTGTGCCTCAGCCTCACACAGGCAGGGCCTCTGGAGGTGAGCTGAGAGTTTCTTTCAGATCCAGACCTCTGCACTGAGGCTGCTGATAAGGATTTCATTGGTACCAGCTGAGAAAAGGGGTGATTGTGGCAACCACACCTGCCCCACAGGAATATAATGGAGTTCTTTAGTCCATTGCAGTGGCTGTTGGTGTTTGCTGTGTGCTAGTGTGTTTGTGGTACTTCTGCAAGTTGGTTGCTTCCCCAAAGCAGTGCTGCTTAAGCTGCTGGATCTCAGCTGCAGCACTTCTGGTGGAGGAACACAGTGGAGGCACCCTTGGTGTTTGAGTGGATCCTTGTAACGTAGGTTTGTGGAAGAGATTGCTGAGTTTTGAGTTGTTCTGAAATACTCTGACCAGTCTGTGGCTACTTAGGCTATCTCTGCTGTCACTCTGCAGAGTTAATGGTCATCATGACAAGGATGAAGCCATGATGCTTTGACTCTAACATCATGTATTGCTCTGTGGTGTGGTTAAGCATATGGCTTGCTGGCTGTTTGCATAGTTTACAGCTTGGGGATGTGCCAACAATTGTGCAATAGAAATGAATTTCTTATGAGCTTCTTCAACTGCTCCTGAAAACCTGGAGGAGAAAGTCTTAGGTCCTAATCAAGCCATTAGTCACAGTAGGTTTCCTAAGCCTTGGGGCTTGCTTGTGCATGGGGTTAATCTATGTGGGTTGAATGCCAGGCATGCTGCTGGAGGTTCTGCTGAGCTCCAGGGAGAGCATGTGAATGCTTGCCTGGGAAAGCAGATCTCTCAAAGGGAGACTTCCATTCTGGGAGGGAGTGGTGGAGAGGAACTAAAGCAACTGGGTTACCACTCTATCAGTATATTTGAGTGATGAAAAATCTCTTTAATGCTCACCAGGGAACCTGTGTGGGTTTCACAAGAAAGGATTTGTTCCCTACAGGCCTGATGCTGTGACCGCTTCCAGTGGAGATGAGCTGGCTGACTCGGCAGGAGGCTGCATACCGAAAAGGGAGGGTGAAATGTGCTGCCTGCCAAAGCAGCAGCTGGCGAGAAGGTGACTGGACTGCACAACATCAGCACACACATGATGGGTGGGGAAGCGCGAGCCCAGCTTCAATCCTTGTCAATGGCACCTCGTTGACTTTTAACACTTCCTTATCATGTCTGCACTCACCTCGTAGCAGTACTGATAAAATGCCATCGCTGGTGTAATCTCCTGAGCAGCTCTGCCGAAAACGCTGCAGAGCATGAGCGCCTGAATTGCCTGCAGCCGACAACTGGTGTGGGACTCCGATCCAGACCACGGTAATAAAGCAAAGGCTCTAACCTGAAGCAAGACTCGGGCAGAATAACTTCCAAGATGTATCGAACACCAGATGTGCTGATCTGCTGATATGATTGGCATGGCAGCACAGGAATTTAGCGTTAGAATAGGGGTTTGCTGAAGATGGGATAGGTATTGCTTTTCAGTACCTGGTGGAGTTGGAAATGTAAGCTGTTTAAAGTGATTGCAGTATGGTAGTACTTAGAGTTATAAACACCGCGACAGTGGGAAGGAATGCATGGGATTTTTTACCCGTCTTTTCCAGAAATCCTATATTTCTTTCTTGGGGTATTAAGTAGTTTCTGTACTACTCTGAATTATCACTAGAAGTGGATATTATTTTTGAATATGTAACTCCTACCTGTAGGCCCACAGCAATTTTTAAAAAATATTATTTTTTACAGGCTAGCAACTTACAGTGGTACTTCTGAGACATTCTTCCTTATGAGTTTGAACTAAGGACTCCTGAATATAAAACTACAAGCAACGACTGAGCAGGTATGTCATTTTGGAACCTGTAACTAGTGCCAGAGTGGTGTACAGTTTCTCACCACAAGAGGAGAACAGTGAAACCTGTAATGGAACTGGCTAGCTAGAAAGAAGAATTCCCTTTTGGAGTGGGAAATTTGTATGTTTTAAATGTTGTTTTAAAAATAATAATCTTCCTAGACTTATTGCCCTTCTTCTTGAATTGGAGAGAAGTCATGATGCTAAAATTCCCTGCTGAAGAAAAATTTCTGACAATAAAATGAAATCGCGCTGAAGACCTTATCAAAGAACCTGGGGCCAAAGTCTTTCATGTCTTTCATGGCTGGAGATGCTATTTTAGCTTCACTAGTCCAGCTATTTCAAATGATGAAAGGTGGGACTTCTCCTTTAGAGGAATAGATCATCATTAACAACAGAAATTTCACTTCCAGCGGAAATCTATGGAAAACTTGAATTTGACTTGCTGTTTTACTCTTCTATCTTAAGAAAATAATCTTGTGCAGCTCTCAGCATATTCTTTTTGGACTATAGCTCTGCTCTGTACTGTTATCCACTGACTTATAATTGTGTATCTTTTGCCTAGCACTAGTCCTACAATCATCCCTGTAATCATTTCCACATGCTGTAATCTTCGCAGGATGGAACAAACTTCTTCCGCATTCCCTGTATTCACATTATCGTTGGCAAGTTCTTCTGCTCCAATACTTGCTTGGATACCTTGAAGTCTACTTTCAGTACCATAATCCCAAAGCTGTTCTCACAGGAATATCTAGTGTTGCCCCAAACACCTCTAGGAGTCTCTAATTTTTTCCCACCAGCTTTGATCTTTCCTGTGCTTTTGAACTGTTCTCCTCCTCTGCTCTTTCTGTTGTTTCTGTCCAACATCTTGTACTATCTCTTTGTTCCAGTGTCTCCTCATTTCTCCAGTCTTGCATCATCCCCTACCAACATCTGGAACTTGATGTGTGGGAAAAATGGGTGTTTCCCCAAGATCACCTCTCTTCACCCCCAGCATTTCTGCTAGTCTCCCTGACAGTGACATCCAGATTAGCACATATTTTGCTGTATCCAAGCTCTGTTTTGCACACAGACGTGTCAAATCCCACCAGTTTTTCCCCTCTAAAATCTAACTTTTACCTACTTCCTCTAAATGAAAAGCTCTGCTGGTCCTGAGTTACTGCTGTGCTGCTTACAGTCCCCAGCCTGCTGCCTCACTGCCAAGTGCTACTTCCAAAGTCCCGCTGCCTTACCCTTGCCATTCTTCAGCTTCCTATTCTTTCTGTGGTTTCTCTGTCAGGCTTCATCCTCTCCATGTGGATTCTGTATGTCCATGTTTCATAGATGGCTGCTGTCCCCTCATACTTACCATCATCCTGAGAAGTGTTTAACCACTTCCTGACGCTTTCTGTATCTGCTCACTCACCTTTATGCCTGTTTCCAAGGCTTCAAAATTTTTTTCAGCACATCAACGTTTTTTTTCCTTGACCCTGTTCATACTAGGCAGGATCAGGAGCACAACAACTTGGAGACAGATTCCCAATTCCCCTTGAAATGAATACCAATTAACTACCCATATAGGAACTGGCAGCTGAATATTAAGGTATTTGTATACCAGTGTGCCACCTGGCACCTTCTGTTAGCTCTTGAGACCAGCAGTTAGATTCCCTAAACTACTGATGCCACCTCACCCTAGAAGTCTGTGGTATCTGTCAGCAATGTGCCTGAAGTCTGCAGCTGGTAACAGCCTCAGGATCTTGATGTCTAGTTCTTACTTCAGTCTGCTGGGATCCAGAAGCAAGTCGTACTTCCACCCCTCTTGCTGTCAGCGTCTGGTCTCATACAGGTTTTCTGAGAAGCCATGCCAGATCAATTGGTGCACAATGCAGGGCTGATGGAGAGGGCAAGTGTTGTGGTCAGTGTCTAAGACCAGGAGGTAAATGTACAGATTTAATTTCCTTTGTTTCTTGGCAGATGAGAAATAGCACCTAGCCCTCTCACCTCTGAAGTGTGCTGTTCTTTGAGATGGAGGCAGCTATGGCATTGCAGTCTGCCCAGTGGATCAGCAGAGTATATGGAATGAAGTGTACCCAATGCTAGGCTAAGCTACTATGGAGGCAAAAAGTGAAACTGTGCTTCCTTCGTGTCTGTCTGGTAATCTGCCCACATAAGACCAAGACTTATGCTTGCACTTTATCTAGCTGCTTGACTATTTAACTGTTCTTTTAATTTTTAAGGAACTTCCTTGTCAGATTTGGGCGTATTTCATCCTAGAAAGACTTCCAGCCTGAAGGGCAGAGCGGTTGCCTGACAAGTTTGAGGTCAAATTGACAAAGTTGATTTCTCACCAGCCCTGCTCCCCAAAAAGCTTTGCAAAACATACTAATTGGTAGTCTACTGGGCCATGTCACCACCAGCATGGCTTACTTTTTTTTTTTTTCTGGAGTGCTTTTTGCAGAAACCCGCATCATATGCTTAGACCAGGAAAGAAAGCAAGGTAGTGAGTCCTGCTTTGAGATGGCTATCCCTGCTACAGATAGGTGTGAGATGTCCATGTCCTCCTGAAGTCATGCCCTCTGTCAGCGTTTTCCGATGGACAGGCTATGTGGCTTCTCTTCAGGGTGCTGGTGTCTGCTGGGGTTGTTCTGAGGCACCCAACACCAGCCACCTCCAGTCTGTCCAGTGTGCAGCAGTGAGGGATGTGAACTACTAGCTGAGCTGCTGCTGTGCTCAGTGCAAACCAGCTCACTTCTGCTGTAGACCTAGTGTAACAGTTCACATCATGCCAGCAAAAATGAAAGGAGAAGGAGAAGGAATAGAGAAAATAAAGAGCAGTACATGGAGATAATGGAAGTGGGGGAGTACTCCTGATGTTATAATGCCACCAGATTTAGAGATTTCTCTAGCTCCTGCTGTGCTTTGCTAAAAATGAGGCTAGTTAGCAGCAGATGTGAATGTAACAACTGAGAGGGGAATGAGAGGCTATGAAAAATGCATGAAACAAGTGGATTCTCTTACAAGTTTTTAGGGGGGGATTAGAAGTGGTAGTCTTCAGACTGTGGCCTAGTGTTTGCTCATGTCAAGTGATTGGGATGCTGCAGAAGGTGACAGGAGGGTGCAGTACATGACCATGTCATCAACCAGAGAAAGGAGAACGTGGGTAACCAGTTCCAGTAACTGCTGAGGGATGATAATGTAGCTGAGGGAAAGATGTAGCTTAGGAGTAGATGCTAATGTTGCAGAAATGGGGATGGGGATTGATGTAGCTAAGAATAAATGGGGTTTATGGGAAGGGTACTGGTGGTTATTTGGTAACCAAAAGCTTAAATGATCAAAGAGTTTAGTAAGCCCTTCTGACTTTGCCTTGCCCTTCCAAAAATATATCATGGCTTATATCGTGGAAGATCACTTCCCATCCGTTCTCAGACGTTAATCACCCTTTTCAATATAGGTGGCCTATCAGATTGCATAGCCTGGGCAAACACTGGGATATATGATAGCACGTTTGCTGAGCTGCAAGATCTAAAGGTAGGGTTGATATCTGGAAGGCCAAGATATCTGTGAGGGGAGGGAGGATTCCTGGTCTCTTCAGCTGTTTGCCCTGAAAATGGAAGGAGAAAGGATTTCAAATTCCAGAAGTCTTTGCAAGCTCAAGGCTATAAACAGGCTCTTCCTGTATGAATAAGGATCTAACAGTAACTAGGACATGTCTGCCTTTCCATACAGGCCTAATACTACTGGGATATGCTTTGTGAGGAGACTGAAACCCAGTCAGAGGGGGACAGGAGTACCCAGTGCTACTGGGTTATCCAAGAAGATCACTCTTGAAGAAAGAAACATGGAGTAAAGGAGAAATGAAAGGCCCAGTCAAGCTGAAGTAGTGGGGGACAGAAAGGGGAAGGAGTGAAAAAGAAGAAGAGAGATGGAAAGAGGCAGAAGAATAATTGGGGAGAGGTGAGAGAAGTATTAAGTGTCTTGTACAATGGAGAAAAGTCCATGACATGGAGTATATGCCATATATACTGTATTTTTTCAGCTAGCTAGGCTAACCGTTTCTGTGGGGGCAAGTACATCAAATGATGGGTCCCCAAGACTTGCTGCTTTCTCCAAACTTGGCAAAAGCAGAATTTTTACCCTAAGTAACTATCCTGAATTCATGTGGGGGTGGGTGGGAATAGGAGACAGTGAAGATCATGTCTCTAGCATGATGTGGATGCTCTGTGTCAGATCTCTATGGGCAAGGCTGTACTCCCAAAAGTAATGTGAGGGAATATATGATCAAAGGAATGTAGTTGCTATTTTACTTTGATTTACAGAGTAAGAGTCGCACGGAGTAGCCATGGATGCTCTGTTTACTCCTGCCGCCCTTGCTAGCTTGAATGAAGTGGTACTACAGCTTGGGTCTCTGAAGCTGTTCTTAGCACGTAGGCTATTTGCATTAGAAATCTTCATGGTTCTGTCACCATAGGTCTCATCTATACCTTGGGGTGCAAAGTGTGCAGGATGCTGATGCTTGGAAGTGTTTGTAAGACACTGCTTTGTTTCCTGGTCCTAATCGAGAGACTAAAGTGAATGTTACTAAAGGTTTAATATCTAGTAGCATGTTGCAAGGGTTGGTGTTCTGTGACACCAATGACTACCATTTTACTCTCTAACTATACCTGTCCTCCCAGTCAGAAACACTAAACCTGAGTAGCCTGGAGTGTGCTAGCTTCCTCTCTGGTGTGTGGTCTGACAGAGAAATGACACAGACAGCTTTCGATGATGTGGAAACCAAAGCGTCCCTTGCAGCTAAAATGAAATCTTCTAGGAGGTGGGTTGTTCTTGCATTAGTGAGCTCAGACAGTGGGGGAAAGTGCCTTTCCGGGAAGGATCTGTGTCAGTTGGACACTGTTTACACTGAACAAAGCCAGTGGATTTCATTCCTTCTTATACAATGATCCCACAATACAGGAACATCTGTTCTTTCCCATTTTAGATACAGGCTACCTGTACTGTGTCCCATACGGGAGATCTGCACACTGAGCTGTCAGATGAGTGAGCCTTTTTCCATGGGATGGGAATAATCCACTTTTTTCCCTGTGGATCTCACCAGCCAAGGGTGTTGCCCTCACCTCATTCATTAGCCAGCCAGCGTAGGTATAATTAAGGGTTAGCAGTTAATCTTCAAAAAACCCTTGGAAGTAAGGGAATTACTTGCTTGTAATTTGTGTACCGCACCTGAGGCAATCAGGCAGTGGGAATACAGTCTCATATTTGTGTATTCAACAACTGAAAAGAAGATGTGAGATGAGGTCTGTATTTACAACAGTATAAAGAAAAGCTCCCCTTGTCTAACCTCCTGTTTTGCCTTCCCTTTTGCATCTTCCTGGGCCCCAATTCCTTTAGAAGCTGAAAACCTGTATTTTACTGTGCATTGTGACTAGCTCCTCTGACACAGAGTGAAGTTAATCATGTGTATAAGCTTTGCCAGACGAGGGACTAGCACTGCAGACACTTTGAGAACAAGTTATTCACGTTCCTGTGTTCTGGTGAGAAATTTTTGTTTCTGACAGACAAGATCCTAGCAGCAGTTCAAAAATTATAAATCATTTGCTTTTTGTCCTAGCCAGAGAGGGAAAACTGCTGTTTCTTAAGTGGAGGCCCACTTATGGTAGGCACAATGGAAATGTGGATCAGATGGTAACTTTTACTTTAAAGCACTTGCACCAAGTTAAACAAGGTAGACTGAACTAGGAATAGGTAGTGCTGGTGTCGTGCTTTCAGAGATTTTTGGTGGTGGTGGTAGTTCTTGCAATGCAGGCGTTAGAACTTGACAGGAAACGTGTCACTTCCCAAATGGATGGAGGTGTGTAACTGTAAGGGGGAATTAGCTTTGCAAAGTTGGTCACTTATTGCTGTATGCTGTTGAACTCTACTATCAGTCATCTGAAAGACAGCAATAGTCATTGACCAGTAGGAATGAGTGAAAAATAAGTCAGGCAGTGGAAAAAGACATTACTGCTACAGTCTGGATCACTACGAAAGATGTGGCCAAGCATAACAGTAGCTGTTGCAAGTCACATGTCAAAGAATAAGGGATACAGGCTATGCTTATCAGTTAGCAAGTTTGTCTTGGGAAGCAGTGACAAGGAAGGAGTGGGGGCTGGAGTGGCTCACTGGCTGACAACAGAATTACAGGATGATGCTGTAGCTGGGGAGAGCGTGCAGGTTTTAGTAAATAACTTCAGGATGAATAGCTCTAGGAGAGGCTGGGTGTGCGTATCGTTTAATACTAACATTGTCACTTCCCATGTACTCTAGTGCTTTTGTTGTTGGTTCCTGGATGGGAGAGGTTTCAGGGAAAATGCCTGAGTGTTAGAGTTGGAAATGTGCCTTCCAGTGAAAGAGGTCAAAGAACTGAAGGGAAAGGAAAGGTGAAGGCTAACTTCTGTAGTGTCTGTATATATGTACATGAGGAACAAACTTATGTCCTAGCAGCATGAAGTGTAATAAGATCCAATAACTGGAATTTGAAACTGTAAAAAAATATATATATATGAAAAGAGCACTGATTTTTTTTTTAACACTGTCTGTAGTTAATCACTAAAAAACTTACTGAGGATTGTGGAGGATTCTCCACAGGTGGCTTTTAAATTGTGGCTGGATTCTTGTCAGAAAGTAGACCCTTATGGAGATAGGAAGGGTTTCCGCCAAGTCTTCTGACCCAAGTTTTCTAAGGTGCAAGTCTGGATGATCACGGTAGTTCTTTCTGGCATTAGTCTGAGACTGGCTCACTGCTGGCAGGCAAGGGGTTGAGAGTTGGGCTTCAGGGCAAAAGCAGAAGGCATTCCCTCTTAACCCAAGCTGTTACTCCTTTTCACCCTGCCCTGTGCAAACAGGCTGCAAACAGCCAAGCCACGTCACTCTCCCTCTTTACTGGAGCAAAAATCTTCATTTACTTGAATATTAAGCAGCTCTTCCTGCTCCCCCTTTGTTCCTGTTTCCTGTATAAGCACCTACCCTGATCCCACTCCCTGGGATCAGCAGCCAACTCTGCCACTGAGGACGGTGGAGGTGAGCACCATCACTTCAAAGAGGAGCTGCCACCACCCTGACCCTGCCACCAGCTCCTCATCCCCAGAGCCCCATTCCACCATCCATGGTGGCACCTGTGGGTTTAGCTGTCTGTGTTGTGAAGGGTGGGAGGAGGCAGCATCCCCAGTGGGAGCAATCAGACCCCTTCTTTGCTGGGAGAATGGGGCATGGGCTATGTTTAGATCACCTTTTTTATGAGATTAGGCTGTAGTGATATACCAAATAAAATGGGACTTCATTAGTGTCCACTGAGATGCTCAGTCATAGGAAGTATTAATTGTCATTTAACTCTTCCAGCCAATCCACGACATTCCTTTGCGTACAATTATCTATGGCTTTGTCATATATTTCAAACTTAAACCTCAGGCAGTTACTCTCCTATATTTCTAGGCCAAACAAGAGAGCTTTTTCTCTCCTGAATGGACTCTTTAGTTTTGTTGTGTAAAAAAAAAAAAAAAAAAAAAAAAAAAAAAAAAAAAAANAAAAAAAAAAAACTATAGAATCATAGAATTATTTAGGTTGGAAAAGACCCTTAAGATCAAGTCCAACCATTTACCTAACTACCAATTTGATGACTAAACCATGTCCCTTAGTGCCATGTCCACATCTCTCTGAAATACTTCCAGGGATGGCAACTCCACCACTTCCCTGGGCAGCCTGTTCCAGTGCCTAACCACCCTTTCTGTGAAGAAACTCTCCTGATACCCAATCTAAACCTCCCCAGGTGCAATTAGAAGCTGTTTCCTCATGTCTAATCACGGGTCATCTGGGAAAAGACTGACACTCTCCTTGCTGCAACTGCCTTTCAGGTAGTTGTGGAGAGTGATGAGGTCTCCCCTCAGCCTCCTTTCCTCCACTAAACAATCCCAGTTCCCTCAGATGCTCCTTGTATGTCTTGTTTTCTAGTCCCTTCACCAGCTTTGTTGCTCTTCTCTGAACACATTCCAGCGACTCAACATCCTTCTTGTAGTGAGGGGCCCAAAACTGAACTCAATATTTGAGGTCTGGCATCACCAGAGCCCAGTACAGGGGGACAATCACTTCCCTAGTCCTGCTGGCCACACTGTTCCTGATACAAGCCAGGATGCTGTTGGCCTTCTTGGCCACCTGAGCACACTGCTGGCTCATGTTCAGCCGGCTATTGACCAATACCCCCAGCTCCTTTCCTGGTGGGCAACTTTCCAGCCACTCTTCCCCAGGCCTATACGGCTGCAAGGGGTTGTTATGAGCCAAGGGCAGCACCTGGCATTTAGCCTCATTGCATGCCATGTGATTGGATTCAGCCCATTGATCTAGCCTATCCAGATCCCATGTCTATATTCCCACGATGCCAGGGTTTTGCTTTATTTCTTACTTTCCGCCCCACAGATTTAAACTGTGACGAAGGCATGCATGTGGAAACGTCTTTGGGGCAACGTAGCTGTTAACTTCTGAGAGAAGTGCTGGAAAGATGAGCACTGTCGCAGATGGAGGTTGGGGCACTAATAATACACGCCAGCAGAGGCTCTGGGCCTTCATGTGCAGTCTGAGCAGGTACTTGCCGTAGCAGTATTTCCTAAGAAAATACAATGGCCACTTTTGAGCCAGCGCTATACCAACTCAGTGGAAGAAAGCCAGGCAGGGCAAAGTGTCCCCTTGGGTGCAGGAGAGAGCTGGGTGGAGCCTGGTGAGGGGTGGTAAGCAGGCGAGGAGCTGTGAACGTGACTGCTGAGGCCACGCGGGGTGGGAAGCTTTTCCACTTGTGATTTCACCTGGACTGCGAGCCAACCTCGGCACACAATGTTATCACTGGAAGCCAGCACATGGTCAGGATGGCTGTGCTCGCTCAGCTGGGGCCCCGGGAGACTTTCTCCAGTCCTTATAACTTTTTCCTTTGAAGGCTTTCATCAGAAACTTGTCGTGGCCTCAGTCCCCGGGTTTGTTTCCAGTGGCACCGGACCTGCCTCTGGTCATTGATAAGCTGTGCCACTGAGGCAGCTATCTAGTGGTGGGGAGTAAAAGTGAATGGTTTTGACACGGACTGAAGCAGGGACCTCTGCTCTACCTCACCCCTCTCTGGCAACCTGTGCTGCTCTTGGCTGTTTCCTTATCTAGGCTTTATTGCTGTGCGAAATAGCCGAGTTAAAGACTCGGAAGGAACACTTGGTCCTTACTGTGCAAAGACTATGCTATTCAGATAGAAACCCTTCCCAAGAAGCTCATTCCCATTTCTGTAGCCCATGCAGTGGTTGAAACCAGGTGTGTTCTTCGACAGATGTGGTCCTTTGGGTCTCTGTGGCAACGTGGTCAGGGATGTGTGGTCTGTGTGCAGCTGTCTCTACTTTTATCACTGTTACATATCTTGCCTAAAAGGGACATCATCAGAAGCACTTGACATTTTCACAGATCTCCTTCCATGGCAGTCTATGGAAATTTTATCTTCTTTCTGTGGGGCACGAGCTAGGTCAGCGCTGCTCTAGAAATTGCAGTCTGAGCCTACCCTCCTCCCTGGCCTATCAGAGAGCCTGCTATTTATTTTGGTCTGTTGTTCCATGAATAAGAGTTTTATTGCTCCTTGCTTGCCTTTTTGCCCAAGCTTGTGCTCCATGCATCCTTTCTTGAAAAGCAGGTCAGAAATCAATACCCTTTCCTTAATCCCTTGGCAGCCTTTACTTTTCCCAGGACAGATGTTTCTATGACAGTTCCAGGTTTCCCATGCTTTGGCAGTATAGGCAATACATTCAAAGAGAGTAGCTTTTTGGACTAGTTTGCAGGAAATGAAGTGGTTCTGACCTCTGACATCTGAGATTCATCAGTGACTAAAATCTTTGGCATCAAGGAGACCTGTTAACCCAAGTGTCAATTCCCAGCTAAGTTAAAATTGACTTGTAGGAGACTCACGTGGTGCTCAACAGGCATGACAATGTACATAGCAAACAGCATCCAAGAGAATTTACTAGAGTTTTTTTGTGTATCTGGCTTAGATATATGATCAGTGGCTGGCTGTTCATAAGTCTTTGCAGGGCTGTCTGTAGGTTTACTGAAAGCTCACCTGGATCAGAGTTTGTACTCCAATAGAGCTGAAGCAATACAGTAACAAACAGGAGGTTGCTGGACAGGTACAAGTCTGCTATGGGCAGCTCAGGTGCTGATACAAATGCACTTGGGAGTTCTGTGGGACATCTTTTGTGTTAAGCTTGAAGGATGCATCATCTACATTCAAGCTGCCTCTAAGCTGTCTTTTGGTGTATGTATTGTGCTTAGGCAGCATGTTCATTTCTCTTTGTTTCTGCTGAGTGCTCTTTGATGTTCCCATTCTGCTTTTCAGTAATTCTAGTCTTCTCACTTTCCATTTGCTTCTCACATGGTCTTGCTTTTGTCCTTCACACTGCTTCTCTCGTATGGATAGCAAAGATAGGCACTATCTCTCCAGAATTGAGAGATGGGACATGGCTTGCAGATGAAACCAGCTTTTGAAATGCACAAGCAAAAATCCTCAGGTCACTATGTGTGACGCTGCTTCCTGGGCTTCATAATGGATCATAAATTGTTTTTGGGAGATGGACTAAAGACGAGTAGATCTCAGGTCTCAAATGGTCAGTACAAGGTGAGAAGACAGTCTTGGGACTACAGGACTCCATTCTTCATTCAAACCAGCAGGTAGTCATAAAGCAACCTGACTTTTGAACCAGAAAATAAACACTTTTTTTTCCTAATTTGCTGAGTCATGGGGTCATGGAGAAGAGATAATGGTGAGATTTTGACAGCAGAGAACTGTCATGAAAATAGGAGATTAAACCAGGCACAGGACTGAGGTGATTGCCTCTACACGTACCTCCAAGGATCACATTAGCCCTTTCAAGCGCAGCGTTGCACTGTGAGCTCATATGCAGCTCCTCATCTGCCCTGAGCTCAGAGTTCTCCACAGAGTCACTGCTTCCCTGGACAAAGTTCCCCATAGCAGAGCTACAGCTGTTGTCCTTGTGGATGTGCAAGACATGACCCTCCTTGTGCTAAAGCAAGCTCTCTCTGTGTGTTCCCAACTCACTGTGCCATCTGGGATGCACTAGATCAGCTGTCCCCTTTTTCATGATATGTCTGTCTTCTGGACTTATCAAACATTTTACCAATGTCACTGTTTTCTTCGAGGTTATGGACTAAAAATATCATGAGGCCAAAGATCAAAACCCTGCAGGATCTTAGTACAAACATACTGTAAACTTAACCACTTCTAGTTCTCAATTGTATTTTGGGACCAGTCTGATAGGCCATTTACAGTCCATTTAATGACTGTTATCTTATTTTTATGTCAAGCAAGTTCTTTAATCAAATTGTCATGTGATAGAAGGGAAACTGCCCTCCAGGATCTCAAGTATACTGTACGAGCTTTGCTATATTTAGCAATTATATGTGCTGTTTCCTCAGAGAAAAGTATCAACGCTGTTGAATGGCATGAATTTTCTATAAACCCAGGGGTGACTGGGCCCAGTTATATTTCCATCCATTTTGTCTTTATTCCCTGTATTCTGTGTTAGCCATTTAATTATTTAGTTTAGGACCGAGATTATATCACAGGTCTGTAGTTATCTGTGAATAATTACAGTTATGACATAATTATACTACAGTTATGCCTCTCTACATAGTCTTTACAAAATGCCAGATTACAGGCTTTCTTCTCCCTTCCACCAAGAGGTACAGAAAATCAACACAAATAGTGCAAAGACCTCCTGTGCAATTTTTTTAAAAGAAAGTTTCAGTGCAAAGTATCCTGTCCTGATTTTAAAATACCTGATTTTAGTAGGTGATATTTAATTCTTCTGAGATGTTATAGGCATAGACATGTCATCAACAATGTCAACTTCATTTACTTTCTTCCTGGCAGTAGGACAGAAGTTTTCATTGATTTCATCTGTCTTATCTGCATTATTATTGAACAATCTAACATTTCCATCTGATAAAGGATCAGTACCATGATTAGAATTCATTTTATTCTTAATTTACTTTATATTAAAAAAAAGCTTTGTCAGTCTTTTTTCTTCTTTCATTTCCATCATCAGTTTTCTCTAATTCCTATCTTCTGATTTATATTCAGCTTCTCCTCTGTTTATTTGTTACGAGTTTTACTTATTTTAAAGCCACCACCACTTCCCTTTTAAATCTGGTTGTTTTTTAATCATTACACCGTTCTTTACTGGGGTGTTTATTTTTGGTGACTAGTAAAATGTTTTTAAGCAGTTCTCAATCATTCGTATTGTCTTATTTAAATTCCAAAATTCTCTTCAGGGCTAGGAAACAGGCATCATGCCTTTTAAGGCATTGCATTACTATTTTGGATTTTTTTTTGCTTTTATTTAACAATGCAGTTAAGCTGCAAGCTTATTACCAGTCTCTCATTTCTACCAATACTTTGCCCACCTGGATGAGGTGAAATACAAGTTTTGATCATTTTGGATTTAAGATTTGTAAGATCAGGAAACTGCTTAGAACATTTAAACATCCCTAGGGCTGTTTTTGAGTCAACAACACCAGCAAGTGTTAAACTAATAACTTAGGTTTCTTTTTTCTTTAGGTAGGGTTTGAATAACCAACGCTCCCGTATTCCAGTGTTGCTCAGTTGTCTGTCGCAGACCTAAGTCATCACTCCAGTTATTAGAATACTGATTCACAAATATTTAGTATTGTTAATTAGGAAATCAGGTTTCAAAATCACAAGCAAGAGAACAGGTGATACCTTTTCTTTTTTCTAGCCCGCTTCTGCCCGCTCAATCTTTGTTAGGGCTATGGACATTGATTTTAACATTCAGTCACACAAGCCATCCCAGCATCTTTTCCAATTTCTTACAGCTGTAGGATCCTGGCCAGGCAAAGCCTTGATGAATATAAAATGGAAAGGGATGCCACAACTGTATACAGCTAAAAAGGATGTATTAGAATGGACTCAAATTCTATATTGTGCTTCTGTAAAGGAAGACACGCTTTTGAAAGGAAGAGCTGGGGCTGCAGCTGAATACACCCAACACTACTCAGCAGAGCTGATATGCAGCAGAAAGATTAGAAAGGCAGATCTGCTGCTCCCTGGGCTGCAGCAGGGTGGCTAACAAGTTTGCCAGGTGTGACCCTGCACAGGGGACACCCAAAGGGTCTTAATGCCTCTCGTACGAGGATCCTGATAATGCTTTTAACCAATCACTGTTAAATATTTACACTGAGCAGTAACAGGACTCTAATGGATGGCAGTTTGCTGGAAATAATGGAGAAAAAAAGTCTCTTTAAACTGGAAGCCCTTCAGCCTTAGCATCTACATTTTCTGGCAAGTATGTACATTGACAGTCCCTGCCTCCCTCCACTCGCTGTTTATTAGTTTGAGTCCAAATTATCTCAGGGAGTGCCCAAGACCTTTGGATGGATGATTTATCTGGATGAGCAGGTTATCTTCTTGATCAGGAAAAGAGAGCGACTGGCTCAACAGTTTCCAAGTTCAATAACATCCTTCTTAATAAATTGCTGAGGCATGAGAGGCTTCCGTTCCTTGCTGGCATCTTTACACTGTGCCCAAAGAAACAATCGTATCAGGTTCAGGAAGGCAAATGACTGAAAGGGCAGGGAAACAGGAACCGTCCCCACGGATGTCCTCCCCAGAGAGGCTGGGAACATGCTCTACTGTGGGAAATGGGACGCTGAGGTCAGCCAGAGTGCATGGCAGGTATGCTCATCTCTTGGGACTGGGAGAATGGGGATAGTGTCCTGTTCTGCCATTCCTGTCACTGCCCTGTCCTGCTTATAAGCTCTCCCGGGCCACCTCCACACCTTGTGTGCCTCGGGCACCTCCACCACAGGATGATGTGGTGTGGAAATGAAGGCAGGGAGATAAAGGTGGAGAGAGGGTGGTGACAAGGTTCTGAGAGCCCTGAGCCTACCACTCAGCAAGGCAGGCCTTGGTGGTGTTAGAGCCCAGAAGAAGGGAGAAAGGACTAGGGAATGAGCCCCCAACAGAAACTTGATGGCCACAAACCTTGTGGAGAGGGAAGTAACACAGGAAGTTTCCAGACATGCCCACTTGTTCAGATCCTTCAGAAGCTTGGTCCCTTCCAGCATCTTGTGCCTGAGAATGTCAAGAGATTGTACAAAAGGCCTTGATAAAACAGACACACAGAGATCCCCTCAAGGGGTTGGGAAATATCCCCTCTTTTACTGGCAGGCCTTGAGCAATTAATTATTACCAGAAGTATTATCAGGTACATGTCACTCCTTTCCCTGGATCCACTTTACATAGTACAGATTGGCTGTAAGTGACGTATTCCCTGACTGGTCTGATACCTCACAACTCCTGATAGCAGTTAGTCCATCTCTCTGAGGAGGATCTCAACAGTGGTGGAAGGGGCATAATCTAGAATATGTGCGGAGAGAAATTGGAGTCCAGGGGCCACCTAAGTATGCAGCTGCTTGTATTCTCAGGTCTTCTCAGTGATGTCCTCCAGCTGATGTGCTGCATCTCCATGTCTGACCAGGTGGCAGGTTCTAGGCAGGGGCAAGAGAAGGGGACAGGTAAGAAGATGCATGAGGACCCAGGAAAGGCATTTCGTATATGATAGCTCTGTAATGCATGTGCTACACCTTGCTTACAAGCTCTGTGCCTTGTCCCAGTGCAACTATTCAGAGGTAACATCTGCTTTAGGGTGAGAATGTAGAATTTCTAACCAGGGCACTGTTGTAAAGGTCTATAAAGCTCAGTCAAGTTCTAAGTGAAGTCATGCCAAGCTGTGAAATCATGCGTCTAAGATTATTCTTCTCTTCCTAGTGCTGTTTATGCTGTTGCTGTGGTACCGTAGCACCTACCTTGGACCATTGACAGCTTATCTCCTTTGCCTTACAGGTTCTTTGTGAGCTTAATTCAGATTTTATTATTAACCATGTTGTTATTAAAGGGGAAATCATGCAGGTCAGTTGGTATACATGACAAATATTTGCTGGATAAGGGATACAGATTCAAGAGAAAATACAGACTATAGCAACAAAAAGAGTGCTTTATCAACAAAGGTTGACACTGTTTCTATAGGTAAAATCAATGTTGTAAAAGTGATCTTCATGCCAGCTTAACTACATCTATTTAACCATTAAAAATACTATAAAAATTGTATTCAGAACAGATACTACTGTATCATCTTAACTTCCCAGTGTTTGCCTTGCCTTAATTTTGTATCTGCAGAAAATCTCTAAGAAATGAGGGAAGAGAAACGCAGGGTGCAGATGCAACGTAACAGACACCCTGTGCCTTCTCTTTCCTCAGCCATTGCATCCGTCGGTCTCCCCTGGTGCTGTACAGTGCATGAGTGAGAAAACACCGCCTGCTAGTGGTTTAGGATGCAAGAGCCCGAAAGACCGCTTGGCAGAGGCTGTTTCCTATTTTTGCTTTGATGATGCCACTCCAGCAATTCTACCGGGACAAGGTGGGTGGCTCTTATTCCTCCTGCTCTCATGTAAAATCAGCATCTCTGGAAAAGGTCAGCACTAAATTGTGTGAGGAAAAAGAGGTTCTTACTGGCAGTGCCGTGGGTCGGTTACACCCTGTTTTTCATGTTTAGCGTCAACATCCAGATGAAACACTCTAAGGCATGGCATTTAATCTTACAGTTTCTATAGCAGGAGAACAAATTGGTTGAAATGTGATTATATTGAGCACACAGCGCTAAATCCACGTGGCACGTTCAGAGCCATCACTTCTTACTGAAGTGAAAGAACAAAGCAATGACCACCCCAAAGCTTCATAGAGGACAGCCCTCCTTGAAAGGCAGGCAGGGTGGTGTGGAGATACTTCTGCTAGCACGGGGTGAGCTAGCCCCAGCGTGGGAAGCAGCATAGCACCAGCGCGCTTCACGCTGCCCCAGCTAATTAGCCCCACTCTAGAGGGTAGATAATTAGCTTGAGTGGAACACGTTGCTGACACGGCAGACCTGCTTCCAGACCTGAGCTGGTATCTGTCCCGCTCAGCATTGCACTGGGTGGTGTAGGCAACACACGATGTCCAGGCTGAGTTTCCAGGGTGGGTGGCAGGATACTTTTTATTTACTGAAAATATTTCTCTGAGATAAATGCCAAGAAATCGTAAAACCATAGGGCCAAACACCTCAGAAAGCCTCCCCCTCCCCCAGTTGTTTTCCTGTTTATGAGATAAGATCATCCTTAACAGATGTTTGTTTACCTCTTCATAAAAACCTCCTGTGATTCTACAGCCTCCCCAAGCAGTGTGCTGCAGTGCTTTGCTGTTCTTACCACTGCAAAGTGTTTTTCTAATGTTTAGCTATATCATCTTTATTGCAGATTAAGCTGATTATTTCTTCTTCTACTTCTGGTGAATGTGGAGGACAACTGCTTAGTCTTTCCACCCATTATAACAAATGTTTATGTGCTGGAAGACTGTTATCATGCTTCCCCTCCTGTTGTTCTTTTCCTAGAGAAAACAAACCCAGTTCTTTTATCCATTCCTTATAAGTCATGTTTTTCACATCTCTTATCATTTTGTTGTTCGCTTTTGGACTTTCTCCAATTTGTCTACATCTTCTGTAAAATGTAGTGCCTGGAACTGGACACACTGTTCCTGCTGAGAGCTCAGCAGTATCAAGTAAATGCACAGAATAATTGCTTCCTTTGTCTTATACACAAAACTCCCCTTAAAGCATTTCAGAATGAGATTTGTCTTTTTCTGTGGGAATCTCACTTAACAGACTTGTATTCAGTCCCACCCCAGCCCTTTCTGTGCTGCACTGCTGTTGAAATGGTTATGATCTACTTTGGACCAGTGCATTTGGTGTCTATGCCCTCACCATTTCTGAATTATATCTTGATACAGTCACCTCTGCAGAGGGCAGGCCAGCTCTTCAGTGTCTCATGTTCATTTCAAATTCTGACCCCCTCCAGCCCTTGGCCTTCAGAAGGGATGGCAGCCCCCCAGCCCAGCTGCCATCCTTTCAATCTTGTCTTCTGTTCTGTTGTCCAAATCATTCAAGGAAGTGCAGAGCAGCCCTGGGGCCACAACTTCAGGGATGTGATCCTCCCAGCTGGAAAAGTGAAGCACTGATAATTGTCCTTGATTACGGTACTTCAACCTGAGATGCTGCACAGTGACTTCATCTGCTTGCTGCTCTGGGAGTCTGTGATCTAGGTATTTCTGAAATGCTCACTGAAGTCAACATACTTTGTATCTACCATTTCCTTCTCATCTACCAGACCTATTAGTCAAAGAAGGAAATTAGCCTGGTTTAACAGAGTTTGTTCTTCAAAATTCCCTGCTGGTTGTTTCTTATCACCTTATTGTCCTTTAGCTACTTATAAATTGATTGTTTCATAATTGGCTCCAGTATCTTTCTAGGTATCACAGGCTAGCTGGCCTGTAATTCCCCAGGTCCTCTTATAATAGTAATTTTCAGAGCAGAACTGCATTTAAGTTAGAGATATTGAAAGACATTCCACTTTTGCTCTGCTTATCTTTATTCATTGTCTAGTTTTGTTCCATCCCTTAAATTAAAAACATATTTCCCATAAGTATTTATCTTCCACTTGAGCCCCACATAATCCAGCCCTGCCTTCACCTCTTCTGTTACTTGCATACTTCCCCAATTTCCCCCCTTGATGCTTTATATTTTTCTCCCTCTCTTTTCTTTCTATTTTGTTTGCTGTTTCCTGGCAATAAGTATTCCCCAATTCTCTGAGGGCTCTGAAGAGATGCTGAACTTTGGGCAAGTCCTGGAAAAATCTCAGAGCTGTGCCCTTAAAATGGGGACACTGATATTTGTCAGTTTTGCAGGAACATGGCAAGTTCTGCCCAAAGATTTGCCCAGCAGTAGCTATATTTAAATGGTTTCTGACACCAGTAGGTGGTAGAGAGAAAATGAAATCTGGGCTGATTCTCACCCCTAGTGATCAGACTGATAGACAGCTTTGCCTCAAGGGTGGACAAAGAAGTATGTTACTAGAAAGCGTGTCCACTCAGTTGGGTAATATCTAGCAAATAAGAGTGTTGGGTAAAGCTCCCAGCTTCTTGTAGGGAGGCAGAATATATCTGGTGTTCAGCTTCAGCCATAAGTGAAAGGTTTGTGTGTTCAGCAGAAGAACAGGAAGCATGTGCCTCTTTCTAGCTAAGCAGATCAGGAGAAGATAACTTTGTTTGAGGGAGAGGTATCATTATCCAGGGTTATGCGCTATATAATTGCACAATCTGCTATCATGCATGAACAGAGCTGTTCAATAGCATGCTCCTGCCTTGTCCTGACATCATGTCTGTGTTGGAAATCCATTTGGAATGAAAAATTCCACATTCCCCAAGTGACCTCGTAGTCTGCGAGCAAAAAGCTGAGTTGCAGTGAAGACTTCAAAGTCTCAGTGGTACCAGGAAATGGGAGCTCAGTGACCAACTTCAAAGCAGCTCAAGGATGAGAAGTCATAGAATCATAGAATGGTTTGGGTTGGAAGGGACTTTAAAGACCATCTAGTTCCAATCCCCCTGCCATGGGACTTCCACTAGACCAGGTTGCTCAAAACCCCATCCAACCTGGCCTTGAACACTTCCAGGGACGCTCACAACTTCTCTGGGCAACCTGTTCCAGTGCCTCACCACCCTCATAGTAAAGAATTTCTTCCCAGTATCTAATCTAAACCTACCCTCTTTTAGTTTAAAACCATTACCCCTTGTCCTGTCACTACACTCCCTGACAAAGAGTCCCTCTCCAGCTTTCTAGGAGGCCCCCTTTAGGTACTGGAAGGCTGCTATAAGGTCTCCCTGGAGCCTTTTCTTCTCCAGGCTGAACAACCCCAACTCTCTGAGCCTGTCTTCATAGGAGAGGCATTCCAGCCCTCTCATCATCCTCATGGCCCTCCTCTGGACCCACTCCAACAGGTCCATGTTCTTCTTATGTTGAGGGCCCCAGAGCTGAACACAGTTCTCCAGGTAGAGTCTCACAAGAGCGGAGTAGAGGGGGAGAATCACCTCCCTCGACCTGCTGGTCATGCTTCTTTTGATGCAGCCCAGCATAGTGTTGGCTTTCTGGGCTGCAAGCACACCTTGCCAGGTCATGTTGAGCTTCTCATCAACCAACACTCCCAAGTCCTTCTCCTCCTGGCTGCTCTCAGTCCATTCTCCACCCAGACTGTATTTTTTCTTGGGATTGCCCTGAGCCAGGTGCAGGACCTTGCACTTGGTCTTGTTGAACTTCATGAGATTCACACGGGTTCATCCACCTCGCAAGCCTGTCCAGGTCCCTCTGGATGGCATCCCTTCCCTCCAGCATGTCAACCACACCACACAACTTGGTGTTGTCAGCAAACTTGCTGAGGGTGCACTCAATCCCACTGTCCATATCACTGAGAAAGACATTAAATAGCACTAGGCCCAGTACTGACCCCTGAAGAACGCTGCTTGTCACTGGTCTCCACCTGGCCATTGAGCTGTTGACTGCAACTCTTTGAATGTGACCATCCAGCAAGTGGTCCATCTGTCAAATCCATGTTCCTCCAATTTAGAGACAAGGATGTCATGTGGCACAGTGTCAAATGCTTTGCACAAGTCCAGTTGCTCTTCCCCTATCCGCAAATGCTGTAACCCTGTCATAGAAGGCAACCAAATTTGTCAGGCATGATTTGTTCTTAGTGAAACCATGTTGGTTGTAACCAACCACTTCCTTATTTTCCGTGTGCCTTAGCACAGTTTGCAGGAGAATCTGCTCTATGATCTTGCTGGGCACAGAGGTGAGACTGACTGGCCTATAGTTCCCTGGGTCTTCCTTTTTTCTTTTTTTAAAAATGGAGGTTATGTTCCCCATTTTCCAGTCAGTGTGGACTTCACCAGACTGCCCCAACTTCTTAAATATGATGGATAGTGGCTTAGCAACTTCATCTGCCAGTTCCCTCTGGACCTTCAGACGCATCACATCAGGTCCCATGGACTTGTTCACCTTCAGGTTCCTTAGATGGTCTTGAAGCTGATCTTCTATAGTGGGTGATTCTTCATTCTCTCAGTCCCTCTTTTTGTCTTCTGTGACTTGGGTGGTGTGGCTACAGTACTTGCCAGTGAAGACTGAGGCAAAGATGTTGTTGAGTATCTGAGGTAACCAGGTCTCCTGTTTCCTTCTGGAGAGGGCCCACATTTTCCCTAGCCTTCCTTTTATCACTGACATACTTACAGAAGCCTTTCTTGTTGACCTTGACATCCCTGGCCAGATTTAATTCTATCAGGGCTTTAGCTTTCCTAACCTGTTCCCTGGCTGCTCAGACATTCTTTCTGTATTCCTCCCAGGCTACCTGTCCTTGCTTCCACCCTCTATAGGCTTCCTTTTCATGTTTGAGTTTGACCAGGAGCTCCTTGTTCATCCATACAGGCCTACTGTCATTTGTGCCTGACTTCTTTGTTGGGATGCATCACTTGGAGGAGGTGATCCTTGAATATTAGCCAGCTTTCTTGGGCCCCTTTTCCCTGCCAGGCTTTTTCCCATGGTACTCTATCAAGCAGATACCTGAAGAGGCCAAAGTCTGCTCTCCTGAAGTCCAGGGTAGTGAGCTTGCTATGTGCCCTCCTCAGTGAAGCAAAACATTATCTTATTATTATCTTTCCAAAGAAAATAATGTTTTAAAAGTGCTAGAGACATCCATGGTTCTTTTGAAGGCAAGAAGAAGTCCTAGTAACAGTATTACTCTCATTAGCCACAAGTATTTCTTGTACTGGTATTTGGAGATGGATGTACTCAGCAATTCTACAGGTTACTTAATGAAAGCATAAAAACTGAGCCAGGTACGCAGGTTGGGAGTGTTGGCCGTTATCGGTCTGGCATTGTCAGTGTTGCAGTTCTTTTGCAGGCTTACTCAGATGTCCCATGCTCTGTGAGGTCCAGTCTCCTAGACCTTTGGTTTTATGGTCTCTACTCCTTTCTTTCAGAGCCACTGCTTTCATATTACAAAGGCAGTCCTGACTTCCAGCACTTCCCTGATGGCTGAAAGAGTCAAGTCCCCTTCTTGTTCTTCTCCTGCTCTGCCTTCTCCTCTCCGTCCCCATCTCAACCACTTCCCTGTGTAGTCCCAATACAAGAGGAATTCCTCACTGGCCATCTTCATTTAGGCTATTTTCTGTACTCGTGCAGGGGGGAGAGGCCCTAGTGAACCGGAAAATCTGGCCCAGAGCTCAGTGATGTCTTTTTCTCATGAATCCAGTCGAAGGCACCATGTGGTTTTCCCGAAACCAGAAATATTCAGCAAACTCACTGTTCCCATATTAAAGGCTCTGCACCTTAGCGATAGCAAAAAAGTCACCCTGGTTGTTCAGAAGAATGTTACATATACCCAAGAAGAGTGACTTGAATATCATTTCAAGCAGTACTTCAACTTGCCAGAAAGTGATATTTGGGTAGTCATTGCAAATGGCAGATAGGAAGTTAATGGGAAATGTCTCTGACAGTAGCTGGATGTAATTAAGAGATGGACTGTAGCCATGTAGTTACATACTAGATCTCAGTTTTGGCTTATTTTATTAGAGAGATAGGGCCCAGAAAAGGGATATGCACATTCAGCCAGAGCTATTTTTCAAAAGGACAGTTTCAGTCTGAAAAGGGACGGGCGGTTTGACTTTGAACCATTTGGCCTCTGTGATATAGCAGCTTGCAGGCATTCTTTAAAGATGTTAGCTCCTGGTTGTATCAGTTAGTCCTCTGTCTTCTATTGCTTCCCAAAGAGGGGATGAGGGTGGCAGTGATGACCAATCACTTGTGTACTAATCCTAGTCTACCTCAGCAGTGTATAGCAAAACAAAGCAACAAAGTAATTCCTTATTCTTCCATACCATCCTTACTCCTCTTGAGCAAACTGTGCCTGTTCTTAATCACTGCATATTCTCGGGCCCTGTATGATCTCCCTGTGTGTCCTCTCGCCAGGAAGTCTCTTCCAATGCTTTATATAGCATGAGCTGAAAAATGTCATGTACCAGACCTCTACTACTTCTCTGTTAAGAAAGTGATTTATTAAGGTGTTCAGAACATGACCTTCATTCCAACTTTATGCACAGAGATTGGTTTTTCTTTTGTCTCTAAACTGGTTCCTCTTGCAAAATTTGATTCTCTTCCATCTCTCGCTTACCCTCTAGCTCTTTTGAAATCCAGTCTGAAAAGCATCATCTCTGTCTCCAGTTGTGCTTTTAGATACTGGGACTGTGCAACTCAGCTTAAAAGCTTTTTGGGAAGACAACTGTTGAATTGAGGCTCTGAACTTACTTGGGCACAAATGCTGAAGAGAGGCCTCAACCGATTAGTTTGAAGATACAAAATTTTTTGGCTCTCATAATATCTCATTCAAATGACAGCTTTTCTAGAAACAGTGTGTCTCCCAGAGCTATTTTGGGCTATTAAATTCAGTGATGATTTGGTGTAAAGAGGGAGGAGAGCTACTTGCTGATAAGCCTCGTACCTGTATCATTGCTTAGCAGATTTTGCTTCCCATAATCCTCTTTTTCTTCAGAGCTGGGCACCAAGAGCACATTCTGAGCAATACATACTGAAAAACTACGAAAATAGCACCTCAGAATAAAGTTATATCCTTTACCTCATAATCAAAACTCCTAGTGCAGTTAGTTGTACTTGTGGATGCATTACTGAACATGAGATTTTTCTCTTCTGCAGGCTCTCCAGCATTTTTGCAGATGGCTGGGGGTAGGCAAGTATGCCTGAGGTAACATTCCTGTTTGCTGGGCTGCTGGAATTCAGCTACACTCCTTAACAAAACAGTTTGTTTTAGACATTTTTGATGCATGTGCAAAATGCATTTGGAAGAAAAACTAAGCAGAACAAAGACACTGAAAGACTAGGTGGTAAAACTAGTATTTCTCAGCTTTGGTTAAGATTGACTGATGATCTAATTTTTCCATACTGCTTCTTTTTCCTAGTAATAGATTTTAAAGAGCAGACCAATGTATCCAAGAATGCCAAATACAGATGCAGCACCTCAGTGACCACCTGTGCTGGAAATCAGCAATGTGACTTGGTTGTCAGAGCTGCGTGTAGGGTAACAAATTAATTCAATTAGTTCTGCCACCATCAGAGATGTTGGCGCTCCCTTTTCACCTGTCACACCGTGACACCTAAAGACCAGCGAGTGGGGACACACACGGAGCTGTGCTGAACCACAGCAGATCTGCAGAGATGCTGCAGTCCCTGCTTAATGGTGCAAACTCCCATTTATGCATGTATTAGGTTTTCACTGCCCATTGCCTGCTCCTCTCCCCCCTCCGCTTTTTCATGTTCAGTGGATTCTCCTCTCTGTCTCTCTGCCTCTCTTTCTCTATTTTTTTCTCTCTATTGTTCATCACGTCACCAACTGTCACTCACTTCATAAAGCCGTCTGGCTTGGAGCTTAAATATTGCAGGGCAACTAAAACCCGCCATCAGAGCCAATTCAGTCATATCTGCTCAGTCGTGCGACAAGATTGGGACTTTTAGGGTAGGGAAGGAGAGAGACAAAAGTTCACTCTTCACAGCAGAGTGCCAAGAGAGGAGGGGGACACAATTCTTCGGTGGAACCTTTCCCAGTGGCAAGTTGCTTGCTCAATGTCCTTAATCTATACAATCTTTCTTGCTGGTAGCATGCTCAGATTGCAGTGTCTGGAACTGCAGGGAGGGGGTTTGCAGTAAGGCCATGTGAGTTAAGAACACAAGTCTGTCGACTCTGAGTGGGCTGAGGTAGGCTCCTACTCTTTTCCTTATGACAGGCAATTTAAGGCAAAAGGCAGTTTACTGCCTAAATTCATCGCTTTCATCTTTTTTTTGAGACTCAAGGGGCTGACCAATTGCAGGTGGAGCCCTAGGCATTTGAATTGGTTGTACCACTCATCTCCAGTCCACCCAGAATTGTTCATTACAGCTGAACCAACTGAGAAACCTTGAACCACTTCACTTGCAGAAAATAGCGTGGTCATGACAGAGTTTTGAAAAATGTGACTTGTTCAGAAGTAATCGCAGGAAGAGTTTATCCAAAGGTAGCAAGCTGCAAGTGAGGCATCTGATGGAGTTAGGAAACATTTTTCTGTCTATTTTACAGTGAGTTTTCTGTGTGGTAAGGTTTATCACGTCTAGAATGTTACTCTTCCATGCGGTAATGGAAATGTTCAACTGGTAGCTGTGGATATCAGAGTGACTCGCAAAGAAAGAGAGAGATGTAGTTAACTGCGGTGCCTGGGGGACAATGGAGTTTAAATTGTGTAGTCATGTTTTTTACAGAGTTGCACAGGATTGGTAACTGTCTGGTGTACTTTGCTCTGTGAATTTGCAGAAAGAGAATGTTTAAATCAGTTTAGATAATGTATGTAAACAGCATAATCTTCTGCTAGACTTGTTAATGTAAGTGCTGACATTAACACACTCCTTTACACAACTTTAATGACTGAGAAAGTAGCTATTTTCTTCAGTGATTAAATTATATGTTTGCTGCTTATGTATGCGAGGTGTTTGTGCAAGCTGAAGGACTGTGTTCTGTTCTTCATTTTCTAACATGAATTTCTGGGGTTACAATTTTACAGTGTTTGAAGATGAGAATAATCCGTCCATCTTGTTTTAGAAAAATGACATCACAAGGAGTTTTCGGTTGAAAATTTGTGAAATTCCCCAGAGTCACAGAACTCTCAATATTTTGTGTGTTTGTCTGTGTGAATATGTACACACAGTAGTTGAAGCAGACTGGTATGCGTTGGTGTGTCATAACATATGGCATTACAAATATATCCCAGTGCTATCTGAGGGATGAGGGAAGTTGAGATACTTAGATTTCCATACTGATGACTGTACATTCTTTTTCCCAACACGTGTATATGTATGTCTGCACCTAGAAAACTATAGATGGAGGTAGCATCTAAGAC
The DNA here is from genome assembly GCA_013399115.1 of Anseranas semipalmata. NCBI lineage: Eukaryota > Metazoa > Chordata > Aves > Anseriformes > Anseranatidae > Anseranas > Anseranas semipalmata. The sequence continues at coordinate 2,149,826 of VXAA01005665.1, read as the reverse complement.
ATGGACTTCTAGATCCTGGTGAACAGCTATTTTATAAAGAATGTTACCTGTTTCTCTTGGTATTGTCCACAAGTCAGTCTTTCTGGATCACTGTAATATTCCATATTCCTCAGAGACTTCAGACTGCTATGATACATTAAATCAGCCAATCCCAAACAAGTTTCCTCTTTACTTCCCTCCTTCATAGATTTTTCCCTTATCTAAAATTATACAATAGGAAGTTTGGGATATGCAGGATGAAGTCCTGGCCAGGAATAATCTCTTATCATGCAAAAATATTGAGATGTAATGTTTGACCTGCATTACTTGAAAACGGACTACTTAGCCTTCCAATAGGAAATCTGTAGCTGGCTTCCAGATCTGTGTTAGCCTGAGATAGCAGCACTGATGTTTTATAGAGAGAAACTAGTATTTTAGGTCCCAGTAACAGACCTTCATGTTTCTCTCCAGGTTGGTTCCAATGTCAGTGAGGCAACTGACTTCAAAAGAGGATACAATAACTCCAATAACACTAAATAATTATTTTGTATATAAAGCACATTGTATAGTAAAACTAGTAAATATGGTAATTATTAATCTTATAAAAGTATTACTAACATAGTAATGGTGTTGCTATTGCTGTTATTACCTAAGAGAGTGATTTCTAATGTACACTTAATATATGCAACCTGTAGAGAATCCAGTCTTGTATACAAACAAGATGGGCACCAATTCGAGATCTGTTTGACCCATGTGTGGTTCTGCTGAAGAAGAGCCTGGGTGCTTGAAAGCTTCACTCCTTCTGACCACTGCAGCTGCACGCTGATAAATCTGTTCTACTGTACTGCTGGCAAGTGTCTGTACGTGTATAAAATCTAAGCAGGCACACACAGCTGAGCTTACAAGAGACCACAGAAGACTCCTGTCTGGAAAAGGAGTTAAATATACTCCTTGGCTCAGAAGTAATTGCCCATTTAGAGCCAAGGAAGAAAGAATTTGGTAAGCAGTTTGCTCTGGCTTCCCAGACCTTCTCCTGCTAATAAATCACTGTGATCAGGGCAAGCAAGCAACCTTCTTTCTGTTCTCAAAAGCATATTACGGAAATACTTGTTGAAAGCAACAACAGGCATCAGTGGGAAAACGTGAAATCTTTTAAATTTAGCATAATTTGTGGTCATTCTTTTTCTTTTTTCTTTCCCTAGACAGTAAGAAATGGGTGACTGGAGTTTCTTGGGGAACATTTTAGAGCAGGTGAACGAGCAGTCCACTGTCATCGGACGAGTTTGGCTCACAGTGCTCTTCATTTTCCGCATCCTGATCCTGGGAACAGCTGCCGAACTAGTATGGGGAGATGAACAGTCAGACTTCGTGTGCAACACCCAGCAACCTGGTTGTGAGAATGTCTGCTATGATGAGGCCTTCCCCATCTCCCACATCCGGCTCTGGGTCCTACAGATCATTTTTGTATCCACACCTTCGCTAGTGTACTTTGGGCATGCGGTGCACCATGTCCGCATGGAGGAGAAGAGGAAAGAGAGGGAGGAGGCTGAGAGGCGTCAGCAAGCTGAGGTGGATGAAGAGAAGCTGCCCCTGGCTCCAAATCAGAACAAAGGCAACAATCCTGATGGGACAAAGAAGTTTCGCCTGGAGGGGACCCTCTTAAGAACCTACATCTTCCACATCGTTTTCAAAATGCTCTTTGAAGTGGGATTCATAGTTGGCCAGTATTTCCTGTATGGCTTCCGAATTCTCCCCCTTTATCGCTGCGGGCGGTGGCCCTGTCCCAATCTTGTGGACTGTTTTGTCTCCAGGCCCACAGAGAAGACCATCTTTATTATGTTCATGCTGGTGGTGGCTTCAGTGTCCCTTTTCCTCAACCTGGTGGAGATCAGTCATTTGATCCTGAAAAGGATCCGGAGGGCTCTGAGAAGACCAGCAGAGGAGCAACTGGGGGAGGTCCCAGAGAAGCCCCTCCATGCCATCGCAGTCCCTTCCATCCCAAAGGCCAAAGGCTACAAGTTGCTAGAAGAAGAGAAGCCAGTGCCCCATTATTTCCCTCTCACAGAAGTAGGGGTTGAGCCCAGTCCCCTTCCATCAGCCTTCAATGAGTTTGAGGAGAAGATTGGGATGGGGCCATTGGAAGATCTCTCCAGGGCATTTGATGAGAGGTTACCATCATATGTACAAGCAAAGGAACCGGAAGAGGAGAAGGTAAGAGCAGAGGAGGAAGAAGAACAAGAGGAGGAGCAGCCAGGACCTCAGGAAGAGCCAGAGGTGAAGAAAGCAGAGGAGGAGGTGGTGAGCGATGAAGTGGAAGGGCCTTCAGCACCTGCTGAACTCGCCACTGATATGAGACCCCTCAGCAGGCTAAGTAAAGCCAGCAGCCGGGCCAGGTCAGATGATTTGACTGTATGAGGGTGCAACATATGGGGAGAACATGAAAAGGAAAATGAGGAAAAGAAAAGGAGAGAGAGAGAAAGAATCAAAAGATATTTTAAGCAAAGTGCCAAATGGTCATTTGAATATTATTTCCTCTTGAGATTCTCAACTGGAATGGTACTATCATGGTAACTGTGCCTTATTTGCCCTATATGTCCATTTGAAAATGAACATTTTCCCTGTTTCCACATGCCAGCTTATTCCTTACAGTACTACCTACACTGTACACATAACAGATATCTTTTAAAACCTAATGTGGCAGTGAAACCCAAATGTCACCATTGTGAATGTACTTACTGGAAGCTTTGTGTTCCACATTTCTCTAGGAACGTGGGGAGGATCTGCCTCATGAGCCAGCTATGGGGAAGGCTGATATACGACTATATCTAGTATTTCTTTTTCTGTTTTCACCTATGGCATGCGGAGCAGATCTCCCCTTCGCTGTTGGCATGGAATTGCAGTTATTTAATTCACGAAGTAAATTCTGTGTTTAGCATCACCATACTATAATAGTAAGCACTATTTTCCCTCTCTGTTCACAAAGCAAACGCCAAAAATGTCCACAATTTCTTTGTGAATGCAAATTTGAGTTAGGTAAAAACATTTTCCCTTTGTCAAAAATATTTTTGCTCTTCAACTGATATTGACAATGGGCAAGGTTAACGCTAGTTCTCTTCTAGTATTTAGCAGATGCCCACAGATGGATTATTTGTTCCCAAGAGGGTCATCCAGCCCCAAGCCTACTTCAGAGCACTAGGAAGAATAAATTCAAGTGATATTTTTTACTTGTCTTGTGACTTAAAGATCTGAAACTCAATTTAGCAAAGCAAGCGTGGGAAGATTTCTGTGAAAGGAGGACCAGCTACAGTCCCCAGAGCATGAGACCAAATACAAGCCTTCACAGCATGATCCTGACATGTGCTCAGTTCCTGGAGCTCCCAGACTTACAGGCACTCAGCAAATCTCAGGTACAGTGTCCTGAAGGCACCTGTGAACCTAAACCACAGGTCTGGGTGATTATGTGACAATTTAAACTTCTGAATACAAAAGTAGTTGTTCTAGTTTGAAAAGCCTGATATGATAATAGACTTTTGACATCCTTTGTTTTTAATTTGACAGACGGGAGCCATCCAGTGGTCTACTTTGCTATTAAATGCCGAAGTCTTGAATAAAACAAGACCTTTCAAAACACCATTTAGATCTTTTGTGCCAACAGGTCTGCACAACTCTCAGAGGCTCAGTAAATCATTTTGGTTACAAAAGGCAGAAAAGCATGCGCTTGCAAATGTTTAAATGTCTGTGGATTTCTAATTTTAGGACTGCAGCAGCACCTTTGGACTCAGACAGTGCAGCAGTGCATTTGAAAGCTTCAGGTTAACAGCTGTGTCCCTCCTAAAACTGAGCCTCATGCCAGAAAAGTGCAGGTATGCACTCTCATCTGCTCTGCTCTGCAAACCTCAGACCCTGCCAGCTCAGCGAATTCTTCCTGCTGGGCTGCAGCCCATTCCATTGTTCCCAAGGCAGGCTCTAATCCAGGTCAGGAAAAAAACAGTCTTTGGCATAATGCATAAAACTCACCCTGCCATTAGCTAGAAAAGACCCCCTGCGATCTCCCATTGTAGCAGGGCTGACTCAGAGCCCATTGAATTCAAATAGGTGTCTGAGACAGATCTCGGGTGGGCTTGGGCTCACACCCTCAGTCCTGCTGTCCTGCGTCCCAGCCCAGGCAACCACCAGTACCATCAGCTCTGTCACTGATCTAACCTGCTTGGTGGAGTTCTCATGCCTTGTTTCGCAGCTGCCATCTTCTAGCACAAAGGTGCCTGAACTTCACTGGTGTGTGAAGTAAGCTGTACATATGTAGAAAGCTTGTAGGGTGTGTTGGGATTCTTCAGCACTGTAGCGATGCCACATTTTTTTTACACTATTAATCCTTTTGCTCCTCTTGGGCCTGTGTATTTTTCCAAGGTTTGCAGCCCATGGTCATAATCTGCTCCCTTAAGAAAGGCTGCTAGGTTTTTAAGAGAGACTTCCATGTGAAGGAAGACTGGAAGGTACCTCCTCAGTTTTGGGAAGGGATACGACAAAGCAAGATATGTGAAGGAACATGCAGAGGGAGAATTTGGAGGCTACCATTTACCCATTCTATTAATAAACAGGAAACAGGAGAACAGTTAACACGAATGAAAGGCAACTGGCAAAAGAAAACCGAGAAAAGAGAGTTTTTCAAAAGGAAAGTTGTGTTCAGCTCTGGGGCTCCCAACATAAGGACATAGACCTGTTGGAGTGGGTCCAGAGGAGGGCCATGAAGATGATCAAAGGGCTGGAGCACCTCTGCTATGAACACAGGCTGAGAGTGTTGGGGTTGTTCAGCCTGGAGAAGAGAAGGCTCTGGGGAGACCTTATAGCAGCCTTCCAGTACCCAAAGGGGGCCTGCTAGAAAGCTGGGGAAAGACTCTTTGTCAGGGAGTGTAGTGATAGGAAAAGGGGTAATGGCTTTAAACTGAAAGGATGGTAGGTTTGTATTAGATATTGGGAAGAAATTCATTACTCTGAGGGTGGTGAGGCCTTGGAACAGGTTGCCCAGAGAAGCTGTGGATGCCCCATCCCTGGAAATGTTCAAGGCCAGGCTGGATGGGGCTTTGGGCAACCTGGTCTAGTGGGAGGTGTCCCTGCCCTTGGCAGGGGGTTGGAACTAGATGGTCTTTAAGGTCCCTTCCAACCCAAACCATTCTATGATTCTATGAAAAGATTCCACTGTGCCCAATACTCTACTTGAATCCAGGAAAGAGCAAAGATTTAGATGAACAGCAAAACCACTACATTTATACTAGATGGGATGTATCACTTTTTTTTTTTTCCCACAGAGAAGATAAAAGAGAGTTTTAAAAGTTCTAAGCATACAAGAGCCCACTCGTTGAAGGGTGTTGGAAATACACTTCCCTGGAGGAAAAAAGTAATCTGTAACCATTCAGTGTGAGGTAATCTTCCACGTTCTTCAGAGTATCTGACCCTTCCAGATACCAATGTATCTGGGTAGAAAAGCCCCCCTCCCGCCCCACCGTTTACTTTTAATTACTTGACAAGTCCTTTTACATGCAAAGTATTTTAATAACCATCCCTGTTCCTGACCTCTGACATGCATAACTTCATTAGATTATTGGCTACTTAAACATGAGTGCTTATTCATCAGAGGTTTATGGTTCATAATATAGCTGTCAGACGATCCAGTCTTTAGTCATGAGATGTTGAGTATGTCATTCTTTTTCACTGGAGTGCCTCGGTAGAATACACTACGTGCAACATACTGAATGGACACTCTAGTTCTTTCACAGCTGCCACGGGAAAGCTCATTTCTTCCTCCAGGTCATGACAGTGCAATGAATTAAGCCAATGTTTTCCTCCTGCATCCAGTCAGCTGCTTGTTGATTTCTTTCAAGCCGATTTTTGAGTACCCTGCCAGGCTGCTAAAGAAGCTGCAGCTGCCAAGTATGAGCCATGGCATCAAGGCAGCGCTTCTCAGCAAACTGGACAGGGAACTAACAGTCAGGTTTTATGGTGTTCAGCCTCATCTCTGCAGTGAAATCACCGTGGGACTGTCAGCAAGTCATTCTTCCTTCTTGTACAATTGGGAATCATTTTCTAACTCACGAAGACAATGTGAGGCTCAATATATTGTGTTAGTAATAGAATGGGAGGTCCTTGGATGGAAGGCCCTACAGATGAGCAAAGGATTATTTCTGGATGTGATAGCATATAAATGTGTTTTATTCCCCCCTCAGTGATACAAATTTAATCATTTATTGAAGAAATTCCTAGTGAAGTTGCACAGCAGCCTCAGAGCTGTGTATTCAGTGTATTCAAAAATTAATTAGGCAAAACATAGATATATATGTAAAGAACAGGGAAAATTATCTTCTTGGGAAGGGGGAAGTCACTGGACAATTAGAGCCATGCTTGGATCATTTAAAGGTGTGTATTACCCCCTTGGCTCCCTGTGCAAATAAATCACTAACTGATCACATGGCTCTCTGAAAGGAGCATAAGATGCAAGTGTCAAATTCACCAAAGGAGGTGAAAGTAGAAGAGAAAGGTAGTGTCTTAGCTTACAATAGCATGTGGGAGTTGGTGTTCTTAGTGTCTAGAGCAGTGGACCTAGGATAATGATCTTAGATTTATTTCCAGCTCTGCTACTGACTTGCTGTGATAATCACTTTACCTCTCGGTGCCTGTTTTTTCCACCTGTAAAATGGGTGTAAGAATTTCTACCTACCTCACAGGGATGTTGTGAGGCTTCCTTAATTCTGTTTGTAAAGTAAGTAGGAATGATCTGATGAAAAGCACTGCTGAAATGCATTGTATCCTTGTTATTTCCTGGCAGAACTTCTAACTTGGTTAATATATGACTCTTTGTCTATATGGGCAGTAGTTTGAAAATGCGAACACTGCATTGCACTGACAACATTAACACAGATGTGGATTTGCTATGAGTGGAGAAGACTTTATTGACTCCCCATCCCTTTCTCCCACCTTAGTCTTGGCTTGGCCATATGAAGCCATGGTGACAGTGAGGTTACATGGACCCCTCTTGTCCATCCCAGTGTCATTTTGTGGTAACATTTATGCTTAAATAAGCCAGTTCCTGGAGGGGGGTGCAGGTTGGTGGAGCTCTAGCAATTTTAAGAGCCTTGCAAGGGATAGGGTTGTATAATGCACGATACTGCTGGCCTTCTGTTTTAAACCACTCAATGCAAACTCCAAGTGAATTTTTCAGAATCTCTGTGGAACAGACTCTATGGAAGAGTTTACAACTGCTTATGGCACACAGGAAAAAAACACCATTCATGAATATAAAAACACAAATTATCATGTTACACTGATTATTTCCAATGAGTGAGATAGATACCAACAATCTCTTAGTACTGAAAAATGATGATGTACAGATTACTTCTCCTGTAGGATGGGAGAGATTTGAGAGGAGTTCTGCCCTCCAGGCCTGTGTGGGCATGTAATCTACTCACTGAGGGAGGAAAGTCCAGTCGCTCCTGCCACTCAGTAACCCACTGACTGTGCAGTTTTACATTGAAAGAGCAGCCGTGTCACACAATGCTGAAAAAAGTGGCAGATTGCTGGTTTGTATAGAAAATGGCTTTTCAGGCTGACAACTGAGAGTAATCCCAGCCTAGGTGTAGTTTTGTTTAATAAAGACAGGACCATCCATGAGAAATAGACTAAAGCTTTCCTATAAGCCTAAGGCCGTTGCGATAAAATGGCATATGATGCCAGATTTCCTGAGGGCCAGGGCTGGATAAGCATACCAAAATCAGGGGAGCCGTCTAAGTATTGGACTCTTTTTTTTTTCTTTTTTTTTTTTCTTTTTTTCCCAAACAGAATGATAGCACAATTTCTTAGGCTCTGTGTGTGCTACACCTTTTAACATGGCTCAGGAAAGGCTTTTTGCCAACACCAAATGTGATTATACAGTTGAATAACAACCATGGCAAATAAATGTGTGTTGACTTGCCAAGACATAGCCTGGCACACAATTCTTTCCTTGCAACTAGCTTAGCATATGCCTATTTCAGTAGAACAGGCAAGACTTGGGTCTCTGTCAACAATGCAAGTTTTTCTCTCAGCAGTTTGTTCTCTCAGTTGTACTAAGAGACATTTTGAAGCCTAGAGAAGAGAGGGCTAAGGGGATGGGGAGCCCTCATGGTCGTTTTCAGCTACCTGATGGGGAATTACAGGGAAGATGGAGCCAGACTTTCTACAGAGCTGCACAGCAAAGGGTCAGAGGCAACGATCACAAGTAGCAGCAAGGAAAATTTTGACTAAAAATTCTGACAAGGAAAAAATTGTTCAGATGGAGAATAGTTCAGCAGTGAAACAGATGCCAAGGGTCATGGTGGGATCTCCATCCTTAGAGTAAGAAGCCTGACTGGGAAAAGCTTTGAGCACCCTGGTCTGTCTTTGAAGTTGGCCCTACATTGAGCTGGAGGTTGGACCAGCTGGTCCCTTCCAGCCTGAACCATCCATCCCATGGGAGGTTGAAAGCTCAGTGAAGCCACTGCGTGGTGAAACAACTGGTGTGGGGCATCTTCTGCCTCTCTGGGGTGCTGTGGTAGAGTTTACTTAGATTGTCTCAGCCAGCAACACCAACTCATCAGGCACCATAGCAGAGGCCAATGCACAAACACAATCAACCAATGTTTGGTAGCTAGAAAAGCTGTGTGGAGCCAGAACCATGTGTTGTGTAACTTGTTTCGAAAGAGCATTGCAAATCAGAAATATCTGAGTAAGCTTGTCAGCAGAGAAAATCACAGAAATATAAGGGCCTTAGGTCTTGCTAGCTCCCTTTAATTTCGGTGTCAACTGTGCCTTTAAATCCATCTGAAAGTGTAGAGGACTGCATTTTAATATTCTGTCAACAACAACAAAAAAAGTGTGTTTCAAAGCTTGCTGATCTCCAATGAAACAGAGCTGAATAGAAAAGGTGATTACAGAGCTACTGACAGAACATTTTGAAAAAACAAAGACTGTTGGCCTTTGCCTTGCTGGATCCAGCCTAGTACAGTAAAAGCAAAACAAGCCTTTTTTTTTTTTTTTCCTTGGAGGAAAGGCTATATTGCTTGGAAAAATCATGGAGTAGCCTACCAAAAACCATAAGTCAACATGGCAAAGAATTTATGGAGAAACTTTAAACAGAAAAGTTGGCTCCCATTGAGTTTCTTTGAAGTCCAGGGAAGAGCTGGATGGAAAGACGACCAGAACAATGAAACCCAGTTTCATTGGGTTTCAATGCTCAGCAAATGAGCATACAAAAAAAATCCTGGACTACAGGCAGCTGCTGAGCAGAGCTCCTGCAGGAGGGCAGCAGGGAACTGCAGGTAACAGCTCTGTGCACCAGCTGAGGGACAGCTGCAGACAAAGGCTGATCCTAAGAAGCCTGTGAGCTTGTAATCTGAGTACCTCATGGCAAGGGTAAGGCAAGCCAATGGGAGCAACAAATTACCTGCCTGTTACCAAATCTGGCATTGCTGGATTTTAAGAAGGTCAGCAACTTAAAAATAATTTAACTTTTCAGTGCTGGATCCTGGATTTATCTGGCAGAACCAAGAACCACAGCTAGCATAGGCAAAGATTTTTTTTCTTTTTTCAAATCCTTTAACCAAGGTGTATGAAAATTACCGGGACAAAAACGCTCAGGCAAGTTTCTCAATACATATGTTAGTTCAAAAAAAAGCCATAGACAACCCTACGAAGGAATTCATCTATTGCCAGTGAGAATCAAGACCCAGAACTCACCACAAATAAATTCAAAAGAAATTCAGAAATCAGAATGATGTCGAATTACTCCCAGCTTCAGAGCTCCTGTTTATGAAAAGCTCTGGAGAGAAAATAAAAGAAAATGGATGGCCAGCTGCTAGCTAAGCCTATTTGTCACGAATATGCCCTGTAGCACCTTCTGGAAACCTATGTTATCTCTAAATATACTCTAGCCCAACAAACTGTTTTAATTCAATATGCTCCACCTTTCCACTTTACTTGAAAGACTTTAATCTAGTTCCCACTACGAACTGAACATAAAATACCCACATTCATATTTCAATATGTGGAAGAATAAAAGATGGAGCTAAGCAAAAACCTGCAATGCACTGAACAGTCTTCCTTCCTGGTGTGCCGCTCCAGCCACCTTCATCTATATTGTGTCTGGTGAAATTACTGGCCTGTCACACAGCTGGGAAGCTGCTTTTGTGTCCGTGACGTGCCATGGACTTTTCTCCCTGCACATGCACACCAGTGGCTAAGGAGGAACAACATGGAATAAATTTCCCACTTTCTTTTTATACTTTGTCTTCCTTGAAGGAGAAGTACTGGGATGGAGGTGGAGGGGTGGATCTGAGGTTTTCCAACAGGAATCATCTTTTTCCCTGTGTGTTTCTCCCAAGGCTCAGGGATCAGTAATTTACAGCTTAGCACAGGCATGTTTCAAGCCTATTTATAAATACATGCAATGAAGAAAGTTTAAAGAGTTATGGCCAAACTCTGCCTTGTTTTTTCCCCCTTGTTTCGAAATAAGCGGAGTTGCCAGGGTTAAACAAGACCAGAATTTGGCTTTGAACAATTTAATCTTTACAGGATTTCCATTTAATTTCTGTCTTTGAAAAACAACCAAGCAACCAACCAACCTTGCCCCACAACCTGCCAATGCAGAGCAGGACAACCACAGGTCCCTCCAAACTCAACAGGCTCATCACTTTAGGAAAGATCAGTTTCTAAGCAATAGGCACAGAAAGAACGAATGGGGAAGCTCTGATCTCAGCTTGACATTAATTGGCAGCAATACCAGAAGCTGTAAAAAGGGGCCTCAGATCAGATACAGTAATGTGCTCCCTCAGTTCCTGTCCCCATGAAAGCTGAATGTTTTTTTCTCTTTGCAATGCTGTAGACAAGGAGACAGATTTCAAAACAAGGTGACTGACAGCAAGACAGAAAGCCAGACTATCAAAGAGACTGTGGGACTAATTCGGCGACTCAACACAACCAAATGCACAATTGTTTTCCTAGTAAAATGTGTTGCAATGACTAAAGGTTCCTGATTTTCAGTCAGCAAGTGCTCCGTGCTTTGTTGAACTCCCTACTAGCCCTGATTTATTCTCTCTCTTCCCATATGATTTATTATTCCAAATATAGTCAGTTTTGAGTGGCAAAGGTTAGGCGTATTTTTAAGAGGAAAAGATACAGACTCCACTAGGTTCAAATGAGGGCAGGACTGTGACACGAATGATTGGATCTCACACTGATAGGCATCAGGAAATTCCCTGTTTGAACTTTTACTTCCCTTCTGGCCCCGTTCCTTGACACGTTATGGTTGCGAGGCCTGAAAGCCACCCCCGGCCAGGGTTGCAGAGGGAAGGGCCCGATGTGGGAGGTGTTCCCTGCACGTGGGCCCGCTCTTGCACAGGCGTCCCTTTCCCTCGGCTCCCTGACCGTTCCTGCTTTGGGGGCAGCCAGGCACCCTCTGTCAGCGGGCGGGCAGCGGTCAGGGGATAACTCGGGCGTGCTCCAGCGCTGCCCGCAGCGAGATCCCAGCCGCTCGCGCTCAACCCCTTCCCCGCAGCCGTGCGCCCTCTGCCCCTGG
>VXAA01005665.1:2029869-2138255 GCA_013399115.1 Anseranas semipalmata | reverse complement strand
CCCTCTCGCGGGACCCCTTCCTCTGAGGAAAAACGCGAGTGCCACAGATCTTTTATTTTTATTTTTTCACTTTATTATCGCTATTTCTATCGTCGTTACTGAAAGGCTTCCAGCCCGCCGCCTTTCCAGACGAACNGCCGGAAGCGGGGCGGCCGTTGGCGGCGGGCGCGGGAGGCCGGCCGCCATGAGCTTCCTCATCGACTCCAGCATCATGGTCACCTCCCAGGTACCCCGGTGCCGCGCAGGGTGTGGAGGCGGGGGGTGAGGGAGGCGAGGTGGGTTCCGCCGCCCGGCCTGGCCTGGCCTGGCCTAGCTGCCCGCACGGCCGCTCGCTCGCCGCGCCTCCGGAAGCGGCCGTTAGGATTCGGGGCGGTGTGGGCGGAGCCTGCGGGCGCGCATGCGCATGGCCGGGCCGCGCAGGGGCGGTGCCTCCTCCGCCCTCGCCCCGCTGGCCGGGAGCAGGGCACGGGGGGATCACTCCGCGCCTGAATAAGTTCCCCCGCCGCTGCTCGGCAGCGAGGGGGAAAAAAAGCAAAAAACAGAACAGAACAGAACACCCCACAACCTGTGGCTGCTCGCCCTTTTCTGTTGCCTGTGGCAACCGTCGCCCTTGTGCCCTTAGTCAGAATGTAGCGCACAGAAAGGTTCAGTAAATAGGGTTGTGGGGAGACGGGGTTGCTGGTCATACCGCGAAATTTCGGTAAACTTAGATTTTTCTGTTGTTGTTGGAACAACCAGGGAAGCTTATCTTGCTGTTCTTTAGGTAGTGCTCAGTTTCTGGTATTGCACAAGAAGATTGATCGTTTGTAGCTTCTGTGCTGGTGTGCTGTTGAGGAGTTTGCTTGTTTACAACTCCGGAAGGTTTTTCACGATCTGCTTTAAGGAAACGTAACACAGCACTGCTGTTTTATCTTAAACGCCTCCTTTTCCACTGATACATGTGTGGTTCAGAGCTTCCTTCACCTTTTTCTTCCTGCTGCCTTCAAAGTCATCTTTCAAATACCCTTTCTTTTACGCCAGCTTAATTCACCTAGGAGCCCACCAAACCTTTTTCATGTCATCCTATCTTTATCACTACAAAGGGGGTGGTGGTCTTAACATATTTGAAATTGTCCTATTGTTTTGTGGGAGGAAACGCCCCATCCTTCTTCATTAACTTGCTTTACTAGTAATTTGTCTTGTCATTGTGTTCTCTCTGGCCTTCCTCTCCTCCTCAGTAATTCCTGTCTGCCCCTCTGGCAACTGAGGTGGTCCGACTGCTCGCTTCTGCCAAAAGGGGAAGGGTCTGCTCCCTCTGCCCTGCCACTTGGCTGCACAGTCATATTCGTATTTGTGCTCTCTCCAGTGTTTGGTTTTCTGCCAGTTAAATGAATTTATCTGGATCGCACAGGGATCTGATGAGCTTCAGAGCTGGTATGAAATCTGTGCTCTGTAATGAGGTGGGATGAGCTGAGGAAATGGGACCTTTCCCCTCTCAACAGCAGTTGGTTATCTTGTTCAGTCTTTCATGCAGAACTCTGCAGTTTCCCTGACAATTTTCAGGACAGCTTGTGGCTGTTTCGTAGAGGTAAAATCTACTCCTACTTGGTATAGGTTTGTTTTTTGCTCATGACATTCCTTTTCACCATCAGTGGTTTGAGTGTAGCTTTGATACTGTTAATAATTCTCCCAGAACAAAAGCTTTCCCATCGTTTGCTTTGCATTCTGAGATCTAACTTTCCTAATTGCTTTTCTTTCATTTGTGGTGTCAGCTTTGCATCTTCCAGTCATCTTCAAAAATATCAAGTTGCATATTTAAATTGATGCATGTAACTGTCAAATGTTCAAGAGTTTTCTGACTTAACACGTTACATTCACCTGCAATATCCTAGTGCGAACTTAAGATAATGTCTTTATGTGCTTTTGTGTAGTCCCTAATACAAGGGAAATCTAATCTTCATATATAATTTCCTCTGTTATTATTATCCTTGATTATCTCCTCATCTCTTTCTTTTACTTCATTTATTTATTTCTTTTTTAAAAGTTTCTCTCTACTTTCTCCTCCTTCCCCACTGTTAAATGTGGAATGACTTTACGTAAATATCACTTGCTTGTCATACTTCTTTGACTTACAGCCTGTAGGTAGGAGGCTTATGGAATATCTTACCTTTTTCTTATCTTTCTGCTATCAACTACTTTAAAGTCTGAAGTCTTCCTCAAACTGGTTTTGCCAGCTGCTGTCAATTGCTAGACCTCACTCCTATTCCAATTTTGCTTTCAAGGGAAACAAATTTGATCATGCTCACCCAACTTCCCAGGTGTTCCTTGTTTGTAAATCATGTTCTTCTGTTACCTGTGATGCTGTTGGAATCCAGTTACTTTTCATGCACAAGGGAATCATCCACAGGGATTCCTTCATTTTTGTCTTTGAAAATGTCCGGTCTTCACAGGGGGGCAGAGTGCTCTGGCCTTTTCCATATGCTCTGAGAAGAAATGCTGTCTTTGTCCCATACTTTCTGACATCTACTGTTTTTTTCTCTTTGATTTATTCAAAGCTACCTTTTTCAGAAAAGTATATTTTGTGAATTCTCTTTTTGCTTGAGTTCTTCTAAAGCATTACACTTGTTTTCAGTCTTCTGATGAATAGATGTGGCTACCCAAGGCCTGACAACCCAGCCTCCTTTTTCTGGCTGAAGATGGGTAATTACAGTTTTGACTACTTCACATAACTTGTATTTATTTTGTTTAAGTCCTCTGCAAAATGGCTATGACGTTAAGTCCATCTCTTCAGGTGTGTGTTGAAACTCAACTAAATCTTGTAGAGTGCTCTGAGATCCCTTGAAAAGCAAAACATTATTGGCTCGTCCTGCTTCAACTAACTTTTCAACGTGGCTTTCTGCAACTCCAGATTAGAGTTCGAGGCATTCAGCGCTGCCATTTTCCTGCCTTAGAGATGCTTTTAACACCTTTTTCCCACATTCTGCCAGAGCATAACTTGATTTAGTGTTGAGACCTGTCCAGAAAAATGAAAGGCACCCGTCATCTTAAAGAAATAGCAGATATTTTTATAAAATTTACCCATCACTAGGAGATGTGTAATGTTGTGGACATGCAAGTGTTTACGTTGCCTCCATTACTGTGTTTCCTGTAAAAACAATAAGCTTTAATTCTGTAGATTAGAAGCGTGGAACAAGAAACAACAGTGCAAAGGTTCTGGCTGGCCAGGAACTGAGGAATTGGGAAGTTGGGAATACAGAAAAAAGCTCTCTTGACTCAATCTTCTTTAAGATTGTGGGCTTCTGTGTCTGCTACTCTTGAATATTCAAAATATTCTTCTCTACATGGTACCATGACAGTGTTAATCTTCTGTGGATCTTGGGTATGTTGGCCCAGCTCCGTTCCTTCCATTTCTTTCATCTACAGCTAGTAGTGAAGCAGCTTCAGATTTTGCAAGTTGCTGGATACAAATGTTAAGTGCTTCATCTCTCTTGCAGGTGCTGTTCTTCGGATTTGGATGGCTATTCTTCATGCGCAAGCTCTTCAAGGATTATGAGGTAAGAACGGGCCTTTCATTACAATTCTGTGTCTTAAAATTACTCCCAGTTATTGCAATATCCTTAAAACTGCTTCTGGCCTTTTTCCTCTCTTTAAGCTCTCTTATCTTATTTTCAGTTGTCTTTACAGTTATTTTCTTTTTCATTTCCTCTGTACTTCTATTTAAAAGGCTCCTAGGTATCTGGGGAAATGGGTTCTTCTGGGGCCACTGAGAGTTTCTATATTGGCAATTGTTAAATTACAAAAACAAGTGGAGGAGGAGCTGGGGTAATAGAAGACTTTCCCTTTTGCTTGAGTAAGCTTGCCTTATGTAAGTGTAGAATTTTTGAGACAAAATCAAATTTAAACTTGGTGATATGTTTTTGTTGTGGCTGAATTGTTGAGGATCGCTTGGGATAAAACTATCACATTCTCTTATCCTTAAGAGCTATGAGAAAATATAGTCTAGGCAAGAGATGGCTTAAGTGCAAGCCAAATTCAACCCCCAGAAGTTTTTTTTCTGATACAGATCTTATTTTTAAATTTAAGATTAAGAGCATGGAGCTCTGTTAGCAAGGGCCTATCGTTAGTCAAGTTGCCATAGGGCATTACACGCTTGATGTCCCTTCTGTGTAAGGCATCTCTGTTAAATATGATGATAGCTTCAATCAGTATAATACTGAGCAACTTCTGGGTTTGCCCTCTGGTTTCTAACAGGCTGTTGTTTCTTCCCGTTTGGATAAAATACAAGGTGCCTTGAAGCAAGAGTTGTGTGCAGTTGTACCTTGTGATTTATTTTTTTTACCTGAGGGATATCAGGATGCCATTCTATGCATGGAAATGCTTGAAATCTCTGGCTTATTTTTTCTATTGCAGGTGCGACAATATGTTGTCCAGGTGATCTTCTCTGTGACTTTTGCCTTCTCTTGTACTATGTTTGAACTCATCATCTTTGAGATTTTGGGGGTGCTGAACAGCAGGTGAGTTTGGGAGCTGAATGAAGGACTAGCCTGCCTAGTGTTCTGCAGCAGCTTCATGGATAGATTAGACTTTGGTTGGGGAATTTGTGTGAGAAAATTGTCAACAGCTTAACAAAGATATTTGAGCAGCAGGATTTCTTGACAGAACATGAGACTAGAAGCCCTAAGTTCCTGATTTTCCGTGCAGTCGCTATTAGTGCGGACTGATAGCAAGGCTTTAGTCTTTGACTTTCTCCATTTGTGAAATAAAAGAACAGTTTCTTTTGTGGGAGTGTTGTGAAGCTTCAGATCATGCTGAAGAGCACTTTTCGGATGTTAAGGACTATAAAAACTGTAAGAACTTGTTTTTCTGGACTGGTCAAAGCAACGAATAAGATGTGAAGCTAATTGTGGAGTGAAAACTGTACTTATGTAATGGTGCAGTACTTGTGAATCAAAGGCTTACCCTCCCTTGACATAGGGTGAGGGCTTCTACATAAAGGGGCTGTTAAAAACTGAGTACTTCAGAAATCACCAGGAAAGAGAAAGTAGAACAGTAACGTAGGGGTTATCTGGGATTCCTGTTCATTGTCTCTCATCATGCGAATCTAAGAGAGCAGTCACAGGAACTGAAAGGCAAGGAGTTCAAAACTGATAAAAGGTAGTGGTAGTTTTGACTGTGTGTTATTAATCTGTAGAGCTTGCAGCCAGAGAGACCACTGTGGAGAATGCTTTCATGAGCTTCAGTAAAGGCCTGGAAATCAGTATAAATGAAAATGTCTGCCTCTGAATTAGCTAGGAAAAGGTGACAAGGATCCTCTGAAGTTCTTCTTCCCTAAGGCATGAACAGGGTATGGGTCGGTATTGGGAACAGGACATGTATTTTTCTATGAAAGCTAAGCAAAAAGTCAGTTCAACCCAGATGAATCTCTTCTGAATTTGGCTAATCTCTTTTGGTCAGAGGAGTATTGAGAGTGTGTGTGTGTGTGTGTGTGTGTGTTTTAAATTCTTGCTTTGCAATGTCTTGCATGTGAGAAAATTCACTTTGAAGTGAAACATGTTGAGTTATGAACACTAAGTTTTTTTTTAATCTTTTTCAATTTGAATTAGCCCTTTTTGGACTCAGCCATTTATTACAAAATTAGTTATTGCTTATACTACATTTTGATATAATGTTCGACTAGATGACTAGTAAACCAAATGAATCATGCTGCAACTAGCATTAGTCACCTTAGAAAATACAGTATTTGAGAAAATAGCTCAGTGGGTTTTTCTGGGTAGTTGTTAGTTTTGAAATGCACGTTCTTGAGCTGTGCATGAAAAAAACAAAAAAACAGAATATGCTACATGCTAAGCCAACATTATCCAATGTTTGATGTAGCTGAAAGGGTTGCATTGAGATGTGATTGTCTTTGAGAAATTTGTTGTGTTATAGTGTGCTGATCTGTATTTTGGCTTTGTTTTAGCTCTCGATATTTTCACTGGAAGCTGAACCTCTGTGTCATTTTGCTCATCCTCGTCTTCATGGTACCGTTCTACATTGGTTACTTTGTTGTGAGCAATATCAGATTATGTGAGTACTTGGTTTATGGCAGTGGGGCTGCTAATTTGAGACTACGTAGACAAATGAGAACTTTTTTTTGAGAGAGAGATATGTTGGTCACTATCCCTGTATCTCCCTCCTTCCCCTGACTTTGTCCTGGCTAGATAACTTCTGTCTGGAACTTAGTGCTTGAGCATTAACTGTTTGTTGAACAGTTAGGAGATACTTTACCTGACCCCAACAAATGTAGCTTTTCAATCTGGGTTTTGACAAAGATGGGCGCTTTAGAGTAATGTTACTGGAATTGTTTCCTTTACAATTTTAAGCTTGCAGCCAAGCCCCAGAGACCTTGGAAAGTCTGTATTTTTCTGTTAAGGGGTGAAAGAAATAAGGCAGAAAAACTCAATACATTACCCTTGCTTTTTTTTGCTTACTACTGTATGGTTGAGGCCTCTTCCATGTGCTAATGCACGTTTAGCCTTGAGCTATTGATATTCATCACGCTTAGGTATATAGGTTGGGAGTATTAAATTTGTAGTTTTGGCATTAAGATGAAGTTCCCAAGTTTAATGTTCAGGGTCACACAAGAAAGATGCAGCTAAGTGATTCCCTGTTCACAGTGCAGCCCTCTTTGTGCGTCCTTAAGGAAAAGCCAAAGTAATGTGTCGCTGTGTTAGCTCTTATAAAAGGTGGTGTCTTGAGTAGTGAGTTTGGTAGGAAGTCAAGGGGTACATACTGCTAGCTCTAGCTCTGTCAGTTGATGCCTGTTTTGGGTGCCTGTGCTCAAAGCAGCCTTTGGAGCAATGTAGTGATTTTGCAAGCTTGAAAAAGCCTTAAAGAAAGACCTTCTTTAAAATACTGTGGTTTTTTGGTTTTTTTTTTCTTCCATTAGTGCACAGACAGAAGCTACTTTTTGCGTGTGTTCTGTGGTTGACATTCATGTACTTCTTCTGGAAGTTGGGGGATCCATTTCCAATCCTCAGCCCAAAACATGGTGAGTTTCATATTCGTTCATTCCTTCCCTATTGAAAATAGTCTTTGCTAATCTCACCTTTATCTTAGAGCTTTTATCATGTCATCCTAGCTCTACATTTGGGACTGTAGAAAGTACAAGTAGTTGTTGCAACTCAGACTGCTTTGAAATATGGAATCTGAAGTTTTCAGGTGGACAGAAGTAGTTGGCTATACCTGAATTATTTGCATTAGTGTTCTTCCAATACCACAGGAAAACTTTAGGGAAGTGAACGAGTCCTAACTCAACCTAAGGTGTGCAGGAACACTGCATACTTTTTCAGGACTTCCCTTCGTCTCCACAAAATGTATGATGTTTTGTGATTACAAGTTGATCACAATTTTTATTCACTTGTTTCTTTTCTTGTGGAGAATTAACATGCTGTAAGAACAGAATTGACAACCGATCCTTCATCTGATTTTTGTCAGTCTGATTTTTTTTTTTTTTTTGGTGACTGAAATCAGATCAGTTTAGCATAGGTGGCTGTCCAGTTGACAAAACATGGCAGGGTTCCAAACACCAGAGCTATTTAGACTGTAGCCAGCAACATGTCTGGCAGGGCATATTAGTTCTGGCACAGCTTTGTACACCACCTGAGTCCAGAGGCAGTACGGTTGCATGGTACTAGAATGTGAGTTGATAAGTCCTGCTGGATGCCAGAGCTATTTATATGCAGAATTAGCTTGGGTATCTCTGCATTGCACTCCTGGAACTAAGAGTATTTATAGTGTGAAGACTTGGAATAGCTGGGGTCTGACAGATCTTGTTAGCATGTGTGTAACTGTGCTGAGTCCTTTGGGCACCTAGCTATGTCTTACAAGACTGTAGAAAGGGCTAGTTGCCACCTGGGTTTCCTGTGTAACTTATTCTGCCATTATCCCCAGCACTGGAGAATGGTTTATATGTTTTTCTCAACAGGAGAGATTCAGTCAGTTTCGCTCAAATTGGGGAATATGTCTGTCAGCATAGATGACCATCAGCTTAATCTTTCTGTTCTCTGTGAGGCTACTTTATTTGGTACTCATTTATAAGATAAAAATTGAAGGATACCAGTTGCTGTAGGGTCTGGTCACCCTTTCATCTGTGATCCTAAAACTTTCCTAAGAGGAAGTGTGTATCTGTGTTTTGTAATTGTGTCACTTGCCAGTGAAATACAGTAGCTTGTAAATAGTGCAGATCACTCTGCACAGTGTTTCATTGCCAAGAAAAAAGTGTATCCACTTAGAATTGCAGAAGAAGCTTGAGTTGGCAGAATATAATAACCCAATGGGAGTTTAGCCGTAGGGTTTAGGTAATCCTTTTCAGACCACTGAAAAGGTTCTGTGGAACTGAGTAACAAATGCAAATTTCCAGAACTGGTGGTGGTTCTTTTTTGTTTCTATTTTTGTCTTCTGCTTTACAAGATGGTACCTCAACTTAACAGTTATACAGTGCGTTATCCTACCAGGTGTAGACAAAAGGTTAGAGCAAAGGATTCTAAACTTTTTTCCTGCGGTACTGCTGGGCTGTTGCCGTCTTGCATGTACTGACAAGGCTATTGTAGGGCTTTGTCTCGATTCAGACATGTAGGATCCTGTTGTGGAGGGAGGCATGACAAGAGGCCCTTTGAAGTACACACACTGGCACCCTGTGTTGGAGTTGCTTTACCTGGGGATGGTGTTGGCACTGTGCTGCAGCTTGGAAATGCACCAGTGACCAGGGCTCTGTGTTGGGAGCCCTGGATGGTCTGCAGTTTGTGTAGTATGACTTTGTAGACCTGAGTTTGGGAGCTCAATGTTGAGAGAAGGTTATTCTTTTCTTTACTGGATTACATACTGGTATTCTACTAGTATTCTCTTATCTTCATCTGAGTTTATAAAGCATGTGTTTTATGTGACCTGATCACAAGAGTGGGGATGCTGTGAGTGTTATGGGGGAGCATTGCTTTACCCAGTGGAATGTCACGTCATTTTGAAGGCACCTCTGTTTTAACTGCTGCTATCTGACAGTGTGTGGGGCAAAAGGCCAGTATATTGTAGCACATTCTGTAGCTGGTGTAAATCTCTATGCAGCTGCACATGACTGGGTGTCTCGGTCTCCCTTTGTGAAGTCCTTTTGCAGTGTTTTCACCATTTATTCCCCTTCTCTGAAGCATGAAATGTGGCTTGGCGCCTGGCCATCTCAGCTTTGCAATCATGTAAGCTCCAAATGTGCTGTGTGTAGCAGCTCCTCTATAAGTAGCTCTCAAAAAGTGGGTGATGCTTAATAGCACATGGCCCTGTGTCCTGAGAAGATGGGTTGAGGTCTGTGTAGGTTGGGAAGAATAAATGCAATCTCGGTGCTTGCTGTAGGTTACAGCACAGGCTTGACATTCATGCTGTGTTATGTGAATATATGTTTTAGAGTTCACCTTGTGCTCAGATAGAATGCCTGCTTTGTGGTCACCTCTACTACATGTGTGTATCCGCAAGATGAATACTGAACAGCCAGGAGCAGCATGAACTTCCCATGCTGTCATAACTCTACTGACTTACAAATTGTACCTGATATGGAGGGGTCCTTTCTAATGGTTGACAGGATGGGGCTCCCTCTCCATGGTCCAGAGAGTTTTGGGCCAGTTTGCCAGGAGTAACCGCTTTGGTAACTCTAATCCTGTTTTTTGCAGAATTGGCTTGCTGAAGATGCCTGCTTTATAGTATCTGTGTTCCCACCTCAGCAAAGTCCAATCACTAGTGTTGTATTAATTTAGAACCAAAATGTTGACCATTAGTCACCTCCAGATCTCTCTTAAGCTTCTTCATAGTTTGAGTTTCCCATCCCTGTTTTTAAGTATGGTAGAAAGTCTCCCTCAGAAAACGTTACCTCTTTCTTTTCATAGTCACTGTCCATACTTCCTATTACCTCTGGTCATTGAAGTGTGAAGGTAGCTGGTTTCATCAAGCAGCTCTGTATGTGTGTTGTTTCATGAAGGCACCAACTGTGGAGCAGAATGAAGAGAGCAACGGGGTACTGATGCTGTGTTTTTCATCTCTCAGGAATCCTGTCTATAGAACAGCTCATCAGCCGTGTGGGTGTGATTGGGGTGACACTCATGGCTTTGCTGTCAGGATTTGGGGCTGTCAACTGTCCATACACTTACATGTCCTACTTTCTCAGGTAATTGCAGCCTTGTGAAATACTTTGTTCACCTTTTGAGATTATTCTTCTACTTTTCCTGTTGGATTGATTGAAGTGTGTTTTTTTTTTTTCCTCATAAAAGTTGCCTTTTTCCCATCCTTAAGGGTTTAGTGACAACTTTGTTTTCCATGCTCTGAGTATGCTGACTCTAGCTATTGCCATTCTACATACCAGAACCGTTTCCATCACTGAAGTATATTCTCTTCATACAAGCTTCTCTTTTCTTTGTTCCATGAGCATATGCATATTTACCCTGAAATGGGATAGCAGGTCTAACTGTGTGTCTTCATTTTGCAGGAATGTGACAGATGCAGATATTCTCGCTTTGGAGCGACGACTCCTTCAGACTATGGACATGATTGTTAGCAAGAAAAAAAGGTGAGAAGGCAGCAGTAGCGTGAAAGGATTTATTTCAAGGATTTGCAGGCAGTGCGGTGTAAGATGGTCTTGAAATTACCAAAATTTTTAGTCTTGTCAGGGCTAGATGTTCCAGTGAAACAGGTGGCTGAGTTAGGTTAGAGCTGTGTGGTGTTTTCATTCTGGCCTGACATGCAACTTTGGTTTCTTCCCAGTCCTGTGCCCTAAATAGCACCCTTTCTTACTGCGGTGGCACAGATTAGGCTTCCAAGACAAGTTCTAACTCTCTGATGGCGCCTTGGCTAGTCTAAGATGAGTACTTTTTCTCTCCTGATGAATAAATGACCCTTAAACCACCACAGTAGTGTCTCTTACTGGCAGTTTTGGGTACAGCAGTTGGTTCACACATACTGAGGTCTCTCCTGCTCTGCGGATCTGGTTTTTCCTTTTCAAATCTGAAGCAGGCTAGTGAGCTGGTGTGGACACAGCTATGTAGACCTTGCCATTTGCAAGAATATTAGTTAAGTGGAGTGGAACTGCAAAACATTGCTAATGTGAATGTACTGCAGTGCACAGGCATGCCACCAGAACTCTGCTTTTCTTGATTTAGCTTATTCTGCATACCCCAAGTGAAAAAGCTACTTTCAGGAAACAATGTAATTGTGTTTGCACTGAAAGGATTTTTGTGTGCTGTTACAAATGGCATATTTCATGCCTTACCAGTTACACAGAATAAATACAGTTATCATTGTCACTTCAAAGGTCTGTGTGTCTGACACTGAATTCTCACAGCAACCCCCAAATCTTTACTTCTGGTGCACTAATGTTTTAATGGAACCTTTTAATGTATTACAAGGTAGTGTAACCTTGCTGAATTAGTCACCAGCATGCATATCTGCTGATCAGTATTAGCATATGAAAGTGTAGTTAAAGCATATCTTCTTTCTTCCTCTTTGGAAATGTTAAGTGGTGAACAAATGTTAGCTCAGTATTTGTGTTGATGTGTGAGACAGTAAGTAGAGAGAGAATTATTTAAACAGAGAGGTTTAATTGATTGATATAATTGACTAGGAGCATACTAACATACTGGTGTTGGAGTCAAACGATTATTGTGTAGTGCTGCTTCTGATTCTGCTCTTTTGTTTTGTACAGCGTTTTTGGACCTCTGATCTCAGGGAGGGACATGTTGGGTTAAAAGAAAGGATGTCTGGGACTAGCGTTTTTTGGAGATAGTTGTTGAAAGTTGTTTTCGCTGATCCTTTTTGCACAGGAATTATTGTTTTCCCCTTCCTGAGTGTACTCAATTAAAGCATTATGGAAACTTGCCTCTAAGGTTGGCAGGTTCTTTATGCTCATCCTTGCAGCTATTACATAACTAAGGCTCAAGTTCAAAATGCCTAGGTTCAGTGACACCATTGCTTCATTTTGCCTCATATCAGAGTCAAATCAGACCATCTGAAATGGATATATTACATGCATCTACACATGCAAAGTACGTGGTTTTTGCCTGTGGATCCTTTCTGTGAGGTCTTCAGAACTCCTAACTGCTGTGTGGGTGCAGAGATCCCAGTCACTTCTCAATAGAAAAGATTTGCCTTGGTATACTTATAGTCTTGCACTTCACCTTGACTTATATGCAGTTTTGCTGCAATGTTTTGATTCACTGGGGATGGAATGTGGGAATCAGGTACTGGGAAGATAACAAGGATTAAAAAAACAGTTCTTGCTTATATTTGGCAACTACTGGGAGGAATTAGGTTATTCTAAAATCTCTGTTATTTGTAGTCTATGGGCATATGTGCTCCTACAGGTGCTATGGGGAATGCCCTAAGGGTATTTCTTCTGCTGCGTGTGAAGAAGTGATTTATTATTTTTTTATTACACTGCTTATCAACAACCTTGAAGAGGGCTCAGTGCCAAATGTAGCAATGCTGGCTGCAGCTACAAGAAAGGGCCTAAACATTGTTGAATTGCGGATTGTCTTGACAATCCTGTGAATAGTTTTCAGTTTAGGAGTGAAAAACTGGCTCACAAATCTCAATGGAGAGAAATGTGAGGTAATGAGGCCAGAAGCTAGCACTGCTTTTAGGGATTATGCTGCAGTGCACATGAGAGTGTGAGGGACAGTGTGCAGCTGCTGCTGTAGCATTGGATGAGTTCTAGCAGTCACGTTCAGATCGCTGCAAATGTCCAGTGGTTCAGTCCAATAATGGATTTATGCGTTTCTGCTTCACAAGAGCTTGTCATGCAGCCTTGTAGCAAGTGACAGCATATCAGAGAGCGCTGCTGCATACCACCCAGTGCTCACACTTCTGTGGAGGAGGCGGAATGTGATAGAGGTGTCCAAGGGGAGAGAGGGGCATGGGAAGTTTTCCAGTTCCTAAATTCGAGATAGCACAGTCGTGTGTTTGAGGAAAGCGACTAATCACATGACTGAGAAAGCCATTTGAATATTTATTTTTAATTGGATGTAATCCCTTAAAGGGTTGAAGCAGAATTCTGAATAGGAGTCTTAGGAAGTGTCTCATTGAATCTTGCCTGATTAGATCTGGGCTCTACTCCAGAGCTAATCAAGATAATGTTATGAAGCAAGATTGGTGCTTAGGGAAATAAAAAGGGGGCATCTGTTTGCAGTGAATTTAGTTTAACAGTGTCTTCTAAGGAACTGTTTTTTGGTTGTTGGTGTGTGTGTGTGTTTTTTTTTTCCCTTCTCTCTTTTCTTTTCTATAAAAAGACTTTATTCCTAAAGACTTGTGTTTTCTGTTCTTTCAGGATAGCAGTGGCTCACAGGACAATGTTCCAGAGAGGGGAAGTGCACAACAAACCCACTGGCTTCTGGGGAATGATAAAAAGTGTTACAACATCTGTTGCAGGGAGTGAAAGTATCCTTCATCTGCGTGCTGGTGCCTGCCTTGGGAGGTGGCTCCAGTTTTCTTCTCTTTTGAGAGGAAGAGTGTTAGGTAGGGGAGTTATGAAGCACTTGTGTTTCAACACTTTCTAGAAGTCTGAGCGAAAGACTTTGTGGTTCCTGGGAAGGTGAGACTGCACTGTCTCACCTTTTGCCTGGGGGTTGGACACACAGTTTTATTGAGACACTTGGGAGTCATATGCTGCTGCCCTACCATATAAATGTGATGTTACATCACCACAGTGGAGGTGTACAGGAGGTTGCAGGACATGTACGCACTTGCTGTGTCACATTGCAGATGTCTACCCTGTCACAACAGTCAAGTGGGAGGCAGCTTTCTATTCTGATGTATCCTTGGCTCATATGACTTACCTGCATGCATATTTTTTTCATAACTTGAAATATACTCTTCCAGGGTGGAGAAGCTGTGGCATACTTGGGCAAAGCAACAGCACTGTCTGAGGTGCTGGAACAATTTACTTAGCCTATAGCTGTTTTTTTGGCCAGGTTGGAAAACCATGAGAAAAAGAAGGGCAGGAAGCAACCTGTTGACTAAATAACTTGTTCTCATGGTGTAGGTGGACAAAAAGGTGGATACAAACAGGTGAACAGAAGTTGTTCTACCCATGTGAAAGGGTTGGAAGGAATGTATGGATAATTACAAGGCTCTGTATTTCTCTAACTTGCCATTGCCTACCAACAATTTCTGCCACACCACATGAAGTGTGCAGTTTGCATATTTAAGGCAGAGGAATCTTCTTCCTCTCGTTTTCCACTGGCTATTAAAATCAGAATTTGGCTATTTGATTAGACTCTTCATATTAATCACTAATTTCCTGGAGCAGTTACTCAGTGGGTTTGTTTATGAAGATGAGGGGAGAGTGACATATAACGCACTCTGGTGAGAAGAGATATTGATCAAAGTGGAGCAGTGGTCTTCGAGAGCTCTGGTTCTGCAATGGGTTTCCTAGACAGAGGAATAAAGAGCTTGCTGCCTAAATGCTGTGTATTACCTGCCTTCCTATAATGGCGTACTGTGCAAGATAGGTATCCTGGAGATTTCTTTGGGTGCATTGTTAACAAGGAACACTAAGACTGAATCAGAAGACTGATCTGAGTCAAAAAAATGGTCAAACCAGTAGATGTGGTCCTTGGGGTGAAGGCGGGGAATGTTTTCTTTTTAATTAAGAATTTGTGATGTATTCTAGCCTTGACTATGCTGGTTTGCCAGATCTGTCCCTTATCCAGCAAGAAGTGGATGCCCTAGAAGAGCTGAGTCGGCAGCTTTTTCTGGAAACTGCTGACCTCCATGCAACAAAGGTATAAAACAAAGTAACTGCCCAGATGGGTTTTGGGGGCCAGAGTGGATTGAAAGAGAATGTATGTTACAAGAAATTGAAAGCTGTTTAGCGGGTAAATGTTGAAATGTTGTGATGCAGTGGAGTGAGAATCCATTTCTTTAATTTGGGGTCTAGATGGCAGTTTACTTCCTGTATAGATATATGCTGCAGCACGCCCCTTGTTCCTAAAGCCATTCAGAAACCGTTGAATTAAGAGCTGTAGAAGAATAAAGCTGTGGTTGCTGCTGTTGGTATGCCATTAAAATGTATGGTTTTGTGTTGTGGGTGATCATGGTAATGATTTATTTTTGTGTTCTGTTTCCCTCTCCCTCTTTTATATCTCCAGGAGAGAATAGAGTACTCCAAAACTTTCCAGGGAAAATACTTCAATTTTCTGGGTTACTTTTTCTCCATCTATTGTGTCTGGAAAATCTTCATGGTATGTACGTGTTTTATTGTGTTTTATGTGGACATATGCAAATGTCACGCCCTGCATAGATTATGCTGTACGTGCAGTGCATTGAGTAACGCTCTAGTCTCCCTAAAATCTTGCTTCTGGAAATTCTGAATGAAAATAGCACTTGTTTGGAATAAAGCTCTGCATCTGTCTTTGTATAGAGCCTCAGACAAGCATTTCTTATGTGTGTGTATTTTTGCACCTTAGACAACCCAGCTGCTCACCCCCCCCTTGGTGATGCAAAGCAAGAGTCTCACATGTAGCAGTGAGGTGTGCTTTTTATTTTCTTGTTTGAATGTAAATTCATCTCTGTCTTGCAGGCAACCATCAATATTGTATTTGACCGTGTGGGGAAGACGGATCCAGTCACAAGAGGAATTGAGATCACTGTAAATTATCTGGGAATCCAGTTTGATGTGAGAATTTATTAATCCTTACACCCCTTTCAGTAATTCCTACCTTATGTAAACAAAATCATACTACTAATAATGTGGCAGTGATAGAGCCGTGAGAACGCATTGTTGACTTTTGACTTACTGAAGAGGAAAGGAAAATGCGCCATGAACTTGCTTTTAAACTGATTTTATGCTGGGAGGGTAATGTGGTCTTGCCAGAGAGGCAGCGATGTGCTTACTTGTTT
This sequence comes from Anseranas semipalmata, assembly GCA_013399115.1. Taxonomy (NCBI): domain Eukaryota; kingdom Metazoa; phylum Chordata; class Aves; order Anseriformes; family Anseranatidae; genus Anseranas; species Anseranas semipalmata. Next base: position 2,122,370 of record VXAA01005665.1, on the reverse strand, counting down.
TGGGCAAATAGAAACATGCTAGTTGTCTTGCTTAGACAAATACATTTATCTACAGAGTAATTACATTTGCCTGTGCACATAGATGTTCTGTTATTTGCACTTTTTAAATCTATCCCTGTAAATACAGGGTTCTTTGTGATTAGTGTAAGTTATATCTGTTTTTCTTGTGTGTTTAAAGTAATTGATTGCTAATATAATTGTGAAAATGTTTGTTATGTAAGCTTGTCTACCATGGATATCTGTACAATTAGAAAATAGATCCTGAAGAACTGGCAGCTATACAATGTGGTGTAAATGGGGTTAGTGTTAGAAACTTAACTATATTCCTCTTGTTGATACAGGTGAAATTCTGGTCTCAGCACATTTCCTTTATTCTCGTTGGAATAATCATTGTCACCTCTATCAGAGGCTTGTTAATTACACTTACAAAGGTAGGTTTGGCCAGGACTCTCTTACGTGGTTTTAAGTGAGAAAAGCTGGTACCAGGTCTATTAACTTTAGACAGAGCATATACTGTGTAAACTTGCAATACACATTTATGTTTCTAATATACAAATATAAATCTTTGCAGAGGGAGGGAGGGAGGAAAAACATTCCCTGCACTATATTTCCCCCACTCAGTCTTTATTGTTGTTATTCTCAGGAAGAAATTTAAATGCTCAATGCGAAGTTAAATGTAAGCATGGGTTCAAAATGATGCTATATAGCCAAGGCTTATTAGTAAGGTTGATGAGATGGTGATTAAAATGATTTAGATTGCCTAATTTAAATTGCTAGTTCTTTTTGTAGAACTGGAAAGGCATTAACGCGAGAGTCTTGTGACTCATTGTGTTGACCTGGCTTTAGATACCTATGCTTCAATACTAATACATATCCTTGTATGACTTTTATCACGTGGTGCCTGACACTGGGTTAAGAGATTCATGTTTAAGACTAAGAACGTAGGTTTCTGAAAGTAGAGTACAGGCATCTCTCCAAAAAAATGTGCCTTTGTTTTTTTAAAAAGGAAAAGTATTGAATGGCATGTTCCCTTCATGATGTCCTAAGGCATTGTAGTCTAATTGCTTATTTCCAGTACTTTTTTTTTCTTTCTAGTTCTTCTATGCCATTTCCAGCAGCAAGTCCTCCAATGTTATTGTTCTGCTTTTAGCACAGATCATGGTGAGTATGCAGAACCATGGGTATACCTGTATACATTTATGCATACATACATATTTGTGTGTGCATACATATGGAGGTAAAGTCTTTGTGTGCTGACCCATGTTAGCCACATAGCCAATTGTGAAACAAATGCTGCTTTATCTCTTTTAATTTACAGGGTATGTATTTTGTATCATCAGTGCTCCTGATTCGGATGAGTATGCCTCTAGAGTATCGCACTATTATAACAGAAGTCCTGGGAGAGCTCCAATTCAACTTCTATCATCGTTGGTTTGATGTGATATTCCTAGTTAGCGCACTATCCAGTATCCTCTTTCTCTACTTAGCACACAAACAAGCTCCAGAAAAGCATATGGCCCTCTAAGTAAGGACTGCAGTCACTTACTGCTCTCTTGTCCTTTCTACTGGACTGCTGCAACTCCTGTGGACTGCAAAACTTGAAGAGAGCCATGACTGTTCTGTGCATTCCAGCAGTGTAACTGGCTCTTTGAACTTCCACATCTTCAGTCAAGCTCTGTGGCTCATTTTGTTAAGGTGCCACAGCTTGAAGGAAAAGGAACGCGCAGACTGAACGTGAGATAGTTCGTTGCCAAGGAATACGGGGGATCCAGGGTACACCAGTATCTAGGGGGATCAGAAATTACATAGTAGGCTGTCTGAGGAAAGACCTCTTGGTTTTAGAAGAACATCTTCATAGAAGGCACCAAGGAAATGTGATTTTTCTTTTGAAAAGCAACTCGTAATTGGGATTCAGAGGATGCTAGTTCTGGAACTGAATGTGGGAGTCTGTGGAATTAAATAAGCTTTTGTAATATCTCATGCAAGCATCAGAGTTGTTTTTTGTCAGCCCGAAATATTTGTTTGGAACTGAGCTAGAAAGTGGCTGGGATTTACTGCCTGACAGAAGGGAAATGGAGAGAAGTTGAAGGAACATGCGTATATCAGTAGTACTTACTGTCCTTATCAGCTGGAGCTTAGCTCTCTATTGCTGAACCTCAACTTTGTTTCCTCTGCCTATATAAATGGAACTGAGGCTTTCGGTTCCTGTCTGCTTGAATTCAGTGTGAAGTCAAAGATCACAGCTATGCCTTGTTTACCTTCTGTGTTATAAATGCGTTTACCTTATATACTGTAAATTTGGTATTCTCCACAACCTGTGTATTCTTCTATGATAGCCTGTTTCCCCTTCTTGATGTCATTCAAGGCATAAAAGTAAATTTTACTCATGTGACTTGAACTTGTAGCTTCCCATAGACACTCTCCCAGGCTCTGTTTGTTATAAAATTGTTCTGGAACATAAATCATAGGTGGTAAGGGTAAGACCTGGGGGGAAAAAATAACCACTCTATAAACAATTTATTTCTGTATTGCCTTTGGTGAACAGAAAGGAGGCGAAGCATACAATAGCAGTATTACAGAGCCATTTATGTCACATCCAAGACAATGTGGTGCTGGTTTGGAGTTAGACAAACCTGCATGACTGAATTACACTTCTGACTACTATGATCCACAACTATAGGCAGAGACAATAATGCTTTTTGCGTTACAAATTATGAAGTTAGCTTAATGTTTGAAAGAAATTTTTGCAGTGTTAGTAGGAGAAAGGAGTGTAATGCAGAGTGCATCAGCTTATGACATATCACAGCAGTTGTACTGCCATAAATATAGCACAGATAGTCACCACTGAGATAGACTTAACGGGCTTGGATTAGGAGGAGAACTGCCTCTCCTGGGAGATGGCGAGAAACCAGTTGCTCTTTATTAAGAGCTTATCCTTAAAAGGTTCAGATACTTATGAATTTATGAAATGTTTCCTCCCTTTGCTGCAGCACATTTAACTGTATACCTCTGTTTATTAAAGCCTTTACAGAAGTGACTGACTCCCCACTTTACAAAGCAGAAAGCCAATGAAGTACAATTGCAGCGTGTTAAATGACTGCAGGTTACACTGAAGTGCTTATTTCAGGCAGCTGCATTTCAGCAAGACATTGTGGTCCCTTACAGGTATGGAGGACTCCCAGGGGTAGTCAAGTCCTGGAGGTGTAGTAACAAAGAATGATTGAAGAAAGAGGATTTGGAAGATTTTTTTATTTGTTCTCGGCATAACTTGTTTCCTCAGAACTTTGTGTCATCGCTGTTGTCAGTGTCTGCTCCCGCTGAGGCAGCTGATTGTGAAGAAGAGGATGAGCTTGCCTGCAGAGGAGTAACAAATAGGTTCTGAATATTTTTAGTTTGTAAACATGCTTGGTGTCTGCTTTAACCTGTACTAATCATGTACTTGTTTGGATGGCAAAATGAGCCAGCAAATGTGCATTGTCATTGACGCGCTTTTTGGTTAACTACGTTCAAGAGAGAAATTTGTTTAATAGAGATTTCCTATTTTTTAATTCCTATATCTGCTGAATCTGCACACAAGTGTGCTGCTAACTTCAGGTCTGCAAAATGCTGCTTGGTGACTAAGGAACTTCTGAAAAAACTTGCAGCTGGACATTTGCAGACAAGGGTAACAAAAAATAGATAGGAGGCAGTATTGGTCTTATTCTTCCCTGTCTGGCTCTTGCATGATCAAAAAAAAAAAAGTGTTTAAGTATTTAAGGCTCACCACACAGAGGGTTCAAAATGACTGTTTCAAGAAGAAATACCTTGCTGCTTTTCTGACTTCTGTCATGCTTCAGATTATTTTTACCAGCATAATGTGAGCAAAATAACTTAAAATCTGCACGTTTTCTAGAAATTGTCATCATAACCTATCAATTGCTCTTTCGTCTACAAAATGATTTGTTTTGAAATATTTCACCTCATTTCCCCAAAAGCAGGTTATGATTTTTGGTGTATTTAAGCACTTTTTTTCTGCACTTTAAGGATTGTATTGCCTCATTAAGGCTTGCAATGTATGGATTATCTTGTTCCATAAAATCTCTTGTATGTGCGTCCTTTCTGTGATTTAATCTTGCATTAAAGATCCTCACCTGCATTATGTGTGGGGAAAGGAAGAGTTGTTTACAGTAATCAAATCACAGCTTCACTATTAATAACAGACTGTCTTGTAAAAAGCAAGTTAAAGATCCTAGCTCAGGTGCACATAGCAGCTAAAAAAAGTTCTTTTCCTACCTGCTCGGTGATCCCTCAACATCTGCTAAATACAGAATTACTCACCCTTTCTCTTGGTTCAGGTGAGGTTCTCTCTGACTCTGCTGGTGCGGTTTCTGTATAAGCAGGAGGTTCAGAAGTGTCATGGATTGGATTTGCCATAGAGGCTGTGATGGGGATGTTCTGGTCCTGGAAGTACTTGTAAGCACCTTGGCTGCACACCAGCAGTGTTAGTCTATCACCACTACTTTGGATTCTTGCCACCACTTTGTCATAGGGCTCATTCATCACATTCACCCCGTTCACTTCCACCAAGAAGTCATTATTTTCTACACCTGCTGTGTCAGCTGGCCCACGGTTTTGTACCTGCAAAGACAAGTTCAAACTGATATTAGCGTAAAACTTGAAAAGATGCATTAGCAGCTGATGGTTAGCTAGACTGTTGTGTTACTGTCTTTTTTTTTTTTTCTTAATGTAACAGCAAAATAAGCATGGCAAGGGGGAGATTTGTGGGGCAGAAATGAATTTGAAGAGGTAACAGGCCTAGACATAATATACATAGAATCTATCTGTTTGAGAGTTAAGATGCATCTTGATTTTTATAAACTTTCATTGTAGAAAGATGGCATGGTAGACTCATAAAGACAAGTGGAAAACTGATTTTTGTATTATTTGCAGTAGCTTTAAATTCAACTTTACTACATTTGACAGATTCTTTATTAATGAGTGGAACCCTTCCCCTCAAGAAAACTAAAGGCAGACATAATTTGAGATAATAGAAGTCTGACTCTTNTCTATAGCTCAGAAATACCTGTTTAAACTACTAATTTTAGCATGCCAGCCTCATGACTAAAAGCAAAAATGAGGCAAAACCTGGGTTCCCCTTCCTTTTAGATGTCTAACAGAATGAGGAGAATGAGGTTTTTTTTTTTTTTGGTGTTAACTTTTAATCTTGGTCCTATAATATTGGTCTGACTTTAACAATTACAAATCTTATCTGAGTGACCTGGAGAAGAGACTTGTTTTTTTTGTGTCTTTTCTTGACTGCATTTACAGGACGGAAGGGAGGAGACTGTCCAACAGACTACCCAAGCTTTTTGTTGTTCCTCATCCTACGTTAGTACCTCATTGATAAACAGTCCAGGTTTGTTCTTGGCCATGTTTAAACTGAAGCCAAATCCACTAGGCCCCTTCACCAACTTGCAGATTCTTGGCTTGTGGTTCACTTTCTGCTCAGTGTGCAACTCCACTCTTTCCTCCTTTTTAGCTGGAGCTGGATCTTGTGCTTTGTCGTAGTAAGAACAGGGGGAAATTTGGGCCTAAAAAAAACAGTGACAAAGAAAAGTTTAATATAAAAACTTCTGTTGTGAAATCTGTAGCTTTCATGCTAAATATGTTTTGTTTGAAACCCTTTTAATGACTCAGACTTAAGCTGCAATGAACTCTTGCTGTTAATTTCTGTTCAAGTAGAAAACTACAATGATGATCTGTGTGTTAAGCTTTGTTATTTGTTTTCCTCATAAAAGGTTACACAGCAACATAGCTCTGATTTTGCTGAAATATGGGTATGTCTTAGACACTTGCTGCAAGATGAAGTCTGTCAGAGCAGACTAGTTTTGTTGCTGCTTCTGTCTCTTTTTAATGGTGAATTATGAATCCTTAGCAGTAACTTGCATTTTCTTACCAGTTTATACATGGCGTGAGTCTCCTTATCCACTACCAGTAGTGTTGTTTTTTCCTCAGACTGCTTTATCTTTCCCACTACGCTTTCATGATCCAAAGCATCCACTCGCTCACCATTGACAGCTATTAAGATATCATCATCTTTGAGACCTGCCTTGGCTGCTGGGCTCATGGAATCAACATTCTTGATTACATGATCTAAGATCAGAAGGGAAGAAAGACGGATATGAAGGAGCATGTTTGGTAAGTTTAATGGTATTTTGCATGGTAATTGTTCAAAATGCACTGAGGGTTGAGACAGTTTCCCCAGTGTAGTCTCGTTTGCAACAAGTCTATTGAGGGTTTCTTCTAGGCGAGCAGTAAGAAGCCAGAGAAGGAGAATGAGGTCTGCAAACCCTGTACAGGAATAAACTGTATAGTCAATGTTGTGTGTTAACTTGGTTCTTACCACCAGTGTTTTGTTCCTTATGTAGATAAAAGCCATAACCATTTTTTCCTTTCTGGAGCTCAGTAAGTCGTGGTTTGAGGGGAAGCAGTTTTAGGTTGGCGGTCTCTTTGTTCAGTACCATGTTCTGGCTTGTGTAATAGTTGTCCGTTTCTTCATTTGAAAGTAGAAACATAACATGACTTCCAGACTTCTTTACCTGCATTAATACACGTACAGTCTCAGATATGAACCCTTCAACAACATGTAGGATTTGTAGCTAATTCAGTAACTGGTGTACTGATAGGCTAGTGGTGTGATTACTCTCTAGCTGTAGAGTTGAGCCAGTCAACAGCCATGAGGGTGGCATGCAGTGCCAGTAAAATCCAGTGAGCCTCAGTAGATAGCGCCTGGCTCTCATCTAGATCTACAACTCTACAATATTGACATATCATGCCATCTATAACACTATTTTGGATTACAGTGGCAACAAGCAGATAACTTGTCTTTGTGATGGCATTAAGTTTCTGTCACACTCTTGGTCCTCTTCCATGCCCCTGTATTACTGATTCTGAAGACTTTTGGGTCTGTTCAACCTCTCCCTCTAATTCCATCTTTCTCCAACTCCTTTCTATTTTAATGGGTGCCCTCTTCACTTATCTTAACCAACCTCATTCTGCAGCTGATGCTATAGTAGCTCAAGAAAACACAGATGTTGCAAGGTTCCATAGTAGCGTGCACTGAATTGTGTTGCTGGAATGCCAGAGCATGTACTGCCTGTCTCATGGCCCTCTGAAATCTCTTCAGCTCCAGCTGTGTTTTAGCAGTGCCAATAGTGGAAAGCTGGAAGCCTCATTAGCAATGTTCTTTGCAGCTGAGGCCAGGCCATGAAATTACTTGCAGTGTAATTTTCATTAATCTTGGACTTCTTAGTAGGAGAAAGGAACTGGTGTCTGAAAACATGAATTCACCCTGTTCCACACTAACTGTATCATCAGAGTTGCCCCTCTTCCTGCCCTGAAAGCTGCATTTGATGTCTTGTCCTCTTACTATCGGGAGTATTTCCAGAACTTCTAGGAACAGAACATGTCTTATTTAATAGCATTCCTGGCAACAGTATAGTTCTCCTATTTAGAATTCTTTGGCCAGTTTTGATGGCAGTATTCATTCAGAGTCGAATCAAGAGGCTGCATGACAACAGAACTAAAGCAGAGGGGTACTCTACCATGCTGATGATACTAAAACAGTAGCTTCTGAGATTTACTGTGAAACATTCAAACTAGCCAGATCTGCCTCCTCAGTAAGCCTGACAAGTTGCTGTGAAAGTGGGCCAGAACAGGAGATGAATCAGTATGCAAACAAATACCTTTTCCACCACCTCCTCATGTGTGTCATTTTCCACATTTTTTCCATTGATTTCAATCAGGCGATCTTTATTCTGGACACCAGCCTTTGCAGCTGCTCCTTGTGATGACAGGTCTACTATGAACAACCCCTTCTTACCTAAAATAGATGATAACTCATTACACAGGATAATTGACTGAAATGTGCCTACATTTGATGGTTAAGGAAATTCAGCCCGATGTCTTTAGACACTCTTGGTCTCTGCTTATATGCAAATTATAGTGACACCGTAAACCTTCCATGTAGACACAGCTCTGTCTTTTATTCTGTCCTGGAAAAATCACTTCTGTGGGGGAGGGAGGCGTTTTTTTCATTGTCTGCAGGTCAAACAATCTTATTTCTCTACCAAGAGTGCCAAAGGGGCTGATGAAGATAGCTGAAAGGGATTTTATGTTATTTATTTATTTATTTGACAGCTTGAAGTGAGGAGCTGCTTTTAATGTTGTTTTATACACTGCAGAATTTCCTGTGTTTGGAAGGCTTCCATGTTTGGTCTTTCAGTTATACTGTGTTCTGAAATACCCTCTTTAGAGTTGATGCTTTCCAGAAGACTTACCTATTCTGTTGACTGGCCTTGGGGAAAAAAAGGCATGTGTGAAAGAGATTGAAAATTCCTCGCTTTCTAAATGAAACAAATCATGAAAAGCATTTGGTCTTCCTTTTATTACAGCTGTTTAGAACCTTGTTTGCTAGTTTTTGAGGTGATTTGGAGGAATAGAACAGGACTTAAAGCAGCAGTTTTAGTGTATATCTGGTATTCAAGCATGAGCTGCAGAAGTGGTTTTCTCCACCCCATAAAAAATGTGGTCCTCAGAAAACCATAGGCTATACAGAAAAGGACTGGAGATGGATCTGAAACCATCTTGCTGCTTCTTACTTCTCTGTTAGCAAGAGCAGTTTGTGCTCCCACGACTGTGGTTACCTCCGTCTCTGCTGTCATATATATGCCATCTCTCCTCCCCGAGCTCTCACCTTCTGTGGTTTTCAGGGAGAAGCCATAGCCCTTCTCCTCCTTCACTAAGTAGCAGAGCCGGGGTTGTGGAACTGCAGTAATTGCTCCGTTGGCCATGGGCAGCGTGGACTGCTGCTCCTGCTGCTGTCCTGTTGATACCTTTTGACCCAGCTCTTCCAAGTTCACTCCCTCCTTTTCTGCATTTTTGTAGGATGCTTCATCCAGAACAAGAAATACAACAGAATTCCCACTGTTCTTCACAATCTCCACCACCTGTAGTGGACAAGGTGCAATGACAAGCAGGTGCTAGAGTGATTGACCTAAAAGCTTTCCCCAGGAAGGATTACACTGTTTACTGTGTTTGTTGTCACATCCCTCTGCTTGTGCACTATGGAGTCACCTGAAAGGCCTTTCATGCCCATGGTGGGTAATAAGTGATGCAAGGAGATGTACAGAGCAGTTGACTCAGCTCTTGGACTTCCTAGCTGAAGATACCATAAAAATGGAAGAGAAAGCTTCCCATAGTGGCAGTGGGTCTGGGTGAAGGGGGAGTGGAGTGGATCCCAGACTAAAGAGGTGTACCTGTGTATGTTCTTCCTTGTCTACAAACACACCATTAACCCTGAGGACTCTGTCTCCGTCCTTCAAGCCAGCCTTTTCAGCTGGACTGTTCTTTTCCACGTTCCGTATGAGATGTCCTGGTGTGTCTTTCTCAATACGCAGGCAGAATCCATAGCTCTTTGGGGGGTTTTTGGTTACTTTACATTCTCGGGGCTGGAGAACAGAAGTCATCTCTACCAAACAGGATGGAAAAGATAAGTGTGAGTAAAAACAGTAAGCTGACCTAGATATGTTCCCTCTAAATACATACTGAGACAGTTTGCTTCAGAATTCTTGAGGTTTTGCTTACCTGGAAATCCAGCTGCGCAAAGTGAGAAGAAATGAATCCTTTTTCCCTCCCCGTCCTCACTTGTCTCGGCTCCCTATCTAAAAGCAGATTAAGCAAGATGAAGAACTGGAAAAAAGCAGTTGTCTGGAAGTTGTCTGCCTGTGATAACACTGTGAAAATTGAGGTGAGAATTTAACACCAGAATTAAGTCTTACAGAGGAAAAATAATGGCAGCACAAAAATACTGGAACACTATAGAGAAGTTAAGTGACAGAATGGGATTTCACAGAATAGTCAAGGTTGGAAGGGATGTCTGGAGGTCATCTGGTCCAGCCCCCTCCTCAAACTGGGCTACCTAAAGCAGGTTGCCCAGGACCATGTCCAGATGGCATTTGAAAATATCGAAGGAGGAAGACTCCACAACCTCTCTGGGTAACCTGTGCAGATGGAAGAGCAGGTGTGATGAAGGAAGAACCTCATTGTGCTAACCAGGCATTCCTGTTCTTAGTTATTTTAGCCAAACAAAATTAAGCTTCAGGAAGAGACATTGTAACTGGAATGCTGTTGTTAATGAGTGTGAGACTTGCATTGGAGGGCTGAAGGCAAGGACTTTAATGGATCTAGGAAGACCCTTGTCTCCAAGACCTACAAAGCTCATCCAGTTGTATTTGTTAGCTCTACATCTCAGTTTCCATACAAAATGGCGTGCTTTAATTTTTTTTTTTTTTTTTTTTCCTTTAGAAGTTACTGGCAGAGTCAAAGTTCCTGGAGCTGTCCATGTTTTCCTCTGCCTCAGAATCTTAATTAAAAGACTCTTTGATTCTGTTATGAAGAGAAGCTAACAGAGCTATTTCACTTCAATACATCGTTATATGTGAGACTTGGGTAAGATATGAATGTAGGTATTATGAGGTCTAACAAAAGTGTGGAATATTCAGGCATACACCTACTGACAATGTGAATGTGCCATCAGGTAATCGGTTGGAGGAGAGGTAATTTAATGCTGTCTCTCTGCGTGGAATGAAACAGGGGAGTTGGGCCGCTATACCTATCTTCCTGAATCCTGAAATGACCATAAAGCCTCAGTTTGCTGCCTGTCCAACTGCAAAACTTTGTGTCCAATCTTGATGACTTTAACAATGCAATGAGGTGTCAATCAATATAAAAATGGGACACTGTGTGGGAAAGGAAGGGACAAAATTAAATTTGATTTAGAAATGCCAGGCTTCTGAAGTGACTGCAGTAGTTTGATTCAAATGATTTCTCAATGAAGTTGTGACAACTAGAGCAGAATTTCCAGTCAGCGTCTCCAGGGTGCTGTGTTACTTCCCCAGAGAAGTTGAGGCCAGCTGGTTAAGGAGGATATTTGATGCTGGGGACTGCTACTAAACTGCTATTAGGCAGTCACCTTTGTCTTCTGAAAGTTTTGGAGCAAATCTTCCTAGAAGATGTATCAAGGCACGTATGTCAAGGACAGGAAGGTGTTTGAGGACATACGGTATGTTTTTACTGTTTTTTATGATGCCTGATGAACCTGATAACTCCATGATGAGTGGACTGTCTCTGTGACAGAGAACAGTGGATGCTGTTCTCCTCGACTATTACAATACCTTTGAGACAGTCTCTTGTACAGTCAATGTAGCTGATTTGGTGACAAGTGGACTGCATAAGCAGACTATTTAGATGGGCAGAAAATTGGCTGGGCCATTAGGTTTAGAGGGTTTTGACCAGTAGTATTTAATCCAGCTGTTGGCTGGTTACTAGTGGCATTGTTTAGGGCTGTTACTGTGGCTGATGCTGTTTAACATCTTTATTTACGACATGGACAGTGAACCTCAAACTGATGGATGATACCAGATAGAGCGGGAGCAGTCAATAGACTGGAGGATAGGGATGCTGTTTAGAGGGATCTCAACAGGCTGGAGAAATGAGCTGACAGCAATCTCATGAAGTTCAACAAAAAAAAAAAAGTGGAAAAAATCTGTATCTAGACCACGCATAACAATACAAGCTAGCTGCTGGCTGGCCAGAATACAGTTTTGTAGGACAACACACAAATGCACAAACTGAATGTGAATCATGGTATAGCTTTGCAGTGAAGAAGGTCAACTGTATAGTGGGCAGTGTCAGAATATAGCCAGCAGGTCAATGGAGGCATTGATCCCCTCTCTTTGGCACTTGTGAGACCACATGTGAGTACTGTCTCCAGTTTTGAGCACTCCCAGTCATTAACATACTGGAGCTAGTCCACTGAGGTGGTTTAGGTTTTGGAGCACAAGATGTTTCAAGAGAGGCTGAGAGAGCTGGGTTCATTCTTTCTTGAGAAAAGAAAGTAAAGAGAAGATCTTATTGGTGTCTTCAACTGCCTAATTGGATTGTGTAGAGAACACAGATCCAGATTCTTCTTGGAAGTTAATAGTGATAGGATGAGAGGCAACAGATACAGATTGCCTGTAATAATTCCAATTAGACAGACATAAGGGCAGCTTTTTAATCTTGGGCACTTTCAGATACTAGAACAAGTGCCCAGAGAAGCTGTGGAATCTCCATCCTTGGAGATACCTGGATGAGGCCCTGAGCAACCTGATGTAAGCTGTCCTGGTTTTGCATGGGGTGTTGGACCAGACAACCTCCAGAAGTCCTTTCCAACCTAAAGTATTCTATGCTTTTATGATATAATGAAAGTCTGTTTTGGGTGATGCATATCATTAAGGAAGATAAGGAAGGTTTGGAAAGTAAGCGATAGTTGTGGCCAGGGAACAACTGCAAAGTTCACTGTCTTAGGAACTCCTGCCAAAGATCTGTGATGACACAGGAGCAAGGTGAATGATGACAACTTTCTTTGGGTGGAAAGTCCAGGTAATTAGCAAACTTGATGGTCTGTGTTTTACTGGATATTTTTTTTTTTTCTTTCTCCTGATAGAAGTTTGTGAAAAGGCCAAAGTTCTATTGCAGAGGTTAGACATTAATCACAGCTTAATAACCACTAAGAAAAATCATCTGTCTGCATGCACAGATTTCTTCACAATTCTGCATTTTTTCTTTTCTTTATATCATTCATATGAGTTGTGTGTGTGGGAACTGACTTTTTTATTTTATTTTTTTTAGGAGTAACTGGCAGTCAAATCTCTCCATGACGTTGATAGCAGCCTACTGCTGAAGCACCTCTATGGCTACCCATGCTACACACAGTCTGTTATTGAAGCCAAAAGTGCATTGTTAAGGTTATTTGGGCAGCATATAGACAAGTATGGATGAGCTTAAGGGACTTGGCACAGATGTCACTGAAGCTGGAGAATATGGGGAATTTCAGCATGCCTGGATAGGAAAGCTGCAGATCATGATTCGCTTGTTCCCCTTGGTGAGGTACTTAGTACTTTTTTGAGTCTGAGCATAGGTGCATGGGGACTAACTCCATATAGGGATATCCTGCCCTATTGTTTGAACATTGGTAAGCATCAAATTGTATTGACCTACAGCTCAAAGCAGTTTTTTTCTTGACAAACACTGGGACCTTTTGTTAATTCCTGAAGTTTACATGCAAAACCAGTGGTACACAAAGTTGAAAGAACAGTAGGCTTTCACAGGAAAGATTATTTCTTCATATGTAGAAATTGAGGGAAGGTTACAGTGGGCTGCCTACTACTACTTTTACTTCTTGAAAGCTTTACATGCAAGATTATCAGGTTCATAAAACGGAGTTTTACAGGGGAAGAGAGTAACAAAAAAGGAATATCTTACCTGTATGTCTGTGTGAAGCAGCCTTCACAGGAATTCTCTTTTGCTCTCCCTCCTGTGGCTGTACCTATAGGTAGGGCTGGACTTTGATTGGGCAAAGGTTGATTTAAAAGATGATTTATTTAACCAAGTTTCACTAAATATGTTTAATGCCTTGATAAGCTGCCTTGTCCTTGCCTGCCGAAGTGCAGATCACATGCATTTTGCAGCAGGTTTGAATTCTCTTCTACTCATAATTATACTCAGAAACTCAGTCAAAGAGGGGATCTGAGGCAAGCCTGATCTTTGCTCTGGGCAAGAACCTTCTCCAGCTATAAGAAATGTCTTAAAGGGAGCAGTTTTGGATTGTGGTGGGTTGACCCTGGCTAGTTAGTATCTGGTTGCAGATCAAGAGGTTCCCAGTTCAAATCACCCATGTTGGGTGCCAAATAAACGGCTGTGATGGGTTAACCTTGGCCACGAGTCAGATGCCCACCTAGCTACTCTCTCACTCCCTTCTTCAGCAGGATGGGGAAGAAAATAGGGTGAAGTGTGAAAAATCTGAAATATTGACAGTAATTGGGAGAGATGCAATGTACAAAGGGCTTGTGATTGAGGGGCGGACCTGGTCATTGAGGAAATCACACAGGCCACCTGTGGATGCAAAACACGCACTGCAATCTAGCAGCCCATGAGAGGAGCTATCTGTTTATCAGGTAAGTTTTAGATTTATATCAGAAATAAGCATTTTCTAGCAGTTGTAAGTGGTCACATGGTTTCCTCAGCCTGTTGGTAAATGGAGAAAAGCACCTGTGTTTTTAACATTGGTGCTTACTAGAATCTCTGACTTTACGAAGTTCATAGGTTTTGAAAAGTCCTAGCTTCCTCCCCACAAGGAAAACCCCCAAAGCAAAAACTTATCACTTTCTAGGGCTTCCAGCAGGCCAGCTGGTATAGTAGCACTGTACCTATAGATGTTTTGGGATCATCTATCTGAAGCACCTTATTTTGGTTGTCTGAAGGCTTTCAAAGGAGTTGACTTGAGCATACAGCAGTAACAGAAGTTGCCTCAGTATCCTTGTCCACACATTCTCTGTAACAACCTGAAGAGCTGCCTAACTTCAAGGATGGGGTGAATGTGTCCTCTGCTAGCAATTGGGCAATGGTGACAATAAAGGTAATGGTATTTTTCCTACTTAGCTTCTGAAATAAGATGAGAGCTGTGCTGCACACGCTCTAGTAGCCTGAAACTGAGGGTGCATGTGGATTGTTTCAGGGTCTTACAGTGCTGTCAGACTGTGTGGAGCAGAAAAAGCCAAACCTGTTGCAGCTGGTATTGTGCCAGAGAGCGGTTTCAGTAAGTGCTATTTGCCAAAGTCTCCTTTGTTAGGAAACGTGGCCCAAGTCACTTTCTGGCCATGTTTTGGACACAGGTGTGAACAGTGTGTGTGGACTTCTACAGCACATTGTTGACAAGATGATGGGCCGTGTCTAACTGTTATTCATGTCTAAAGAGTTTATACAGGTTCATGTTTTTTTTGTTTTGTTTTGTTTTTAAACTCAATTGTGGCTAGCCTTTGGACCACTTCCAATTTCTTCTAAAGCCTTATTATTTTTTTTATTTTAAATCATGGCTGACAACAAGATTCTATTAGGAGATGGTGATGAAACAGCTTTCATTGCCATTCCACTGGATGAGAGGAGTAGAAAACAGGGCTAGTAATGAATGACAGATTGTTGAAGTAGATCTTTGAAGTTTATAATACAAGCATAAAGTTTCAAAGCTTTGACTAAAAGGTAACTGTTTTTTAATAAGAATATAGTTCATATGCTTGGTTTGGAAAATAAGGTTGTCATCAAATGATACACATCACTGCCAGTGTTGTTCTGTTGACAAAAGGTCGGCTGTGATGGCTGAAGACTGTGCTCCATAAGCCCTGTCATATAGAGGTATGGTGTCTGAAGAAGTTGCTTTTCCTCTGCAAGGGGGCAGCAGCCTCTTCAGCTGCGTCTTTCTTTCCACAGCTAAGTCTGACAGGGATTGTGAATCAGAGTCTTGGACTGTTTTAAGGTCTTCTCCAGTAGAGTAAGATGAGACGTCTTACATTTGTTCTCATATCTAAGCTGTTTAAAATCAGCACAGCCCTTTCCCTTTGCCCCTTATTTTACCAGTGATGTTTTCTCATTATGATTGGGCAAGTATTATATAAAACACCATGTGATTTGATAATAGAAATATTTGGTTCACTGAAGTCCTTTTTAATTGTGAGGCAAAGTCTATTTGATCCACCAAATGAATATTCATCAGTTGTCCTGCACATAGCTAAGTGGTAATTAAATCTTTCTTTTCTGGTGCACGTGCTCCTGATGTGGTAAAAAGAGTCGGGGAAATAAAGGAGAAGCAAACAGGAATGGCATTGCTATCCTGCTGGTCTTGGGAGAGGAAGGGGAGAATATCCCTCCTAGCATTTTGGGTTTCTGTCTCCAAAATAAATACAGGGACAGCAAATGATTTATTTATTTACAGCAAAGGAAGGTATTCCATTATCCTTTGGGCCCGTTAGTGAGGAGTTACAGTGGAGTTCTATTCCCTCAGGCTTTGCTGTTTGTGTTTTATAGATTGAAATATCTTCCATAGTGTCCTTTCTACTTGAGAACTTAAACTGTAAACAACGCTTTCCTCTTTAGTTATTCCATAAATATTCTCTATTGATAATGAATTTGTGCTTTTAGATGCTGAATTTTTTACAGTTAACTATGAAGTGTGTCTGTGTAGCTTCTTTTGCTGCCATGTCAGGCTGAAATCAATGTTAAGACATGAAAATTTCTGTTAAAACAAAACTTTGAAGGTCTTCAACATGAAGAACTATGTGAGTTGAGCCAGCTTTTTGGTGGAGGTATGCATCCATTGTAAATGGATGTGTGTGTGTGTGTGTGTATTTACATGCATGCACAGAAATCAGGCTGTCTGCAGGACTGTTTAGATAACAGCAACTGAAGTTGATTCAATTAATGCTGTTCAAATGGCAATGCCTTTGGCAGTCTCTTCTTCCCTCTGGCACTCATAATACGTGGGAAGGCTTTTTCTTTCCAGCTCTTTATGGAGGGCATTTTATGGACATGTCTTTCCTCAGTTCTGTTTTTTAATCGCTGTATCACTCAGTGTTCTTTGGACATGCAAGAAGCCAAGATATAAAACATATGTAATTCTACCAGTCCAGCTTTTTCCATTCAGCACATGAAGTTTTCTGTTTCCTAGGATAGATACTCTTATAAGACTTTTTTTTTTTTTTTTTTTTTTCTCCGATCTATGAAAGAACAAAATAAGTTACTTAGATCTTGGTTGCATGTGCATTTCTCACCGTCTGGAGATGGATTTCTGAATTTGATGGTAGCTTGTGTTGCTTTTCTTTTAAACTTTTGAAATTTATTAATAAGTATATCCACTTCACTATTTTCTTCAAGAACCATGAGGAAGAGATGCTTATACAATCACAGCTGAAAAGATATATTCTTCCTCCAAAAATACAGCTCTGTGGGACAGAAAGTATCCAGGCCTAAGACTTTGTCAGCAACAAGTGTGAATCTCTTTCTCTTCCCATCTTCTTTTCCCTTTCTTGCTGTCCCCCTACCCTACCCAGTCCTCAAAGTCTGTAATCCATCCAGAAAATAGCCCTAACTTCTGTAATGCATCTATATTATTGAGTATTTTATTTCACTTTGTCAGTAAAGATACTATTATGACATTTCATTGCCCTAAGCTCAGACTGCAATGATGTCTGGAGGGGTACTGTGCATTACCCTCAGCAAATATAAATGACATCGCTTCACCTGAAGTCAGGAGAATTATTTTGACTCTTTTCTGCATGCCAAGGATCTAACTTTTGCTTCAGATTTTCTGCTGGGTGCATCCAACCCTGCTCCAAGAAGGATTTTAATGGCACAGTGTTCATTGACCCCTCTCATTGCTATCCATGATCGTAACGGAAAGTCTGAATGTAGCCTTGAAGGCGAAGAAAAATGCAAACTTCCTGTAGAAGTTTCCATCTTCTTGGTCATTTTGTTTGCTTTTGTGTTGGGGGAGTTATTGTCTGTTACTCTGATGTGGCTTATATGATGCTTATAGAAGTGTTAATAGAAACGTGGGGGTAGGTAAGACATGCTCTTTATTAGTTGTTGTCGCTTTTTGGCTCTGAAAGGCTTCTTATCTGTTATCGCAAAAAGGAAATGGTGACTGCTATGCTAGGCACCGCAGAAATGCAGAATGCAGCCCTTTCCCTTGGTAACTATTGAAAACATTTACTGTAAGCTTTGTGTGGAATATAAATCTAGACACTATCTGAACCCAACATTACCTTCATATAAGAAAAAATATTTTAGCATTAAAAAAAATTAATATGGCATAAAAACTAGTAGAGTTGTTTATGAGCTTATGTTTATTTGCTTAAAATCTCCTCCAAACAAGTAACAGATCCTACCAGAAATCCATGCCTAAGTGCTAAGCACAGAATAAATCTTAAAATGCCTACACGGAAATAATGTTGGTTTGGTTGTAAGAGTGGTCACTCATGGGTTTTGGTGACAGTAGAGCTTGTGTCACTAATTTCAGCCACAAGATGACACTCAAACTTTCTAGGAAATACTCACCTGAATATCATCCTGAGTGGCATGACAGTATCTGGGCCTATGTGACTATCTGATTGTGAAACGCTGAACTGGGTTGTGAGGTGGAGCAAGTGGGGCATGCCTTCTCAAGAACTAAAAACTGAAAAAGAAGAAAATCTCTTATCCTCAGACATAGCTGAAATAACATTAATCTGTTTTCTTGGGCAGAGTAACCAGAGGAGGAAGAATTTATGTCACTGGGGAAGCCAGAATATGTCTGAATGAAACTCATGTTCCCACTCTACTCTGCGCTGGTGCGGCCTCACCTTGAGTACTGTGTGCAGTTCTGGGCACCACAGTACAAAAAGGACGTGAAACTTTTGGAGAGTGTTCAGAGAAGGGCTACCAAGATGGTGAAGGGCCTGGAGGGGAAGACGTACGAGGAGTGGCTGAGGTCACTTGGTTTGTTCAGCCTGGAAAAGAGGAGGCTGAGGGGAGGCCTCATTGCCGTCTACAGCTTCCTCACGAGGGGGTGTGGAGGGGCAGGCGCCAACCTATTCTCTTTAGTGGCCAGTGATAGGACCCGAGGGAATGGAGTCAAGCTGCGACAGGGGAGGTTCAGGCTGGATATCAGGAAGAGGTTCTTCACTGAGAGGGTTGTCGTGCAGTGGAACAGGCTCCCCAGGGACGTAGTCACAGCACCAAGCCTGGCGGAGTTTAAGAAGCGTTTGGACTGTGCTCTTAGTGATATGGTCTGAATTTTTGGGCAGACCTGTGTAGTGCTAGGAGTTGGACTCGATGATCCTTACGGGTCCAACTTGAGATATTCTATGATTCTATGATTCATGTGTGTGGCAGTAAGCTCCACGTTATTTGTCCCAATATAATCAATGGCAAGATCCCCAAAAGTTAAGTAGAAGCCTGAACTCTACTCTCTTGTGCTTTTTGTTTTGCCTTTTATTTGGTGTGTGTGTTGTACTATTATCTCTTGGTTTTCCTTTGTCTGTGCGCAAGAGGTTCCCAACCAAGTCCTTTAATGATTTCCTAAGCTAAACCACAACTTGTCACTCATTGCATCAGATTCTGTAGTGATAATGGTGGTATTTAAAGCTACTGTTATGTGATTTAACTGTCATACCTTCTTCTAAGCCCACTGTGTCCTTTCAAAGAGTATGATGGAATAAGAACTTTCCATAATTGTGTTTAGTGACAGCAAGGTGTAAGGAAAAAGTAGCTAATGGACACTTAAATCAGGTAGGCATTTATATGCTTAAGTAAGTGGTGCTCTTCATTAGCCATGTGCTTTTGTCGCTGGATTGCTGGGTAGGGAGTTGAAGATGAATGATGTTGTCATTGTCTTAAATTCTCCTAGGGCAATACTTACAGAAATACCTCCTTGTGTTAACTTTGTGAGTGGTGATAATCTGTTCTTTTAGTTTGGGGTTCTGATCACTTGGCTATGTTAGTCTGTTGATTCACTGTCATACTGTGAAGTTCTGTATTTAATCAGCTTAAATAACTGTGGAACATTGACTTCTCAAGGTTTGCCTGCTTTTATGTTATTTGATTGACATTATTTATGTTTTTATTTTGATTAAAAAAAAAAGAAAAAAGAAGGGGCATCTTTTCAGGAATTGGCACATGGACCTATTCTCTTTACAGTTACAGAATACATGCATCTTGAGGTATGAAATTTGTAAGCTCTTTGTGTTCTTTTCAAAACTAGTTCTATACTGCTTCATAGCATGATTAATAAAAATAACAATCACTATGGAAAAAACCCTTATGCTTTAATTCAGTATACATCTTTTTTTCTTTAATTCTGGCTATAAGAAAGCAATAATGACAGCCCATTCGTCATTTATACAAGCCAATGTGTAAGATTTATAATGATGAAATGGTACTCTACAAAAACAAACCCATCAGATCACACAGAATCACAGAATTGTTCAGGTTGGAAGAGACCTCCAAGATCACCTTAAACTGAGGTAAAGGAAGAGGGTAAAAGGGTGCTCTTTGGTCTTGATTGGGTTGTAGACCAACAGGTCCAAAATTCAGTCCTGCCATATGATCAGGGTGAAGTCAAGTATCTGCTACAGATTGCAAGCAGGGCTATTAGAAAACCATAGGGTCTGGTGCACAGCTTTGCCTTGCCTGTTCCCAATGCAATTCTGACACAAAGTGGTAAAAAAGCAGATTTGATGAGGACCAGGCTTTCCCACCATGTCATTTACAGCTCTGAAAGCTAAAGCTATCTGGATTTGTTTCTAGAAAAAGATATGAAATACTTCTTGGAACCTCTGTTCCAAATACAGAATGTCGTGCTATCCAGTTATGGATCAGTTGCTGTGATCTGATTAATCTGACTTGCTTATCTTTTGTGTATGTTTTTTCCTCATGACTATACTGTTCTTCATTTGTAACAGATGATTTAAGCCAACCCTACTTTCTTTTTCACTACTTGAACATTATTTTCACGCCACTAAGACAAATACTTGAATCTGCTTTATTTGAATGTTTTCTTTCATTGTCACAGGTATGTATGTATACATGAAGGCAACCGTCTAAAGCAGCCTCAGGATACATTTTTTTAGAGTATATATTTCTCTGGTGTTGTATTTTTATTTTTTATTTTTTGAACAAAATAGGGTGAAAATAGGATTTCAATAGCTGAAATCTACCTCTGGTTTTAACTTTTGATATAATATAAACATGCACAAGGGTTGAAAACATCTTTTTTTTTTTTTTTTCTTCTCTGAGGAGGTTTGTAAAGCAGGAAATACATCGGATATACGTATTTCATAATATGTCCATAGGATGGATACTTGAGCATAGATTCTCTGATCTTGTGTCTAAATTTTTCCCAGCTCTGATATATGCTTGCCATGCAATCTTATCAAGAGAATTTGTTAGCTGTTGTAGTGAATCTGATGGATTTACTAACCCTGAGGTATCCGAGGAGATTTCATTTATGTTAAAACAAATAAGCATCTATTCAGATTTACTCAGCAAGTAGATCTTTTATTTTATTTATTTATCTATTTATTTATTTTCATAGGGTTAAAATGAGGAATTTTTTCCTCCTTTTTGAAATAACAGTGTGGGAGTACTGGAGGGTATTCCATTGCACTCTTAGTATTTTCCTGTGTTACTCAGCTCAGATGAGAACATAGGTGCACCTCAAGGAGCTGGCTTAAAACCCCTGTAGGCCTTTCTCAAATAAGAAAGCCATTCATTGTCCCATTTTTGAGGAGAAACCTCTGAGACCTTTCAGTGTTGTTTGCTCGTGAATATGTACCCCCAGGCTCTACCGTGAAGGCTGAGTAACTGGGATTGCTCTCCACTGACAGACATGATACTGAATGGACTTCAAAGAAGACATTGCTTGCCCTGCAGAAGTAGTTGCTTTGTGATTGGCCTGACATATGGAGAAAGTGGAAGGAGAAGAGAAAAAAATCATACTTGTTCTCTGATTTGTGTGTGCTTTGTGAATGGATGATGTTTCTGTCTGAAGTCTAAAGTCAACACCTTTCACCAACGTGGTGTCTTGTTAAGGAAGATTGGAAGCAAATCCAAAAACTACTGGCTTTGCTGCATGTAGAGTTTACATTTTGAGTAACTGTGTCTGGGACACCGAACTACTTTCTGCTAATACCAAGAGTTTGGATTGCTTTAATGAGTTGCAGAGGCTGTGATCTGGCAGCTCCAATCATTCCCCTCACATTAGCCACAAGACTCTACGCGTCTCTAAAGCTGTTAAAGGAACAACTGCACTCATGCTTTTTCCCTTGGCTCTGAAACTTCTTCTGAATTTTTTAAGTGTCCAAAAATTACTGGGTCATCCAAGACAGGAAATGCTACCGAAGCTGGATTTGGCTTGATAAAAGACAATACAATTTCATGGTCCTGGTAGCTTGCCCATAACTGAAGGCTTGATACCAAAAATTGTATGGGCTCCTTTTCTGAAAGGATCCACAATAAAGCCAATAAAGAACTGAAAGGTAAGGATCAGTGAAGAATAGATATTATAGTAAAAATAACACAGAAATCAATGAAACATTTAACTTTTTGCAGGTATAACCTACACGGGAATTTCCCTGCAGTGTAAAATAATGTAGATAAATGCTTGTTTGTCATTTTCACACCCACAATTTTTCTGCCCTCCACTACAAACAGGAAGATCAGAGCATACCTAAAAGAGCTGATTTAAGTCACACAAGTACACAGATTACAAGTACTGGACAATATGGAACAACCAGAAGTCCTGTTGTGGCTTTCTTCCATGTCTCGGTCTAAGGTGATAGGAGAGAGTGTGGGTGGGTGGGTGGCGTGTAGAGGAGCAAACCCCAATGAAACAAACATGAAGTTCTTGATTTTGGTTACTTTTCTAAACTCAGAGTCTTCAAGGCACCTACCCACTTGGAAAATGGAGGCCAAGAAAACCACCCTTGCTTTTCTCCTTCCCCAGTAGTGTGCCAAGCTCCGCTTACTGGTCTGATACTTAAAGAAATTTCTGAAAGGATTGTGATGTTTTTCTAAGGAGAAGCAAAATTTATATTCTAGGGCGAAGAAAGAAGGTGGATGTCCTCATGAGTGTTATTTTTTTTCTTCAGAGTTTCTCTGTTTTCCTAATGCACACATCAACATTCATCATACAAATACAGTAACATATTAGTAACAAGAATTAAATATTTTTTTTTTCTTCATTGAAAAAGAGATGCCAGTAGCCTGTTGTTTTGTGTGTTCATTTTAATGTCCTGAGACAGTTTGCTGGGAGCCTGGCTTTTGCTTTATGCTAGCCAAAAAAAAATTGATGTGGGTGTTCTCTTGAGGAGGGGACACAATTACAAAGGACTTTTGCTAGCTTTTAAGAATTTGTTGACTTGTTCAATTCACTGTAGACTGCAGCAGTAATTTTGCGATTGTGGTCTAAGTTGTAACTTTCATTTGTTTTAGCTAGTGTCCTCATAGCCTCAATAACCTGTTGCCTGCCACTTGTGTTTAGAGATATTATGTGTGGGTGGGTGTTCTGGTTTGTGGCATCTCTCATCTTGTTTTTTTTTTTTTTTAGAGGAGATGCGCACTTTCACGTCTCGTTGTCTGATTTAGAGGTGGAGGGTTCCTTTATGTCATTTACAGGCTCATTGCTTCACGGCAAGGTCTCTGCACTTCTGCACTTCTCACTGCTCACTTAAGTGCTAGGACAGGCTTGCAGTGCCAAGCTAAGTGATACTAGCTCTCTTTTGTACCATGAGAAGAATGCACCAATAATTGCCTACGATTTTTTTTATTTTCCTTTTTTAAGTACAGAAGATGATTGTGATCGCAGGGTTTCTCACGAGGGCTGGAGGCAGCAGCCCTGTTCTGGTGGTCCAAATGGCAGTGCTGGCAATCCTGGTATCAGGTAAGAGGGAGCTGTGATGGGGAAAAGCATGCTGTTGGCATTTTTTAACCTTGTTTAGGAATTGCATGTTGTGGCTGAGAGGTGCTGTCTGGGTTATGGGAAAGAAAGAATACCTGTTGCAATAAGCTTCCAGTGGGAGGTATGCTGCATATTTTTCATTCTTTTGTTTTCTTCATGTTGAATTTTGCCCAGGGAGCTATACGGTGAAATCTGGTCCCGAAAGAACACTATTTAGAACCAATTGACATTTTCATATTATCTTTTCATGGAATGGTTCAACTTTTGACAAAAGCAAAAACCTGCAAGTTGAAGAGAAACACACAAACCCCAAATACCCCGCTCCCCTGGCACTTTCACTTTCTTCTTTGAAGAAAGGACACTCTTCTTATCTTCCATTTTTATCAGAACAGCAAAGCTTATTGAGAATATTGTTTGCTTAATAGCTTTTCAGCAAGATCTAGGATAGGATAGGGAGATTTCCTTCCTCTCACAGGAGGGAAAAAGTGTTGTTTTTACCATGGTACCTGTTACTCTGTGCACTGTGTGAATATCTGGAGTGTAAGATAGTCCCTGCTTTCACAGCTCATAAGCAAATGGAAAAGTATGGTGTTGGAGGAGGAGTTGGCCTGGCACAAAAGTCAGTTCTGTTAATGTCTGCTCTTTTCCACAACAGAACACAATATGCTGGAAATCGTTTATGCACCTGGCACGAAATACCTGAGAGAAGGAGATATCCTGACTTTGAATTGCACCATCAGGCATCGACAGGATCAGTCTTCACAAATAGAGGCCCACTGGTATAAAAAAGCAAAGAAGCAAAACTATGAGATTGAGTTTGGAGAGGAGATGGAGCACTTGCACCTCTCCCGAAGAGCAGACCCCGAGGCAAAAGTCGTGTCCTTTCTGCTGCTGAAAATTCAGAAAGTCAACCAGTCAGACAGTGGCCACTATCAGTGCAGGGCCAAAATAAACAATACTGACCTTACAGCTGTGGGCCACTTCATTAGAGTGAATGTAACTGGTAAGCTTTCTATGTCTGTGGGCTTTCTTGCAGAGAAAGTTGGGAGGTCATGTGGTTGTCTCTGAAGTGAAATTTTCTGCTTGATAAGAACTGTGCTGGTGAGGATATATCCTCTCCTCCTAGGGTGCAAAACTAAAATTGATTGCTGCCACACTGTGACATGTGGAATAAGTTTCATGCTCGACTATCTCTTCATCTGTGAATGCTAAATGTGAGACTGACATGTGAAAAATGTTGGGGGGTTGTTTTAGGTTGGCTGTGGATTTCTCTGAGCTAATGTGAATAGTTTCTCACATGATTTCTGCTCCTAGTACCCTTGCCAGAGCTGAAAGGAATTGGGTGGAAAAAGCAGTGTGGGAAAATGTGCGATAGTCTTGACCAAGACACAGGTCTGCCCCAGTTCACTTAGCATCTGTTCTGGGTTTATAGCCATTGCAAAATTCACAGGTGGTAAAGTTATTTTCTCTAAAACAGAGATCTGTGCATTTTCTTAAACGGGGATGTCTGTTTATGCAAACATTTTAGTCTTATCTCCCCTTGAAAGCCTTGTAGCATATGTAGGCTCCAGGGAGGAATGGTGCTCAGAGGTAGTGGGACCTGAGATATGGCAGTCACCACTGTGGATTATTTTGTTCTTATTGAGGTGAATTTTTTCTCTTTCTTCATGACACAAAAGAGGAAAAAAAAAATGTGCAGAAAAGCTGGAGGGCTGTAACATACAGTACTGGTGCCTCTGTGCAATCATTTCTGCAGAGTTCTTAACTGGTCATATGGTATGGTGTCCTCTGCTTGTATCAAGTGACTACAGTTCTAAGTCTCCAGCAGAAGGGAATATTTCTTTGGCCTAATTAGCTGAGGTTCTCATCTGGTGGCTGTGGTGGTGGTAAGCCATTGGAGCTTCGCAGGTTTGTTCTGATTAGAACAGGCAGGCTGAGGAACCAACTCATGTTCCCTCCAAGCTGTTCTCCCAACTTTAAGACATGGAGATTTATATTCATTTCTTGCCTTCTTAAAGTTTTCTCCAACATATTTTGACTGAGAAAATTGAATAAACATGTTACCCTTTCAGTCACCTTTTTGCCATTAAGTTTTAGGCAAGGAAAGGTGCAGTTCTGCAGGCTTTTATTTGCATGTTGGTCATAGTTATACCAGGTGTGAGCTTTGTCAATACCACGGAGAGGATGGAGGGTGACCTGGAAAGGAACAAAGCTCTGGGGGTGGATTGTGAGCTGGAGAAGACGTGGGCTGTGGTCACAATATCCTGGATAATTGTGCATGTCAAAGGTAAGAAGAGATGCATAGATCTTTTCTGAAGATAAAGCTTATGATTTGTTTTATAAAATCACAAGTCTCCCAGAGGTAGATTTCTGGCATGGACCTGATATTTAATGACTCCCCCTTTCCCACTGTAATAATTCCCTAGTGATTAGCAGGCAAAAGCTTACCAGGCAGGAAAGTGAGATGATCCAAACTAACTTGCATGGGTTTTGGTTTTGAGAGATTTTGCAGAAGGTGTGGCTGAGCTGGGTTCAGGCCAACATCAACAGAAACCACCTGTCTCAGTATCTGATTCCTGGCCTTGTCAAAGTAGAGTGCACTGAATTAGCACAGGACCATTGTGTTATGGGCTTGAGATGCTGCCTGTGTGGCATTTTGGGAATATGTAGATGGGTGCTAATGTGATGTAAGGTGTCCTGCAACTTCAATACTGAGCCTGAGCGAAAGCAGTTGATTTAGATGTGTGAAAGTCTCTCTTCTTAGACAGATGATCCTTCAATACAACCTCTGGGAAGTGGTGTTGCATTAGTCACTTTTTGGATTAGCCTGCGTTTTATTAATTTGCACTGATGCATCTTGCTCCTGAACACCAGTAGATTTTTATTGTTGTTGTTTTATGTGTTTTTCTTCTTTCCACTCAAGGACTCATACCATGAAGACACAGTTTGTGAAGTCTGAGCTGCTTTGCTTGAAAACAAGATAACATTCCTGAGATGCTGTAAGAACAACTTCATCTTATTGCACATGATGAATACCTGGGATTCACATTGTGTTTCATGGCACACTTCAGGGTTCAGGGGACTTATTTCTGGACTTCCTGGCATTGGTTCACTGGGATTATTCACTTTACCTGTTAACCCCATCTACATCCTATGGGTTGAGAAGGATTCATTCATCATGCCTTTTCTAGTCCTAGAAATGAAATTCTCTTGCATCTCATGTCAGTTCTTCCAGGTTTTGCTTTCATTCAGGCAACAGATTTCTCAGTGTCACGCTCTTTGAAATGAAGAGATGGTTTCTTTCCAACTGTACATTCTGGGACCTGCCTCCATGCAGGGAGGGAGGTTTTCCCTTTCTGCTACAACTCCCCATGCAAAGGTTTTGGTCTAGTGCTGCTCTCCTGTGTTTTTCTCTCCTCTGAAACATCTACTGACATATTTCCGTTTTACTCTCTGTGCTCTTTAGTTTGCTCTGAGAAAGCTTGAGGCTCTTATTCAACTCTAAGCAATATAAGCTAGACTTGTGAAAGCAGGGTTTAGCAGCTCTTCCGTTTTTCAGATGGATTCCAGTTGTCCTTTTATTACAGGTCATTTGGGAAATTCAGAACATAAGCTCCTCTAACAACCTTTCCAGACATAAAAGAAAAAAAAAAAAAAAAAAAAAAAAAAAACAACCAAACAAAAATTCTTAGCCTACACCCAGGACTGCATATCTGCGTACATAAAGAGATAGAGGAACAAATGTTTCCTTTTTAAAGCCTCAGTTTAAGTCACTGTCCAAACTGGACTTAAATATTGTCCACTTGTAGATGGTGAGCTCTTTAGACAGGAACCTCCTCCTTTCTTTGGGAGACCTCTTCATACCATACAAGCTAGAATGGGAAGTGCACAGGAAGTAGAAATGAAGTTGATTTCAAACCAAGTGTTCTGCAAACAGAAACCAAAACCAGGCATGATATTTTCCTCTAACTGAGGGATGTTTGAAAGGCTGTTTTATTTTGTCTACAATCTTTTAACAGTGTTGTGTCCCTCTCCCCCTTTTCAAGTATTTATGTAAATTTGCCTTTTGTGTAAGGGGTTAGGACTTCAATTTTCCTACCAAGTGCCAATTAGAATATGGTTATATCGGTATCTGTTAGTATATTTGGGAATTATTTCTAATGTTAACAAAGTTTATCTGATGAGCATTTCTGACCTCTGTTTTTTTCATATTTAAGCATGTGTATAATGTTTTCAAATGTACAAGCAGACAAGTATCTCCTAATAAATAAGTCAAGTGATCATTTATCTCCTTGTCACTTTGCCAGGTATCTGATTGTTTATCAGCTGTGAAGGGCTGCAGTTGCTGTTCCTTTGTGAGCCTTTCCATCAAAGGCAGCCTGATTTTTGGATTCTTGTTGAAATAAATGTATAAGTTACAGCTGACAGAACCAGCTGCTTAAAGGGCATCCTTGATGTTGAGAAGCAGTAATGAGCAGTATAGATGTCTCACTAGCTGGCAGAAAGGGAGAAGCAGGGGGTGCCAGGAAGAGCATTGTATGATCCTGTGTTTTGGGCTCCACTGAGCCAATTCAGACTGCAGATATTTTTAGCACTATTCTTCAGCAGGCAACATGCTGTACAATTGCACATCAACATGATGCTTCTCCTGTAGGTTGGTGTAGCTATGTTTCCACCTCCTGGCAAATATAAGGAACAGCTGAAAAGAGACTAATGAGAACTATGTTTTGATTTTTTGTAAGGCACTAGAAGATGAAGTAGGAATTTTAAAGAAGCACTTCTCTTGAGCTCAAAGAGATTTTAACTCTTTGGTTTTCTATGCAATGTATAAGCACAGAAACTGCTTCCAGATAGTTTTCTTTGTAACTACTGTGAAATTGAGTGCTTGAGCTGACAAGAGTCATAAATACAAGGTGCTTGCAGCAGGACTGTAGGTAATAAGACAAAGGACAGACATTTTATATTGAGGGAGGGAGCGTGTGTTTACAAGGTAAATGGGAAGGGACAGGAACACACGTAATGATACACTTCAGTCAGTATGACTTTGCGGTCTCTAAAATATCTATGCATTCTGTCTGTTAAGAACAACAATTGTTACAGAGGTACATACTGATATGGAGGACACTTACTCAAGACTGTAGGCATTCTGTGAGGTAAGTGCCCTTCAGTAATAAGAAAACATTAATTTTCACAGGTCACAATGACCTTTCCTTGACAACAGTGTAGCCATATGGAGCTGGGCTTTCGTTGAGGAGCTGATCAGAAACCTATAGTGCCTCTTTCTTTTCCTTTCTCAGAACTGCCCCGTGTGAAGAGGAAAAAGGCAAGTTTGAGTAGATTCTGAAGAAAATGTTTCTAGAACCTATAAAGAAGTACAGACTGGTAGTCTAAAGCTTCCCATTGAAAATATCTTTTTTTTTTTTTTTTCAATGAAAAACTGATTTTCAAGCTAATGGTCCAAGTATGCATTCAGCCAGGATCCCTTATGGGCGTAATGAGATCACTGTTCCTTGTGCCCTCATTAAATACATTAATGCTAGCTTGGAGAAGTCCACACATGCTGCAGCCATACCAGTTTTGCAGAACAAGTATGTAGGTCTGGTTGAGCAGAAGTGCTGAATTCCAAACTATTGAACCTGGACTTAGTGTGCGATTTTGTTTCCTTCATTGTTCCATTGCAAGGACTCCCATGTAAACTGCACTGGGTGTCCACAACTTACCTTCTTTTTATGTGATGCATTTCCTTATTCAGGAAAATCATCCTGTCCAAAGTAGCTTGCTGGAAGCCTATGTAGTTCAAAGGTGCACCCAGTAAATCCCTTTGGATGCATTTTTTTAATTCCTCTAGCTAGAGGCTATTTATCATTACTGGAGTCGTAAGCTAGCTCTGACAATAAACCACATAGAAACAACGTGCAACCCAGATTTCTGGTGATGGAGACTTAGCAAATAGCCCAAGGACCTTTTCCTGCAGAGTAGGAGGGCTGTGAGGTACGTGTCTCTTGGCTCTCCAAGAAGGGAGCTGAGGAGGAAAAGAGGTGAGGAAAACTGGTGAAGCAGTGCCGCCAGCACCATTTTGCTCTCCCACCTTCATTTTGGTACTAATCCCTGGCCACACAGCACCTCTGTGAGACTTGACTCTTCTTGTTACTTACACTGCACCCTCTTAGCAAGTCCCTGCAGAGTGGGTGTGCCTGTTACTCATCTTGTAGTTATGACTATGACTGTGTTGCAGCCCTGCTTCACCACAGTGGTTTAAAAACTGCAGGGCTATTTGTCTTTGCAGCAGCCGGAAAGGGGATGGAGAGGAGAGCAGAAAGTGTGGGGGGACAACACGGTTGCAGCAGCTTGACTCAGGGTCGCCAGGCAGGAGGCACCCCCTCTTTGGGAAGGCAGGTGCTGAGACTGAGCCCCCACGTGAGGGGGCTGCCCGTGGTCAGGGCCTGCTGCGCCTGCCCGGCAAGCTGGGCTTTCTGGGAGCCGCGCCCCTGGCCTGCTCTGCTGAAAAGTGTCCGCTTTAATAAGAGGTTTGTATGGAAAATGGTGCATAATCAGTCATGCCACCTCATTAGCTGAGCATCCCCAGGGACTTTGTCACTTAAATGCAACAGTTCTAATAGTTTATCTAGTAGTTTAATAGTCTATCTGTGTCTCTCTACACATTAATTTTTATAAATATGCGTAGCAACACGCACATAGACACAGCCATAGCAC
The DNA here is from genome assembly GCA_013399115.1 of Anseranas semipalmata. Taxonomy (NCBI): domain Eukaryota; kingdom Metazoa; phylum Chordata; class Aves; order Anseriformes; family Anseranatidae; genus Anseranas; species Anseranas semipalmata. Next base: position 2,092,309 of record VXAA01005665.1, on the reverse strand, counting down.
AGATAGACTTAGTAAACTAAAATGTTTACCATGTAATTTAAGCAGGTCCTCAGCTGTGCACTGTGACATGGACAGCACAGGCCTGCGGGCAGGGGCGAGAAGAAGGCTGTGGGCTGCAGCATGAATGTACGCAGCAAAGGCCTTGTGGTGGGGCAGCGTGAGACTTCCTGAGGTTGCTTCTGACACTTCCTGGCCGCCGTGCTCTTGTTAAAATTTTTTTTTTGTGCCTCTTTTCACACAGCACCTTAGGACATTGAATAAGGAACCAAAAGCCCTGATGTGTATGTTTTCACAGCATGGAGCATCCATTGCTCTGCCAACCTAGGAGCTTCCTCTGGGCTGTGTTATAAGCCACTATGGGGAAAATGAGAAAACAAAGAATTTTTACCAGCAATGCCCACAGCTCATGATACTATCAACATTTGTGAGAGCTGACCTGACTTGTCACTTTTTCCACCTGCAGACCACTATGTGGTGAAAGGGGCAGGCCGTTCAGGCAGCACAAACCCAAACGAGGACATACTATAGGATGTGTCACACTCCCTTGCATTGGGCAAGGGATGCTGCCAGAAGTGCTGCTAACCACCTGCAACATGGAAAAGAACTGGGGTGTGAAATTTGACTGGAAACCACTGGGGAGAATTCTTCTGAACCACTCAGCGATGCAGAGCCATAGGCATCAGACTAGTTTATAAGAAGAGGAGTTTATGACAGTGGAGAAGCCTGTATAGTGAGGGAAGAAACAGGTAAAAGAAGAAGCATCCCCTTTGGTTTATTCAGTAGCACCAGAAGATTGTAAGCAGTGATAAATGTCACCCTGACACTGGTGTGATGATTTTGGTATGCTTTATTTTACCACTTATTTGTTCTGCTCCATTTAAAAACCACAGAAACAGAGTCCACTAAAAGAAACCTATTGAGCCTTCTCCCTCGCTACATGATAACACTACAGATTTTGTATGTGGCAGAACTGATCCAGCTGCTGTATAAACACAGAAGGGGCAGCAAGGTTTTCCCTTCCTGAAAATTAAGGTGTGTAAAAATCTACTTATATGTAACAAAACTAAGGAGGACCAAGTATGCAGCTCCTTGTGGCTGGAATAGCTGACTCCCAACTGAGTTTGGGGGTGGTTCCTGGGACTTCTTGCAGGACATTCACACCTCTCCATGGCAGGAGGAAGCTGTAGCTTTGGGAGAATATTAGCTTCCCCTGGGGTGAAGGAGCAGTGAACAGCTAAGTAGAGAAGCCTGGTAGTCCTGTGGCTCTACCCCTGCTTGGCACTGCTTAAACCATGGTCAGTGATGTTACACCTAAAATTGACTAACGGATGAGGAAGGACCACCTGGGGTTTCATTTCTGTTACATACCAGTTCCGCCACTATTTCTGTTCTTTTTTAAAGTGGGGATTATTTGAGGTTTGCAGCATCTTTACAAGCATTTCAGGATGTGTGATGCACTGGGTCACATTTGCCTGTGGAGTAGAAGGCCAATACATCAGGCTGTAGCACGGGAGGGAAACTTCCATCCAGGCAGTCTGATATACGTACTGACTCTTATGTGAAGTGTTTGGAGACCTCATGGCAGCCTGCAGCTTCCTCATGAGGGGAGCAGAGGGGCAGGCGCTGATCTCTGCTCTCTGGTGACCAGCGATAGGACCCGAGGGAATGGAGTCAAGCTGCAACAGGGGAGGTTCAGGCTGGATATCAGGAAAAGGTTCTTCACAGAGAGGGTGGTCACACACTGGAACAGGCTGCCCAGGGACGTAGTCATGGCACCAAGCCTGTCAGAGCTTAAGAAGCGTTTGGACTGTGCTTTCAGACACATGGTCTGAATTCTGATTTTTGAGTAGACCTGCGTGGAGCCAGGAGTTGGACTAGATGATCCTTGTGGGTCCCTTCCAACTCGGGATATTCTATGATTCTTTTCTGTTCATTGTTAGATATTTTGGAGCCTGTTACTTAGATTATCCACAGCTCGTAAGGTGGTAATTGTACTTGTGGGTTGTTGGTTCCCAGGTTTTTCACGGGAAATGAGCAACAAGGTGCAGTAAGTCAACAAGAGGCATGAATTGAAGTAGCTAAAGTCATGGACATCTCTGTTATAAGTATATTTTATTGCTGGAGTATTGGGATCAAGTGAGAAGCCCCTGAGGAATGGGTTAATGACCCACAATTAATTGGTAAGTGGATTCTGTAGGGCCAGAAGCAGAAGCTGCTGAACGTGGCCATGCTGGTCCAGTGGCTGTACAATTAAGGGAGGATTAGCTGCGGTTAAAAAAAAAAAAAAAAAAAGAAAGAAAAAAAAAAAAAGAAATCCTTTTTCTTGGTTTCTGGAAATAACAATAGAATTACCTTTGGACGTTTTAACTTGGAAGTGTCAGGTTTTAAAGGTTTCATTATCAGCAGTGTTTGCACCCCCACCCCATATGTTTGCTGACATTGCTGAGAACCACAGATGGTTTCTACCTGGGAAAATCAAGCTGTTATGTACATGGAACAGTTTTGTTTGTTTTTGTTTTGTTTTTCAAAGCAAACATCTCTGCCTTCCTGAAGGGAACAGAGCAGGTCTACCAGAGGCTATTCTTACTCCTATTCATCCTTTGGTCTTACCCTCTATTCCCAACGTTGGGTTACAGTGCTTTCTGAATAGGTTGGTTGCAAGGCAGCTATGGATGTGAGGTTTACAACTTAGCTCATATAATAACTTCATGGGATTAAGCTATTTTGTAGATGGGCTAGTGTTAAGAAGGTAAATATTTCTGAAAGGAGATCAGATTCCCACCCGTTTTGTTGAATTACAGCTACTAAAGATAAAAAAGAAAACAAACAAACAGGCAATGTATTCATCTGCTGTTTTGCCTATTTTTTCCCCCTGATAGGGAAAAAACACTTTGTTGTAATGTTAATACTAGTATTATTCTAAACATTAATATCTTGACAAACTGAACACGTAGACACTACAAACCTGTTACCCCACTGTGGAGGAATTTTCAAACCTATTTACCTCCAGGTATAAGTTACCAGAAAACTGTAAATTTGCAGTTCAGTACAAATACTTCATAACTGTTTTGACAGCTCCTTCTATTGGGCTAGTTCTCTCCCTTTCAGGAAGCCATCTACCCTCTGTTTCCCAGTTCTTAGAGAAAGCTTTACAGTTTTGCCTATTTGGAACTGGCTTGTGAACTGGATGGGTTGAATTTTGCATCTATGAACCATCTGTGGCTTCCACTGATGCCAGCAATATGAGACAAAGAGGGAACCTGAGAAGAAATTGCAGCTTCTCCAGTCTCTAACAGTGCTAACAATCTTCTGCTGTGCTAATAGAGAGCTTCATGGATGCATTTTCAGGGCCAGGATATCTTTCAGAGAAAAAAAATACTAGAAGGTTATAAAGTCAAACCAAAGGTCCATCTGTCTACACAGCACCACTTGCAGTGGCCAGCAGCAGATGGTTAAGGAGGATGGGTCAGGACCAGGCAAGCGCGCAACCTCCCCTATCCCCAAAATACATCTCAGTTTCTGAGAATGAACAGATCTGTGAATATCTACTTGCTGCCCCTTTTGATATGATTTGTCTTCCTTCCAGGACATTCAGAGTTTTCCTGTATTTTGTAACTTCATTTCCAGCTGAGGGACTTGAAGGGGGGATCATTGCTTGGGAGCAACTGGGGACACCAGTTGAGCAGAATCTGTCCCCTGAGTGGGGACTGCAGGCTGCTCTCAGAGCTGCTGCAAAGACTTCCCATAAGCAGCGAACAGGCTGCACAAAAATAGCCCAGGGCTAAGAAGCGCAGGAAATGCAGTCACAGACACCACTGCTGCTTGGTTTCCTCAGCTGACTGTTACCAATCTGACGTCTATCGGCTGGTGTTAAAACTTGAAGGAGGAATGGGAGAGCCTTTGAGACTGCCATTTGAACTGCTCTGTTACTTATTGCAAAGATGTTACCAGTAGGTATCCCGGCCCACAGAGTTGCTCAGACCCAAAAGGGCAGCTGAAGTTAGAAGGTGACCTGGGGATGTCCCAGCACCTCTCACTTCAGACAGTGTTGGCCGACTGCAGCCTTCTGAGTCATCGTGGTATGGCTGGCAAGCGTTCAGTGTAAGGGCTCCTGGCCTCCTGAGATGACAGCCAGCTCCACATAGGGTGCAAGAGCCCACACCTGCAGCAATTGCGCCTGCCTGGAGAGCTAGCTTAGAGAGGAGCATGGCTCTGAGAAGAGGGGCCTTGGTGGTGAGGTGGAAATATTGAAAGCGTCGTAATGGCTGAAGGCTGCGTGAAGGCTCTGGCTGCATTAGGAGTGTGGTTTTGGACTTTAAATAATGTAGCCTTGCTTTGAATAGTCTTTACTGTTATGATACCTGCTTCTTTATGATCTGCACCTTTTCTTTCTTCAGTTTGTATTAAATACATTTTAATTATGTTGGACTTGGCTTTTATTTATCCACTTTACGTTGTTTTGCATAGCTCAGGGCTTGTAGCTTGCATTTGGTGTGTAATATTAGGTAACTTAAGGCTGTGGTTTGTTCTTTGTGTCTGAAAGCAGTTTATTTTCCTAGTTTTAAATATGTCACATCCTCCTCGGGGGGGAATGTACAACCAGATGGTTTATTTTCACTGAGCTGTTTCAGAGAGGCAAGAAGCTATGTCTGTCTGTGAGACAAATCAGCTGCGTGCTGAAATCTCAGGAGCATCAACAAAAAGAAAATAGTGAACTGTACAGCTGAAAACAGGGACTACCTGGGATAGACGGTCCTGAGCTCAGATACTTCTCACTTTTTTGTATCTGAGCCCCTCACAAGGACAGAGCGGGAGGGGAGCTCCAGGTATATCAGCACAGTTCCCTGGTGCACAGGAGCTGGGACCAGCATGCCAGTTGGACCAAGCGTGTGTGCTAACATCTCCCTTCTCATCCCCAGGACTAAGAGCTTCAGAAGACCGGAGCGCGCTGGCACAGCTGCTGTTCACCTCCCATGCTCCTATAGCCGGAGGACTCTTCTCCAGGCTGGCAACTGGTAAACTTCCCCCCAAACTCAGCTTTCACCTGAGGAAACCAAGCATGAGTGGTGCCGTTCCCCAGCTGGAGCGTGGAGGATAGTGGAAGAGTGATGTACATATTGCATGGTCTCGTGCCAGCCACTGCCATCAAGGCTGAGTTAAAATTTTAATTTATTTTAATGTAGCTATTGAGGCATTTTAATTCCATCAAAGGAAATAACACAAGACAATCTACATATATTCATTTGCTACTTTTAAATTAATTTGATTCAGCTGTGCTTGGTTTCTCCTTTTTGAGTGTTGAGATTTCCTTCTTGCTTAGAGGCGTAAGTATTCAAGGATTGTGAACCTTAAAAATTGCAATCTAAATTCTGTGTTTCATGCATGAATATTTAAACAGAGTAATATTGTCTCTTCTTTCTGTAAGACCCCATTTTTAATCATTAATGTCTGTTCTTTTGAGCAAATACACCCCATATATACATACATATATATATATATCTTGTATGAATTTTGAAAAAGGATGGTTTTCTGGGGCAAGTTCCAATATCACAATATGCTGTATATGAATATTTATAGGTCCATCAAAATTGGTGAATATTGAATTTACTGATAAACATTGTGGAGGGCTTTTTTTCCCTTTCTTTTTAAAGAGACTGGAAAACTATTTGCAAATTGGCTCAAATTCAGTGCATATTTTTGGCCAAAACCCATCTTTTTAATTTTTTTTTGGTAAGAAAAAACTTAAGCTTTTTCATTGAAAGCAGCTTTTGCATGCATAATTTATCCAAATTGCAAAAAACAACAACAACAAGCAAACAACTCTTTCAATGGTATTGAAGAACATGAAACAAAACAAAATATGTCATCTGTAGCAAGAATATTAAGTAAACAAAAATGAAATTTGGGAGTTTGGTGATGCAAGAATTGCATTGCCTGTTGCATGTTAGTAGTAGAATACTGAGCAATGTGGTTGCATGAGCGTTATTTTCAGGTTGCAATGAAAACTTTTCATCCAGATACATTGTTGTTTTGTTAGAATTGTGCAGAAAACCCATCAAGCTGTTGTGTGAATGTGCATACATATTGCATTGTGTAAAAGTACTATTGCCTCTTACAATCAGATCACAAATGTTGCTGCATTTCTTTTTCTGTTATACATACCTTTGTTTTTGTGGGTTTTTTTTTTGTGTTCTTTTTTCTTTTTTTTTTTTTTTTTTTTTCTGTGCACCAAGTGTCCTCACGTGATATATTTTACATTAAGAATGTATCTTTTAATGTTGCATAATTGAAGCCTGTTATTTTTACAGCAATTGATACCATCTGAGGACTTAGGTTTCTGTACGCACAGAACCCTGGCTGCCTTTCCTCCTCCTCTCAGCAAGTACCACGAAACATAGTTGTATTTAAATAGGGGTGTGAACAGTGCATGATCATAATAGCCCGTATGTGTCCTGTTGCAGCACCTATGACATTTCTGAATCAACTATGGCACAAAGATACTTGCTAGTTCGGTGTGTATTAGCTTTTGACTTGGGAATGTAAACGACATATTTGTACTTCCCACGGATGCCATAGGATGGCAACACTGATTCCCAGTCATCTGTAGCTGTGGGTGATTGAGTCAGAAAGTGGAACTTTGGAGAGATGCAAATGATGGCAGAAGGGAGAGAATGACAAAAGGACGAGGAAGAGCACTGTTGGGAATCCACAGGTGAGAGCTGGAAAATGAGAACTTCATCGGCAGGTTGGAAGGAGTCTCAAGACAAAACTGTGGCCGCTGATTTATGACAACAACATCAGAAAACCCCAGTCCGGGTATGCCTGCTGTAGTGTCGTGGAAACAGATGCACTCTGAGACCTCTGCTTTATTGCACAGCGGTGGAGGGCACAGCAGTGCATTGGTTGTGAACCCTTTTGTTGCGACAGAGACAGTGTGAGCTGCAGTACGGTGCTGGTCCACAATCAGCTGCCGGCCTTGTGACCTGAGCAGAAGAGGATGGGAGTTTGACTGTGGGAATACATATGTATATTTTTCAGTGGAGTGTCCTACAGGGTTGCCATAAAAAGTTTGATTCATTTATGTATGATATCTGACTGTAGGAAAGTATCAGTAATGTTCCTTGCCAAGTCCATGTTCAAGAAACAGCTGAATGGGTTTTCATCAAAATTCTCCCTGTGAACAATATATATTTTGATTGGAAAGCTTTTGGATAGCATGTGGTTCTGCTTTTTTTTCTGTGAACAGGCAAACAATGGATTTGGATGAAAGCACCATCTCAATCCTACCAATGAACAGCTGCCCTTTTGCCAAAAAGAAGCTAGCAATTTATAAGATATAGTTTGTTAAAAAGTATACATAGTTGTGGAATAATGTAAGTTACTAAATGCTTCTTCAGTTCACTGTGTCTAAGAAAGCAGGAAACAAACCCATGTTTTTGATCTCTTGCAAGAAGCCAGTTGCCCTTTTAGTTTTACTGCGGAAGTGGAGTTACCCTTTGAGAAACTAAAAGCAGGGAAAGGGTAGTGAATCATTTCTTTGGGTTACGTCCTTCAAATAGTTGAGTCTAGATTCTGAACTTTCCTATACCTGCTGTTACCTTGATTTTTCAAAAAGAGTTGTAATGCATGCATGTTTTCTCTTGCAAAAACTTTTTTTCATCTTCTGCAGGCATGTCAGTGAAGCAGCAGTAAGAGGTCCGTAGCTATCTTTGTGCTAGCTAGCTGGCCATGAATAGTGAGCAGCTAGAGATGACTGGAAAATGGTATCAGAGATCTGTTTTTTTTTTTTTTTTTAAAACTTGTTTGTGAATAGTAGTCTTCTTCTTTTTGTTTTCAAAGCCCTCTTTCTTCCTTCAGCATAAGAATGATACTTGACACGGGGCCTTTCTTGGAACTTCTGTTTTTAAAGGAAACAAAGGTTTTGCTTTTTGTTCTCTTTGAAGGTATTTGCATGACAACTTGTGACTACATGTCATTTTCTTTGCTTTCAGTTTCTGCAGCACTGATTCCTTTTGCTAATGATGGGTCAGACATGGTCAGTTCTGGTTGCACTCCTCTTCTTGGTTGTCAACCTGGTTGAAGGGCGAGGTGAGTGAGAAAGGTCCAAGCTACAGTCAGCACTGTTAGGTACTCTGTATTACCAACTTGCTGGTACGCTGAAACTTCGCAGTTCACCAGTCGAATTTGCTTATTGTTTTATGTGAGCATGAAGTGATGTCACCTCAGCTGGCAAAATAATCCTGTGCCTCCCAGCGTGGCACAGAATAATATATCTGATAGGGATCCAACACTAATCATCTGAAGATACATCTCCTGTTCAACTAAGAAAACATCAGGAGATCTATGTTTTCTTAGAGAAAAAACATCTGCATAAACCCCATATTACATACGAGCCATGAACTACTGTGCCAAGTGATCTTGGGTTTTACCCTTGTTCCACTGCCATCCCATGTTTTACTTACACATAAGGCCTTTAACTAAGGCACCTAATTCAATAACACAGTCATTTCTTTTAGAAAATTACTTTTCTTTCCCTTAAGGGTGAATCTTGGCCTCCCCACCTGTTTTTTAAAGCATGTATTAAAGTAATAGGAATCTGCTGACTAAAAAAAGATGGAGGACTTGTAGCTCACCCGCATGCATCACATACCTGCATGGTATACACAGCAGAAAGGCACCATTGCCGCTGCATTTCCAGTCCTCAAAAACAGTGTCAGGAGGAAGCAGGGACCTTGAAATTGAATACTTATGTGTTTGCACAGAACAATACGTCCCCAAGGCTGCCAGTACAGTAAGAAAGCAGAAATTTTTAAGTGTGGTGAGCCAAGAGCTGCCTATGCTTTAATGAAGGCTGTAGCATCATTTTTATTTATTATTTGTTTGTTTGTTTGTTTTCTTATGTAGCTTATAACACTGTGAATGTGGAGGTTGGCCATGAGGCTGTGTTGAGTTGCCCTTCTGTGTCCAAGCTGTCTTTGCTAATGGTGACATGGAAGATGAAATCCAGCACTTCCTGCATTTTGGCCTATAGAAATGATCTCAATGAGACGAGAAAGTTAAACTGCAGTGAGAGGATGATGTGGAAATATTCACCTGACAGTGACCCTGCTCTTCGTATTTACCCTGTGAACCTGAGTGATGAGGGAAATTACTCCTGTGAAATTGCCAGCAGTATGGGAAATTTTCTTTTTTTCTCTTCTCTGACTGTGATAGGTAAGACACACCTAGTGTTTTTTTTGTTTGTTTGTTTTGTAGTTGTTGTTGTGTGGAGATAAAAATGATTTGATTTGGTGTTAAAAGACCAAATTCATTTTGGATGCATACTGAGATTGAAAATAAAGAAGTAACCTGATTTAGTCTGACTGGCTGTTTTGAGAGGGGAAGGAGGCATGTGGAGTTATAGAATAGGACTGGGCTGTTTTGTTTTAAGGAGAAATAATCTTTTCCTTTTTTTTTTTTTTTTTTTTTTTTTTTTTTTTTTTTTTTTTTTTTTTTTTTTGTCTTTTGACTCATGAACACGAGATGTTTTAAGATGCACCAAATGCAACAGTCTGGAGAGTTTCTGAGGTAGTTCTTTGGGCGTAACATGGGATTTGAATGTTGTGTGAATGTTCACACAACCAGGAGTACACACTCTTGCTTAAGTTAATGCAAATAGAAGATATTAAATAAATATTTAAGCTTTAAGCTGAGCAGGAGGATGCTGAACCAAAATTCATGATGAACACAGTGTTAGGAAACATAATCAATATATCAGATCATCTTTCTCAGATAGGTAAATGAACTCTAGGTTTCCTTAAATTTCAAGAAACATTGTACCTACGAGAGGATTTTCTGTTCTGGTTATATTAGTTAGTGATACTCAGAAGGCTTATGGGAAATTTATTTTGTAAATCAATAATTGCTACTGTTAATTTTTGTCCCTTGAAGTTTTTTTCTTTGCAGGGTCTTGTCTTTCTAATAATGGCTTAGGCATTGTCTGAGCCTTTGCTTGTTTTGTCAAATGCAGAATATGAATTGTTGGGCTTTAGGCAAAATAGTTTTGTCCAATTCCTCCTTTCTTTCCAGACTGTCAAATTCTTGATTCTACATATATTCTAGCCTATATATCTAACTCTAGATTCTACCTTAGGTTAGATATTAGGAAGAAATTTTTCACTATGAGTGTGGTGAGGCACTGGCACAGGCTGCCCAGAGAAGCTGTGGATGCCCCATCCCTGGCAGTGCTCAAGGCCAGGCTGGATGGGGCTTTGGGCAACCTGGTCTGGTGGGAGGTGTCCCTGACCATGGCAGAGGGTTTGGAACAGGATGGTCTTTAAGGTCCCTTCCAATCCAAGCCATTCTATGATTCTATAAAACAAACAAACAAAAACAAACAAACAAACAAACAAACAAAAAAGCCCGCCTATTTTTCTGCTTCTTGGTTGGAGACTTTATCCTGAACTAGAAATAATGATTACGGTCTTTTTTTTCTTCTTCTGTAGTCCCTCCTACAGTGACTCTGACCTCTGACAAGAACAGAGTGGCTGTCTGCCAAGCTGCTGCTGGAAAGCCAGCTGCCAAAATCTCCTGGATCCCTGCAAGTAATAACAGCACCGAGGAAGAAGCCCACCACCTCAACGGAACAGTGACCAGAGTCAGCTACATAAGCTGGGTCAACAGCATGCATCCCACTGTCACGTGCCTGGTTACCCACCCAGCTACAAACCAGAATCTCTCCCTTGATCTGTCATGTAAATAACACTGTTCTGTAAATGCTTTTCATCGTGCTCTTATGATTCTTTGTGTTTTTCTATGCAGCTGTTCCCACTGAATTCCAGGGCTTGGCAGATTGTTTAGTGGGGTGAAATGCTGAAGTTCTTGTGCATGTTGATAGAGAAATTAATAATTTAGAGTTAGTCAATTGAAAACAATTCACGGCATGGTATGGGGAAGCTTCCAGTGTGAGCTTACTTGTATCCCTGTTTTATGTTATAAGAGTTCCTCCTTCTGTTTCTGACCCTTCTGACCCTTTTTAATCAGTGATGACAGAGAAGTTGCGCTCTACAGCAACTGTGATGCAGTTCACTATTTTTTAATGTGAAACTTTTAACCCCTGAAGCTGAATTTTGTCCAGCTCCCCACTGCAAAACTTCCTTGGAGAGTGGCTGTGTGTGACTCTTGAGCAATCTTTCCCAGGGTCAAAGGTAATAAAAGGTAAAATTTAGCTTCTCAGCTGTCTGTGCTGGACCTGATATAAGTCTCTGCCAGTAGAATTTGTAAAAACATCTAAAGTGTTCATATCATCAAAATATTTCAGCAGAAACATGAAGGACAGAAGTCAACATAGACCAGTCATTAATTACAGCATTCTGCAGGGATGTCTTGTCAGTTCCATTGATGCAGTGCTAGTATCATTTGAACAAAGGGAGACCATGCAGACGTATGGGTTGAAAATGGAAGTATGCTTGTACAAACACAACTGGGTGTGAGAAGCAGTTCCTATTGCTGGTTGGTGTCTAGACATCTTATCTATCTCTCACAGCTCATTGGCACTGTGGGGGTAGAGCATTAGATTTCCTTTCTGGTTAAGGTAGGTACCAACATCATATAGTCAGTGGATACTGACATCTAGCTCTGTAACTAGCTTTCTTTTCTCATCTCTCAGATTATTCCCTCAGGCTTCACCATCCCTTGATAGCACTGCCTGGAAGTGTTGCTTTTGTCGGTGGTGTTGGAGTGATTTTATGCTTGATTTTCAGGTGCAGAGGTAAGTCATTTGATGAGCCTGAAATGTTTTACAATTCCATTGCTGACTACGTGCAGGTACTAGGACGTGTACTTTATTGATGAGAGTGGGTTGGGAGGCAAGGATTGAGGAAAAGGATACTTGCTAAGAGTAGGGTGTGTCTTGATTTTTTAGAATTATTTTGATCATTCTGCATTTACCAATGTAAAATTCTATACATAAGAATGAGGAGTTCTCAAACTAGTGTAGACACTAGTCTAATGACTAGTCACAAACAATCCTCCCCCCACCCCATATCCTGTTTCCATCAGCAGTCATAAGTTTTCCCTTTAGCAAATGTAAGAATAGGTCAAAGGTACATGCTTCCCTCTGGTGCACTTGCAGTTTCCCAGGATGTGTAGATTTCATTGGCATTGGGTCAGCTCATACTGAATAAGTTGATAGTGAGAACTCACACAATGCTCTCCCACTCCTGGAGTTGAGTAAGATGCCTGTGAGGGGCTATGGATGGAGTAGAAGCCTACATGAAGGGGATGAAGAGAGAACAAGAGGGTTGAAAGCAGTAAGCTGAAAGCAAGACAGCTTAGAAGTGGGTGAAATGTAAATAAAGGGAACTCGCAGAGAATCAGTGTCTGATTTACTCCCCTTCATTGCCTTAGTTCTCATCTAGCTTTATTGCTTGTCTGGGCTTCTTTGTGCTCAGTGTCACTCAGATTATTCCCCCGCATCAGCTATATTAGATTGCAGATGTATTTCATGAATCAGGTCCAAACAGGTGGGGTGATGGGGTTGGCAAGAGGGAACTATGATGGGAGATACACACTAGAAGAGCAGAGGAGGCAGGAGAAGAAAACAGAAGGGCAGTTGCCACCAGTGGTGGCAGCTCTGACCAGTGCTTGCTTCACTTTGATGAGAGCATGTCATTGCCACACAGTGAAGTAATTCTTTGGGGCAGGCAAGGAGAGGGGAAAATGTACTCAGGTGGGTCCTCGGCCCATCATGTCCCCTCAGAAAATTCCCCCCGAGTCAATTTGATCACGACTCCCACGGGAGACCAAAAATTTCAGTGAAGGGGAAAATAAAACAATAGTGCATTCAGGAGCAGGGCATAAGAGGTGAGAACTTAACCGATGAGAGCAATTATTTCAAAGGAAGTCCTTCAACTGCTGAAGGTAGCTAGAGGAGAACTCTACATATAACAGCTTTGCCCCTTGTCCCATCAAACCATTTTGATTTCCTACTTCCAGCTTTCCGGTTACGTAAATTGGCACATAAGTCACCAGTACCGGTTGCGGTAAGTGGGCTTTGTTTTTTGTAACTTTTTTTGTTTGTTTGTATTTGGTGTATTCTTTGCTAGAACATGTAATTTCATTGCAGCATATGTCTGCTCTGACAAAAATTCCATGGGGGGGTGAGGAACCATGTGTCTGGGAGGGTATCTATTATTTGGATGGTCTTAACATTACTCAGAGTATCTGAGTAATTGCTTAAGCACTAGATGGAGAATGGAGCAGTGCATTTACTGCCTAAGAATACTACAAATTACATTTGCGATGCTATTGTTTAAGCTGAATTTTAGATCTCCCCAATGTTAATGTGTTCACAATTCTGCTTCACAGAGTAATCCTAACTACGATATTTTGCTTAAGTATTGCCCTTGATGACAGAAATCTGCATGATTAAAGATGTGATGAAAACAAGCAGGCATTTACAATAAGGGAAAAGGGTGCAGTTCCTGTATTAGCAACACAAACAGCTATGAAACTTTTATATTTTAAGTTGCAGTTCAGACACTCAGGAGTTAGGAAATGACAGTGTTAAATTTGCCACTGCAACTTTTACTTCCTCTCTAATTTCAGGATGTTCTGATACATATTTAACAGTATGATAATATGCTTTTCTCAGGGCTTGTGCCTCATTTAATGCACACTGAAAGAGCAATTATTTCATATTTTATTTTCTGTTCATGGTGAAATTAATGGCCATGTGCCTTGTTTGTTGCAAACTAGTCAAATAGTGCTCTGAAGTCAGAATGATTAATTCCCTGATATGTTCTTCTATCTTCTACAATTTGACTGATGGGAATGGGAGCTGCTGAGATCAAAGTCAAAAGCTTCCGGTAATTTTAGGTGCCTACATTGGAATGGCTGTGGCCTGGATGTTTCTTTTTTTTTTTTTTTTTCCTCAGAGAAATTATCCTTGTTCATTATGATCTATTTTGCTGAAAAATACAGACTTTTCAAAATTTGTTTTCAATCTCAGTAAGAAAAAGAGATTCAAAAGGTTGTCTTGTTTAGGCTTTGCAAAGGCACTTGTTTCTCTCTGCCGGTTCAGGTTTCACCCTATACACCCTACCCTTTGCTTGCAGAGCTTAGAAAAATAGCTTCACAGTTCCTTTGCAAAAGTAATCATGCCTGATAGATTTCTCCTGGGCTTGCTTTTTTTGTTTGGTCTCTGTAGATATGATGGTTCTACAGAATTCTACAACATAATATAACAGTACATGTTTTTCTTTATATTGCAGACTGAGAACTTCAGATCCACACCATCACGTAGTTACACACCCGAAGTCAACCCTGCCATCTTACCAGAAAGTATCTATCAGAATTATGAACCAGGAACTAAGTATATGAGCTATTAACAATGTAGGCATGAATGGTCTGATACCAGCCCAGCTACTAATGATACATACTTACTTGAACTTGTCCTTGAACTAGCAAATCTCAGACCTTGTGCACAGCAGGCCAGCAGAATACTCAATGCTGTACTAGAAAAGCCTTTGTCCCTCCTGACCTGAAGACAGTCAGGGAAGCAAGCTGTTTTAGTAAATGATTCCTCTCTTTCTGTAAATAGCAGTACAGCTCCTGAAACATCTGAAACTTCTAAAGTCTGAGTTGGAAAAACACACGTTTGATTTTTGTTTGAAAATGGACTCTGAAGTATGTGCCGTTTTCCCTCAAATCAGTAATTGACATATTGCTGTGACAGAGTAAAAAACGGCGAAAATATAGCACTTCTATGTAGTCCATCTTAGCAACTGGATTCTCTTTGCAATTTCATGCTGGAAACCAAGAAGTGACAAAAGGGACCCTTGAACAAAGAAGGACAAGAAGACCTATCCAGCAGAAATACAGAAATAAAAGAGTTTTTTTCTAGTAGATAGTTATGTGTGGCAGATGAAACTCTGGTATTTGTCATCTGTTTCTTTCTTTTTTTTTTTTTTTTAATACATTTATTTTTCAATTAAACTTTCTGTTTGCATTGATAATTGCAGAAAAAAGCAAATTTGAATTTGTACTTGATATGGAAATGAGAAATAGCAATGGGCAATTTTCTAAGATTCATTTCAAAGTAAAATTATAAATATGCAAATATTTATCTCAATTGATTTCTGGGGTTATTTGGGTAACTGTTTACTGGCCAGTTTCTTAGAAGCTGAGATCACAGCCTGGTTTTAAAGAGAAGAGCAGTGTTAAGTTGTGAAAAATGCGGGTGGTGTGGTTGTTTTCAAAAAAAAAAAAACACAAAAAACAAAAACCAAACCTAACCAAACCACTTATTTCTTATCTCCCTGCCCCTAAACTGAAGAAAACTGCAGATTGGTTGATAATTCAGTTTTCATAAGTTGGGATTGTGAAACCTTTTCTGAACACTAATGCAGCACTGAGTATACTCAAATGTGTGCACTGAGTGGCCTTTTCTTGCTTGTCACTGGAGGAAGTCATCTCTCTTCCTGCAGTGTTCTTAGGCATGAAGATCCCTCAGTGCCTTTTAATTGTTCTTCACTTTATCAGCTCTAAATAGACAAGGATGAGCACCTACTGACACCACTCCAGGCTTTCCTTTCAGTCACATCAGAAGAGCATGATGAGCAATTCCCTGGTTTATGGAAAGTGCCTACAGAAGGTAGTCCATTCGCACCTGTTGAGTAACCGAGTGTAGCCATTCTTGTGGTGCTAAATGTCAATGGTGGGTCGTGGTCTCAGAGCTGTGTACAGCTTCTTCGTGTCATCTGCAGGGAAGGAGATGCTCCTTTTCACGTATACAGCCTCTGGGAGAAATAAGTGACAGCTAGCTCGAAATTAGTGAAAACAGGTTTTCAGTGATGCTAGTTAGGAAAAGCATTTTGTAGCTCTAGTGAAATTCACAGCAGTTTCTCAGTCTGAGGAATTGGTTTCCCAGTTCTGCTGGCCTGTAGTTGGCGGTTCATAGCGGGCACAATCCGCCATCCTTTTTTGTTCTCCCTGTCCACCTGGACCTTTCACAGCCAGGGTGCTGTTGAGGAGTCGGTTGTGTCTGGAAGCCTCTGAAACAGGGGAAAGATCTCATGTTTCTTAGGGAACTGCCCAGATGGGTCTGCACCAGGGTTCCTACAACTTGAGTCCGTCTTATTCAGAAACTGGACCATTGCAGCCAGACATCAGGATGACGTGGCTGTCAAACTGAAGAGTGTTAGGCTGTGGAGCAGTCTGGTTTTGATAATCATGGTGCAAATATGTTGTGATTTTAAGGGTGCAAAGCAAGAACTTCTCGTGATTCCTTTGCACAGTGTAAAATGTTGAACACTAAGATCTAAAGTAGACATAGGAAATAAAACTAGGGAGGTGACTGTGTGGGGGAAGCCCTCTGGAGAAGCTCTATTGTAATAATTAGCCATGGCTGAAAAGCATGGTTTCCATGCTTGTGATTTTATTTTCCCTTTTAATTTATGTTTGGTGGAATTGGTCCAGTCACCTGCAACGTGTCAACATTTCCATTAACCCAGAAATTCTGAGGAGACTTTGTTCTGGATGTGCTGAAACACAGTGCTTTGGCAATGAGATAGGTCCCTTTGTGCCACAGGTACGCAGTGAAATGGGTTCTCCTGGCAGTTCCATAGCTCTTAACAGCCATCTGGGTGATGGTTTACCTTATTTCTTATTTCCGGGATGACCCAAGAGCCATTTCTGCTGCAGCCTTGCAGAAAATTACTGCACGGTGGCCTAGTCAGGCTGTGATCAGCACCTGTTCCCTGCCAACAAAAAGCTTTCTACCAGCCCACAGCAGAGGCAAAGCCATGTGCCGCAGGCATCAGAAGGTCTCAGCTGCCTAATTGTTATATCTGCCTTCTGCAATAAAATTGGCTGTCGTGCTTTTCAAGCTTGCTGTGTAAGATTAATAAAACTTATTAGGGCAAAGAGAATAATGTGACCAGCAGGGGTGATTGTAAGAAAGGCCGGGACATGAATTGGGCTTTTAGGCAGAGCATAATAATTGACCAATCTCACTTAATTTTCTGCTCATCTTTTGCATGTGTTATAGTCATGGCACAAGTGGTAGGTAGTTTCAGGTACAGAGTTCTTTCCTTTGCAGCTGTCTGCAATTCACAGGAGCTTTTTGACCACAGGAGTATGTATTCCATCCAAGCTGCCAACAGGTGAGAACTGTTCTAGTGGACCTGTCAGCGCTTCTAAGAGCATCATCTTTGAAAGGAGGAAGATGGGATGAGCCAAGCAATGGGCCTGTGAGTATGCTCAGAAAGGAAGCCCTTGGCGCTTGGGAGAAGACACACAGGTCTGTGAGGTGAGCAAGTTCGTGTGGAAGCAGTGAGAGGAAAACAGGGGAGACTGGAGAAGGGGGTTGACAGAGGGGATCAAGACAGCTAAGGACTAAGAAAGACCACACATGATGTGGGGTTGTTGCAGCTTGATACTTAATAGTGTGTTTAATTGCTTTTTCCATTCACTCTGGCGGTCACTGGGTACTTTAACTTCTGATCATGACTGGTGAAGGATAGGCTTTTGTCATATGGGAAGCTCTCAGCACTCTTCTCTCAGGGTTAAAAGTATCCATGGGCTTTGACTTTTTCCTCTACGCCTGCACTCACCTAATAGAGGGCTGTCATCCTTCTTGATCTTACGAGCTGCACACCAAAGGGCTAAAAGCCATGAGCTGCATACCTCAAGGGAGAAGGAGAGAAAGGTCTGGCAGTGCTTCAGTGCCTAACCAGGGGTTTGACTCCTCCTCTGCTGGAAAGGCTTGAGCTGGGCTCGCAGCCAGGCACATCTCAGCCAACTCCCTCCTTCCCAGAAGCAGGGACCGATGTGCAGCAGCGCTCAGCTGCTGGGCCAGCGCAGCAGGGCTGGTGCGGGAGCCCTCCCCATGTTGCTGGAAGCTGCTAGCTCCTGCCCAGCTCCTGTTCTCCTGGGCGGACTGCTGAGAAAGCACCCACTTCCCGCCTGGTTTTAATCTGGCAGTCGATCTGTTCAGTATTTCGAGAACAAGAAAATCATTTAGATGTTTTCTGTCCTGCTGGTTTTGTAACAGGGGAAGACACATTGATGTAGTCCAAAGAATAGCCCAAATTGTGTATTTTGTCTCTTGCAGGAATTTGGTCTAGAAAGTAATCATTTTGAGGATATTTTTATGAGTACACTTACCATGCTTTTTTCCTTAATGGCACACTTTTGGTGATCTTATGAGGATTTTATCTGCACAGAAAGCAAATTTAAGCAAGGCAAATGTTTTAGATTGCAAATTTCCATATATTCTAATGTGACATTGTGAAAATGGCTAAGAAAATGCTGACTGTTGATTGAATAATTATTGTGAGAGAGCTACTAAAAGGAGATGAACATCGGACCGAGCTATTTGCACATTCTGACAAAAAATATGTCTGGGAGTGTAAAGATATGATTTCTATAGTAGCAAAACTAGTCCTGTACAGGGTGTTACCTGTAGATGAGCACGTGACAGTTATACTTTAGAAACTGTACTTCTAGAGAAAGTACTGAGAAAATTGAGCACAAGGTGTGTTTTATTTTACTTGATGTATGCAAGTCCTGTCAACAAGAGGTGGAGGAGTGACCAAGCTGTACGCACTCAGTCTGTCCCTGCCCTTCTATATAACTCTCTGCACAACAGTTGCTCCTCAAGAGCAGCCCTGTTCTTTCCTCTGTCCTGTTCCAGCTGGTCAGTAAGCACACGCTGATGTGCTGAATAATGCTGAATGTAATGGGTGTTGGATGACTCTATCCTCTTCATCAGTCTCCAGAACTACTGAGCCTGGAAATCTCCTGCTCCAGAGCTGTTGCAACAGCTCTGCCTTGCCACTGCTGTTTCAGGCTGTTTAGTTAAATATGCAGTTGATAGAATGTCACTTGTGCTTTTTAGCGCTAGGTGACTGTAGCTGAAAAGGCTCCTGTTTACTGTGTGGAATCTCACTTATAATGTTTATAGGGCACTCTTGGTAATAGTGATCATGTCTGCTTTCTGATTCATCTACGAGCAATTTATCTTCTGGCAACAGCAGATGTTGCAAAGCTGTGGTACAGTTCTTTATTCTCATTCTGTTCATTAAATGTGGAAAAAACAATAGCTGACAAAATGTTGTGTTTAGAACCCCATAAATTGGAATGCAACCTCAGATTATGAATAAGATTTGTTTTAAACCCCAATTTTCAACATCAGGACTGAAACGAAGAAGATAAATCATTTTCCTGCAGATTTTGGAAATGAGGCAAATATTCTAAGGGTATTTGCCAGTTCAGTGAAAAGCTGTTTTTACGTTGGTATTTCTTAGAGTTGTATTTTTTGGTGTAGCTGTCTTGGTATCATTTGTCATAGCTTTTCTTTGATCAGAAAATAATACTTTGCTTGGTTCTCCTAATTATTGCAACTCCTGTGGAATACTGCCTTGAGGGTACTTTTTTTGTTAATGTTAATTTGTAAACTTGTCTTCAGCTACTTGGCTTGGAGTCCACAATCTGTATGCATCTTTCATGTGCTGGAGGTCAGTGGAGAGCTCATGATTTAACCATGTGGGACATCTATTACATTTCCTATCAACAATCTGTCCTGGAACAGTCCTGGAATAGCTTGTGTTTGTGCTCTTAATGTTGTTTCTTTAAGCAATTACCCACTTTTCTCTTTATTTCCTTAGCGTTTTTTCACCCATACTCTGATGCACTAGTTTTTTTCAGTGTATAGATTTTAATCTTCTCTAATTATTTTACTATCCGGTTCTCTTTCCTTCCCTTTTAGCATCAAAGGCAATTGAATTCTTTATTCAGTTGCTGTAGTAGGTCCCTGTTCCTCTCAATTATTTTTTTTTTAAGATTTTTTTTTGGGGGTAAAACCAATACATTTCAAATTGTGATTTGCTGTGGAATTTACTAGTGCATTTCAGTGAACTGGGAGACATACTTAATCCAGGTCTCCTTGATTTTATTGGCCAATACGTAATAGGAAATTAATCATTCTCTTGATTGTATACCACTGTTGTGCTTCAAAGCCTGCAAATCCAAGCTCACCTACCCAATCCAAATACGTAATATACATCATTTTATATGACCTTGGGTGACATCTGTCTTGCATTATTCTGCAAAAACATCATTTCCAGTTTATTTTTTTGACTCCATAGTTTCTGTGCTGCTTTTTATCACTCACAGCGCTAGGGATCAATAAAAGTTCAGAGAAACTAAGCAGGCGTTTATCATTGAGGCTTTTCAGAAAAACTCAGTTATCAGTGATTTTATTTAGTTCAGACACGGAACAGCAAAGCACCTCTGATACAATGTCATGCTCTTTTTTTGAGCGGGACTATACTTGTGTCTAACACGTACATTGTTGAAAACACTGTATATAACCAAGAAATTGTGGACTTAGCTCCACCATAGAAAACAGATGCTATTTTATCTGATCAATAAGCAATAATATTTTCAGAGAAAATGCCAAATGTTATTACAAACCACAGACTCCTTGTGCATTTGCAAGTGTGAAGCTTTCCCCCAACAAGAGTAGAAACAAACAGCATAAGGAGGCTTTTTGCTCCGCTTCCTCTGGATTCTCTCTTGTCATTATCAAGCTATCACTATGTCTGCTGCTGGGTTTCCTGTGTATTTTCTGGTTGTTTTGATGATGATACTAAATCCACTCACACGGAGTATAACACAGTACCCAGAGAAGCTTCTTGGACTTCCTGGTTCAGACTGGGGCTCGTCTGATTTTGCCTCCCTTCACTTCTCTGTGAAGGCTTGTGTTATCCTCTAGCACTGATCCTGGCTCCCATGCCCTAATGAAATTTAATCTGGATGCTTTGTGTAAGAATTTTGAAACAGACAGAGATAATGAATAATTTCTTGCTACACGAGAAGTGATGCAATAGATTATTCTTTTCATCAGGGTCTACTTGGGATATCTGACCTGAGTCTCACCGGTTACAGTCAATATCTTTGGAGACAAAGGTCTTGAAAAGCCTGAACAGCTTTCCTGGGAGCCTGACAGGTATTTTGCCTTACAGTTGCAGAGGCTGTAGCCAAACCTCAGTATCTTGCTCCTTGTCTTACCCCAGGAAGTTTCTGCAAAAACTTTCCAAGTCTGTTAATTGCTGTACTCCTCCAAGCAAAACTTCCCATTCCTCTCTCTTTTCTTTGAAAAAGAAACTAGGCTCTCAAAGCAAAAGTATCTTGCTCACATATGTTCCTTGTTTACATGTGTTTATATTAATGTTATATCAGGAGCTGATATTTTGTAGGTTCTGTCTTATGCTTAAATGCTACAAAACCTTCTGCAAAGTAGATCCTACTGTCCATATCTTAGCACATTAAGGAAAACACAAATGTAAAAACTCAAGGCATCACTTCATTTACAGGACAGTCTTTTTGCTTTTCCAGGTGATAACTGTCAACTGCCAAACAATGCTCCAAGAAATACCTGGTACTGGAGAAAGTCTGGGATCTCATTCACTACAAAAATACCCACAGTGTGTTGTGCAGAAATAAGTTTATTGTGCCCCAGTGTAAGATAGAGAGGGACAGCTGATTGCCTATGACAGAGGATGTTGGCATATGTTCAGAATGGGCAGGGGAGGGTGGTTTTTTTCTTCAGTGTTCTGCATTCATCCATGAGAAATGTTTTACTGATTTTACTGTTATTTGTGCCAGTCCACCAGACTATGGCCAGAGGCAGGTGAAAAATAAGCACACTTTGCACTCTCTGCTCCTGTACCCGGAATGTGTTTTGTTTGTTTGTTTGTTTGTTTGTTTGTCAGAATAGGCAGATAAGAGCAACACTGCTTTTTGTCACTGTGATGAGAAATCACTGTGCCTCTCTCTCTGTCTTGGTGCCTCTGACAGCTCTCCCGTGGTATGGGTGGCAGAGACTGCCATGTACATCCAAGTCTCTTTTTCTCAGTTTTATACTGCCTTATTTCTGAAATGCTGAGACTTGGGCTGCGATGCCTCTTTGCAAGTATTAACCGCAGCTCTTCCCTTCCAAAAATGACAAACAGGTGGATGAGCAGCAGCAGAAGATACTCCAGAGTCCTTTGTTGGGGATAGTGCTCTATGGGATACATACTGAAATATTTCAGGCTGTTCCATCAAGGTATCACCTGAGCATACCATTTGGGATGGGGGTTGGGAGACAGATGTAGCTTTTTCCTGCAGAATAGATGCTTACCAGCACAGGGATGCTTCGGTGAAATAATGAAGTCAGAAACAGAGTCCCAGTAAAATGCTTGATGAATAATCAGAAGAATCACCTTTTATCAAAGGAAATACCTTCCTCTGCTTCACAAATAAAAGTTTTAATGTGATGATGTATACATCATGGTCTCATTTACACACATGGGTGGAGACTGGAGGCAAGAAGAGAGATGGTGTGTTTTAAGATGACTGCCTTCATAATGTTTAAGAGTTGTTTTTCTGAAAAGCTGTTTGAGGAACAGGATATTTTTTTTCAGGGAAGTATAGATAGATATGAGACCCACCCCCTTCCCCCAACACAAGTGCCCACACAAACACGTGCGCAGTGGTTAGTCAGGAGCTAAGTTCACTGGCTTTCCCTGTGCGTCAGAGTAGTGCTGTATTTTTTACTTGAGTGTGTTCAAGCTGTGTGGTGATGCCTATGTCTTTCTGGCACTCCAGCTCCCCTGTTAGCAGTGACTGCCATGTCAAGGTAAAACTTCAGGGGCAGCCCTCAAACAATGCCGTTGGTAGTAAGTCTTTACTGGTAAGATTTGTCTTCAGCAATCCCAGGCCTCCAAGACCAGTGGGAAACTCTGGAGCAAGGAAGGCTGGCTGTCAGTGGAGGGGGGTCACTTTAGGGAACAGTTAAACTAACTGGACACACGTGCTGAGGGAACTGGCCGATGTCATTGCAAGGCCGCTCTTGGTTGTCTTTGAAAGGTCACAGCTATCATGAGAGGTTTCTGAGGACCTGAATGAAGTGAATATTTCCCCTACCTTCCAGAAGGGCAAGAAGGATGATTCAGGGAACTACAGACCAGTCTGCCTCGGATCAATCCCTGGGAAGGTGTGGAGCAAATAATCCTGGAAACCATTTCCAAACACACTAAGGACAAGAGGGTGGCTGGGAGAAGTCAGTGTGGATTTATAAAAGGGAAATTGTACTTGACCAACTTGATAGTTTTCTACGATGGGATGAATGGCTTGGTGTATATGGGGAGAGCCGTGGATGCTGTTTATCTTGTCTCTAGCAAGGCTTTTGACAATGTCTCTCATTCCATCCTCACAGACAAACTGATGAGAGAAGTGAACAGGGAGGCGGATTGAAAACTGACTGAACTGACAGGCGAGACAGGCTGTGATCAGCAGTACAATGTCTGGCTGGAGGCCAGTCCCTAGTGCTGTACCACAGTGGTCGATACTGGGTCTGATACCGTTTAACATCTCAATTAATCACCTGGATGTTGGGACAGAGTGCATCCTCAGCAAATTTCTAGCTCATACAACACTAGGAGGAGTGGTTGATGAACCAGGGGGTTGTGCTATTCAGGGAGACCTCAAGATATTAGGGAGATGGGTTGAACACAAAATTCAACAAAGGGAAATGACAAGTACTTTGCTCTTTGAGAAGTGCTTTGTCTCTGCCTGGTAAGTATTGCACACAGGTGCATGTTCCTCTCATGTGTTCCTGGGTGGGAAGGAACGCACTGAAGGATAGGATGAATGATCAATGTCTGCAGGTTTAGGGTTGTGCAGGTTTTTTTTTATTTTTATTTATTTATTTATTTATTTATTGTAACTGAGCATTTTTTACTAGTGTGGTATGTTGCTGCACAGACACTCCTTGCTTTGGCTGAGCCCCAGTGATGCCTCAGTTGAGCAGGACTTCCACATTGTTTTTGAGAAGAGGTCAGAATGGGAGGACACTTGGACTTCAAAAATATTTCCAACTTTTCCCCTTTACTGAAACATTTAAAAAGAAATAAAGCTTAAAAGAATAACAAGGCTTATTCACTAGCAGAGCTATAGTAGGAAAGAGGATGCTGTAAACGTAGACTCCACACTATTAAGGCATTTTATGCTGATGATATGTCTCTAGAACTTCTCACTTTAATCTTATCTCTCTGTACTGAGCTCTGAAAATCTAATTTCCACTCATTCTATTCTCTCTGCTGACAGTACGTACTGCTAAGCAAACAAAGGTAAGTGCTTTTTGAATTGATTTTTGTCTGACTGCTGCCACAGTCCCAACAGTGTTTATATGCCATAGTGTATTGTTTGTATCTAGCTGTGCTTGTAGTTTTGATTTCCATGTGTAAGTATGAAAGAGAAACTGGGAAGAAAAAAGCTAATATCCTTTCTGTATTAGATTTATCATCTAGGATGTATACAACCCTCTCTTCTTTGCAAAACTGGTGACCCCATGCAGAATGATGTGCTTAGTACATAAACGTCTTGTACTCACTTCATCTCTTGTGTGAGAGGAGTGTTGTGTGGAAAAAAGATGAGTGAGCCAGTTACTGAAATCAGGTCTGGATGCTTGCCTTTGTCCTCAATTTGCTTGAAATATTCAAATCAGGCAGATTAAAATCAAACGACAGAAATTAGTGCGCTATTAGGAATGCCTCCCTCATCGGACAAGTTAGTGTCTGCAGAGCTATGATACCTTCATGGACACTGCCTGCCTCCAGGTCTGAATCTCTACCAGCTGCACTTGCTATCACATTCTTTATCACTGTCGTTCTTGTATAATCAACAGTGGTCTCCCATTTCACGGTCATGCATATAGCAAAAATAAAGCTGTACATATATCTGCAAATATCTTTATGTGAGTATGCATGTATGTTTTTCTATGTGGGTGTGAAGCTGTGAATACATACAGAAAAAGTATTATTTTTTCCTTGAGAAATTAATTTCTTAATAATTTCCCATCAACAGAACATATTATATATAAATGTTGTGAAAGACCTTATTAGACAGATAGACATGAGGGATAAAATTAAAAGTTGCTGTGGAAACTGTAACCTGAAATGTCTTTTTTTTTTTTCTTTTTTTTTTGGTGAACTAAAAATGAGCCTTTGTCTTCTATTAGAATATTGTTTGCATATAATTTCTTTCTTTAGGAAAAATAATCTGAATTGCTGATACACAAATGGAAATCCCATCTGACTGTGACCCCAAGTGCATCTCAGACTAATGGATTTTTTCTTTTTCTTTTTCTGTGAGTATTTTAAGTCCTTTTCTTGTCCTGGTATCAATCTGGTGTAAGGCAGAAAAAAAAATCTCATCCCTGGTGGTCATTACTGCCCATCTATGATCAGCTTCAGCAGTTTGTTAGAGCTGTTGATGTCATTGCTTTCACTGGAGGAAACAGCTCGGGGTAGGGTATAGAGGAGGGAAGAAGAAAGACTAAAGATGACACTAAGGCACGGAAAAAATGTTTTTCTAAATACATAACAT
Organism: Anseranas semipalmata; assembly: GCA_013399115.1. NCBI lineage: Eukaryota > Metazoa > Chordata > Aves > Anseriformes > Anseranatidae > Anseranas > Anseranas semipalmata. Next base: position 2,066,893 of record VXAA01005665.1, on the reverse strand, counting down.
TCTTTATTTCTCAGCTGTAGCTGTCATCATCCCTCTCGCACGTTCTCAGAAAATCGCTTATTTCAAAACTGGCTTGTCAAATAAGCAAAAAGTGACTTGAGCTTTGTATGTGCCAACCACTCTGGTACTGAGAGGTTTGATCACACTAAAGCTGGTGTCCATGTTCCATTCCTGATATTCTTCTGTAGTTGTTATCTTCTGTAGTCATAATTTGGCAGATGCATTAATATTAGTGTTAGCCTGGGTCAGGAATGTGCTTTTGAAGAGAAACTCCTAATGGTCCGTGCTTACTGTGCTGGGTTCACATCGTCCAGCAGTCTTAGAGCACACAGCAAACTGGCTTATCTTCTGATGGAGCTAAAGCAGAAGATGCACCCCAGGGCTACACCTCATGCTCTCTAGCTGCTAGTGAGTGCTCATTCCACAGTATCAGACTAGGGCTAGCCCAAAATAAAATCCTCCCAACCCATGTTGTGCTCTGTCAAACCACTCCTGAGCCTATGCAGCTGATGAGATAAACATAGCTTTTGTTAAACAATCTCTTCCTGTAGGGCGATTTTTTTTTTTTTTAATCTGCTTTGTATGCAAGAAATAACTTCAGCATCAGCCCTAAGAAGGCACTGAAAACTGCTGGTGTGCAGTGCTCCTGTACTGAAGATCTCTCTCAGTGATTACACAAAGGATGTGCGTGGGAAAGAACAGGGTGATCGTGAGCATGCTCCTGGTAGGCTCCTTTCTGTCCAGGAAAAAGCATTACAGACTGAATCTTCTGGTGACCTGCTACCCCTGGATTGTTCAGCAAGAAAACAAAGGAGCCATGGCTGCGTGCAGACCCTGGTGCCAGCTAAACCACATGTTTTCTTCACAAATATTGGAATAACAAGGAGAATGATGTAATACAATCTGTACAATTATTTGCAAATGCATGAGTCTCATTTGACTTATTCAGTAGTTAAAAATAAAAAAAATGTAAACTGGCACAGAATTTCTACTGTTATCACACAACAGCTTGCAGTTAAGAAGCCATTGTGCTTAAGTGCAAATTGAGAATTAATATATCTTAAAAAAAAAAAAAAAAAAAAGCAAAAAGCCAAATGCTTAGACTGCATTGACTAATGACAATGACAAGACACCAGTCCCAGCTCTGGAGCTTACACTCAGCAAACATTTTATATGCAGGCATTATCTAATGGACAGGCATTTTTTTTTTTTTGGCCTTCCAGTTTTAGTGCCATCGATGCAGAGCTCAGCCCTGATGGAATTTGACTGAATTTGCTCTGAACCAATACTTGAATGCTTCCACACTGCCTTATAATTTGAATAAGGAGTTGGCTGTGAAACAAGCTAGCCCAGCCATTGTGAAATCCATCTCCCTTAGAAATACGGGAAATGTGACATCCTGGAGCTTGCCTTGGACTGTTCTAACTTTGTATGAATTTGATTCAGAATTTCCATACTAGAGGAGGACATTTATATTTTGAAGATGAGTACTAGGTGTTTCTTCACAAGTTTCACCTCAATTTGTTTAAGAGGGATTATAGGCTGTTTCTCTGTCAGCATGGCTGGCCTCTGTTAAATGTGCTGTGGATCGGTGTCCATGCTGTTGAAAGCAACTTCTACATTGACATTGTTGTGATGAGTCTTTGCATAGGCAGATAGTGAACAGGCATGGAGGAATCACTGAATTTTCCTGCCCTGTAGTTAGTGTTAGACTGAGGGAACTCACCTGTCATTGTGATCTCTGCAATAGATATAAGGGTTTCTGTCCATAGTATTCTTAATCCAGCCCCTTTTCACAAGCCCCACATTTTTGTTTTGATAAAAAATGTTATTTGTTTGTTCTAGTGTAACAACCACTGAACGGAGTGGCAGAAAGCATTCTGCTTTAGTTTAATTTTTGTACGTGTACATTATCTACCATCTGAAACATATGAGCAAACAACCCCTGTCCTGATGTCTTGATAAGAGTGGTAGAAGGCTGCTGTGCTGAAGTATTTTTTCAGTGTTGCTTTCATCTCTGACAGGAGCAGGGCTAACTTCAATGTTGGTCTATCCACTGCTGCATCCTGTCTTGAACAGTGGCCAGCAGAGAAAAAAAACACATATATAGCTGTCCTGCCCTTTCAACACCTTGCTCAGCTTTCTACAGTCAGTGGTGTAGGACTTTGTGAGATGGAGGTTGCATTAGAATCATCTCTTAATAGCCATTGGTAAACCCATACTCTGTGATGACTCCAATATCTGGATCAAAAATTACTGTGCCAGAATGATACTCGAAGAAGAGTATGTCCAGGTGAGCTTTGATAAAAATATTTTCAGTCCTTGGAATGAAGTGTGAAAGCCAGACAAATTAATGCAGATCAGTACAGTCAGTTCAGGAATTGCAGTTAGGAGGAAAATCCATGCAAAGGGGACTTCTCTGAGAACAGGTAATGCTGAGGAAATAGCTTCCTCAGATCCCACTTAGCAAGACTTGTAAGAGGAGCTTTATACTGAGAAATAAGGAGAATGTTTTGGGAGAGTAGTGAAATCCTTACATCTCTCTTTAAAATAAAATGAGAAGGGGAAAAAAGGAGTAACACCTGTTAATTGTAGTCAAGTTGGCAATATCAATAGTCAACTTAGTTTTACATGGGTAGGAAGTGGGTGGTTAATAGGAGACAACAGACATGCTTGTGTATTCACATCAGGCAAGTGGATTGCAGGTGATGTGCAGGGCATGAAACTGAATATGACGTTGACTGCATGATGGTGGAATAGCAGCAGTGATTATTACATGGCAAGGACCGACCATATTGGAAATGCACGGTGCAGAAATGATAGAAATAACAGTTAAAAGGCAGTGGGGGAGTGGAATCATAATAAGAAATTATATTTTAAAAAAAGAGTGATGATGTGAATAAAGTAGATTAGTCATGACCAAAATCATTTTAGGAAAGGATGTTAAAAGAGGCCCTTCTGAGATAGACTGGGGAGTTGAATTTGGATATGAACAAAGAATTCTTTAATGCTATTAGAGAGAGAAATACTCCTGAGATTTGTATCACAGGAAAATTTAATTTCTCAGTCACTGAGACTGAAAACCATTAGCAATGATAGGCCATGGGTGTGAAAATCAAAAGATATGTTTAACTGAGCAGTCAATGAACCAGCTGAGGTTGAAATTTTATTTAAAATTTTGTTTCTGACTAACATCAACAATATAGATGAGGTGGTTGTAGAAAATACCTTGAGTAATCAAGTGAGGTTGATTTAGTTGACGTGAATTGGAACTCAGGTCTGTGACTCTTAGTTTAAATAGGAAAAACCATACGTTACAGGAGGGAACTAAATGGTAAAGTCAGTAGGAGTAAAAAGCTCAGGACTTCATTTTAACTGAAGCCTGGAATTTCTTTGTGTTAAAGGTGTAAAGCTGTTGGAGACTTCTCTTCTAAAGTAAAGGAAAGGATATTCCAAGACAGCCCTGGAAATAAGGGCAAATTCTCTCGAAACAGATGCTAGAAATGCACAGAATACCTCCAAGGATGAGGAAAAATATTCACCTGGCAACGAGACCCATCTTAAACATCAAGAAGCTTAAGGATAAAATGGGAATTGTCAGCAGGATGCTCTTGCAAAATGCCTTCAAATGCTGAGCAGAGGGCTCTCTCGGGGTGTGCAAGTAAAGCTGTGTAAGAACAGGAGCTGTGGTGGGAACAGTCCTCAGCTCTGAAGCTCTGGTCATGTCCCCATAGTTCGGGAGACTGAGGAGACACTGTGGTGCTTGTATTCTGGGTCACACACCATCACTGGCCTGTAAGCAGCAAAAGCGTGTGTGTGGGGTAAGAACCACTATAGAGATTTTTTTGTTTGTTTGTTTGTGTTTGTTTGTTTTTGTTTAGCAATAGGAATGTTTTGGTCCAAGTTCGCTTTGAGCACCTGGTGAGGTTGGCCGGGCTGGGCCCACCATTCAGCCCGGGCACCCCTTTGGCCAGAGACAGCTGTACGGGGTGGAAAGGGTCAGCCAGAGCAGTAAAAAGATTAGAAAAGTGATACCAACAAAGTCCTACAACGTAAAGTGTTAGGAAACTTTAATTATCAGCCTGACTGCTAGTTTGGTGTGTAATGACTTCACATTAGAGTATTCAACAGGTGGTCAGGCAGAGATGAAAATGAATGACTCTGTCTTGAGGCAAAGGGAACAAACAAGAAGACACCCGCTCATTTTTTGTCTGTACCTTAGGAATGGGGATAAACACACATACCAAAGAACCCCACCCATCTCAGAAGGATATACCCCTCCTCAAATCCTGTGGCTGCTGTATCTGTATCAAACATATGGCTCTGAAGGTGTGATAGCCAGCATGCAGGTGGCCTTGGTTGACCCATATATGGAAGATGAACCCCTTTCCTCAGGATACCAAGTGGTAGTTTGGGGAGTTATCTTAGCCTAACATTGAACAGACAGAGCAGAAATTTGATTCTGGACTTCCACAGAGGTATGCTCAACATTTCTCCTACTGGCTTCACACAAAATTCCCTCCTGTCAGTCACTTTTCACTTCCCAATATCTCTGACAGCCCAAGCTGACTACAGCATTGCTAGTTTTCACTGATTGTTCATAAAGCTTCTGATGCTTTTGTCTTGAGTTTTGTTTATCCTTAAAATCCCAGCTGTTTGAGTCCCAGTCTCCGTGTTTGGTTTACTTTGTGACTGTAGAAGAAATGCGGTGTCCCTGGGTCTTAAAGAAATGCTTGAAAACTCAACGGACCTGAACAGCACAGCAGTCAAAGACAAATTAAAAGAATCCCAAATACACTATTTTCTGAAGGCCTAGCCATGATTTTGAACAGTAGGGGTTAAAAATAATGATCCTAGCTAAAAATAATGAATACCTATATATTCTTTCAGAAAATCTTTACTCTAGACCCCAGTTTTATGTCAAAGGCTTGTGTTCTGAGTTCAATATTTTACATTTTTTTTTTAAAATGCTATAATGAAGCCCAAGGAAGGAATAAGATAACGTCACACTGAGTGAGGAGACTTGGGTTTAATTCTTTGCTGCTGTTTTGTGACCTCAGGCAAGCAGTTTGTCCCTCTTTGTCTCTGCTTTGATTCTCTGTCTGTGAGGATAATAGCACTTACTTGTTTCTCCTGGAAATACATTATTTTAATCACTGTAAAAGACAATGAAGAACTCAGACACTAGGAAAGGGGGACTGTGGTAAGTACAATAGCTCAAGAGAAATAGGAAAAAAAAAAAACTCTGAGGCTCCTGATGTTTGAGGCTGGATTGTTTAAATAATTCCACCAGGTTGCTGTGCCCTCTGTGAACCTGTGAGGTGGGGATACCAGTAACATTTGCATCTCAGTGGGCTAAAGATCTGAACCTTGCTGCTGCTGCCTCAAGCCTTGTTCTTACTAATACAAAGATCTATTCAGCTGTTTAATCTCTGATATTGAGAAGAGCTTTAGAAAACCTACACACCTGTGAAATGAAGAGTAGGATGAGCTTGCTTTTGTGTGTTTAAATAAGAAATAAGGTACTGAGTGAATTGCTCCTGTGCTGCTTGAGTTTTGTGGCTAGATTAGTATAGCCTGGGCCTTGTAATACATTTAATTAACTTAGAAAACAAGATGAGAAGATCAGCAAGGAAATTGCACAGTGCATTGATGCCCCACAGCTATAAGGGCTATGCACAACAGGCACTGACTAATACCATTGGGTTCACATGAACTTCAGTCAGAAGCAGCCTGGAAGGAAGGTATTCCCCAGCTATCTCTTGATATAACAGGCACCTGACAGAAAAAACTGCTCTGATAGCATTGTCATTCAGATAAATGTCTGGTTTATCTCCAGATTCTTCTTCTTTAGTCCTCATTTTCTTAGGGAGCACTCTTTAGTCTTTTGGGGCCAGGCTATTATCTTTATTTCTGTATTTCACTGGTTTATTCACGAAAAAAAAAAATCCAGGTTATTAGCTTTGCTCTCTTGGCATTCTTGCAAAAGCACAAATGAAAACTGTATTTGTGGGCAGTGACTCTGCAAGTAGGAGCTAGGCATCAGACTCTATCTGTCTTGTGGTTTGTAAAGCCTCTCTGAGAAAGCAGTGGTCCACCTGTGAAGAAGTGGGTGGTAACAAGTGTAAGGGGAGAAAAATATCATGATGGGGTTGGGGCAAGGAAACCACCACAAACGAGTGGGACATATAATGAAAGGAGGAAATAGAAACACCTCTAAAAGCCTAGAAACATTAGAAGAGCCACAACTTGTGCTGTGTTGTGCAAGCACCAGGGTGTTTATGCATCATCAGAAGCAGCCATGCATACAGCGCTAGGAGCATTTTGCTAGGAACCCACACCTCTGGCTGGCTGGAGTTTCTGAAAGAAAAGAATACTTTTTTCATGGAGATCAAACACAGAAGCTTGGCCTGCTGTTGTCCACATCAGAGCTTATGGCTGAGGACAGTACTACTTTGTTGTCTCAGGCTGAGTCTAGCAAAGTTATCTAGTTATCTGTGTTAGCTTGGGTTCACCTGATAGCTGGATTCCACTTGGCAATTGTCCTGGGGCTGTTTGGTTTCCAGGTTGTATTAAATGTAGGCTACCTGCAGCGGAATGAGACACCAATGGTTAATCACAGCAACATTCACGTCTTCCCACCACCTGGCAATTCCACAAAGATGTCAAGGTACCAAGGAAAGACACAGAGAATGAGGCAAATTGCTATTATTCTGTTGAATCGTGGAGGGGATTTAAGACATAAAAGCAAGGCACCTCGCTACCCCCAAGTGATTCCAGGTGGTGCTTTTCACCCTGCCCTCACAGTGCAGCCCTTATCTCCTGGGGAGGTGGAGCAGATGTAGTAGCTCTGCCTCAATATCATCCTTCTTTCCATTTCAGGTGTCAGGTAAGGGATTGAAATCTCTGCCCTTCTTTCTTCAGGCCTCATCACTAGATTGCTCCTTCCTGCTTTTCTTCCTTGCAGATTTCAAGTCACATACAGTAAAGGTGCTTTGTCAAGAATCTGTGGGACAGATGGCTAGATGCTTCCCTTCCCAGACCATCACTGTTCACAGGGTGAGACACAGGCTGGCAGATGTTTCCTCTGTTTTTGATATAGCTACATTAAGCAATCTAAGGCCCTCCTTAACTGATGAATAGAAGACAGAACCTTAAAGTCAAACCCCGCTTTCTCCCTTTATAGCTTAGGGTGGTAAACATGGAGATAACTGTGGAGCCTAGAAGAGAAGTGGTACTGTAAGAAAAATATCAGAGCAAATTGTGTTTTTATACCATGCCTAAATGTTGGATGACATTCTAACCCTTCTGTAGTTAATAGGAATATTGCCATATCTGGGGGCACCAGGAATTCACACAGCTTAGCTTTACATTAGATTAGGTTCTTTGTGGTACATCTCAGGCTATGCTACTTTTTTTTTTTTTTTTTTTTTTTTTTTTTTTTTTTTTTTAAGCCATATGCTGTAAAAGCAGAGCTGAGTTAAATGCATAGGGTTAGATTGCTGTAGCGTGGTGGGAAGGCACTTTATCTACTTAAACAAAACTCCCTTAACTTATGGCAACAAATTTTCACATTTTGATGGTCTGTCTGCAGAGACTGGTAGAATCAGACTATATCTGGGGTGTTCCCCAAGGACTAGTTTCATAGACAGGCCACATGGAACAAGCCAAAGGTGAATGTAAACATCTTTTGACTTCAGTTGCTGGGATTTTTCTTCCTGGATTTCACTTTGACAGGTTGCTGTGGTTTTTAGACTCTGCATTAATAGAATGAGTAGGGGATATGGGGCACAAGTAGCAATATTCTTCTAATTCCTGCCAGGTGTGCTATAAGGACTGTTTGAAGTCTCACACTCTGTCTGCTTGATGAGGTGACAAGGAAAATAGTATTTGGGTTCTGTGGCTAATCTCGACAGCCTATTTTAGCTGTTCTGAACCCACCTCTTGAACAACCTCTTTCTCTCCACCACCTGAAGGATTCCCTAGAGGAAATCTACTTCACTAGGCTAAAGTCAACCTTGGGGAATATCTCTACAGACTTTACAGAGGGATTTACATAACCCCATGTTCGACTGCAGTGTGAAGATGTGATGCAAGGCAAGGACAGGTGGGTTAATGCTGTCTGACAACAAACTTTTGGTTGATGAACTTGCACACTGTTTTGGAGGGAAGATTTGGAAGGGATATTGGTCAGATCCATGAAATTTCTGGAGAGTCCAGAACTGGAACAGAATATTATTTGGACAATGCTATTTTTTTTTTTTTTTTTCTGGCTGTACTCGCTGTGCAAACAGCACTAACTGCAAGGAAGTTGTGCTCTAGCCTGCAATTTTGGCTCACATGGCTAGTGGAGGCCAGCAGAGAAATATTGGAGTAACTTGTGCAGACAGTGCCAAGGCTTCCTTTTAATGCAAGTAGAGTGCTGCTTTCTGTAAGGTATCCCGGTGATGATGATCTATTTCAATACGAGACAGCATAGGATGAGACAACAAACAAAATCACCAAAATGATGAACTAACTCTCTGAACATCCCAGGTCTGTGAACAGCACAGAAAAGGCAATGGCTGCTTTTGCAAATTCTCTTTTCCTGGCAACAAAGACCAGAGCTGTCTGGACCACATTCATGCTGGGCTGCTCCACATTGTTCCAGCAGCGTGATGCTAAGCAAATGGAAAGCTACACTAATTGGTCAGTGTGGGATTTTCCTTGCACAAAAAAAAGCCCTCACAGGACTCAGAAGTTCCCATATCTTAACACAGTTTAATGACAGCAGCCTCTATAGGAGGCAGTACTTGCATGTTAATTGAGGTGCTGTAGGGATACAAGGTCTGGCAGCTTCCTTGGCTATGCCTGTGGGCTGGCCTTTCACTGCCTGCACTGACCTCAGCCCTGTGGATTTGAGGGCCAGTACATTGCCATGAGACGGCATGTCCCTGCCTTGTCCTTCTGCAGTTGCAGGCAGAGGAGACGGGAGCTCATTTGAATAGGGAGAGACCTGTTGGCAAGGTGGGCACCTTCCTGCATGCTCGATAGTGGACTTTGCTCCTTCTGGGTGGGCTTCAAGGCATATCAGATGTCTGGTTCACCATCCGTCTTCATTTCCTTTTCTGGGGCCTCGGGAAGCTCTTGTCCTTACATGTCAGATCACTAACTCACTTTGTTTTACCTCGGGGCCTTTGACAGATACCTTCTTAATGTAGAGATGATAGCTTACTTCTCATCTGTGATCTCCTACAATGCTGATGAGATCATTTGATTTTTTGCCTGTTCTAGCAATGAAACTCCGGGAGATATGTTTGAGCAGGAGAACTCCCATGCTAGAACGTTTGTCTGTGTATGTCATGTAGAGACAGAAAGAAATATGTTGGGACAGAGGAACAAAGGAAAGAATTTACTTGGTATTTGCTGATTATATGGTGAAATGTTGCAAGTAGAAAGAGTCCCTGTGGTATTTCTGCATCAAACTAATGTTAAATATTGTAAAAAGTACAATCTGGAAAAAAATCCTACCTACACTTTCCATGGTTATTGAGTTGGATGGGGTTTGCACCATCTTACAGACCTGCCAAATGCAATAGTAAAGTTTGCATAGTTCCCTAAACCACCTGAAAATGTGAGTTCTCAACTATTTAGAACTAGCTTGTCCTCAGGGTGTGTAAATATTTGTAATTACCCGAGTCCTGCTTCCTTCACAACAATATATCCCACAGCAGAAAGGAACAAGGTGGGCTCATACTGCCACTGTGTATTTCCTTGGTAATGCAGCATAGGTAATCAGCCTCACACTTCTTACGAAAGATTCAGGATAATCTTTGGTTTGATTATTTTTCTTTCCCTTAGAATTCAACGAAACTTGGAAGAGGAAAGAAATTTCCAGGTCTGGTGGCTTTTTGTCTGTATGACAGTGAAATAGAACATATGGGACAGAAAAAAAAAAGAAGAGATGTTGACAGAAGCACGGGAGTCAGAAAATCTGTCATTTTTCATTTCCACTTCGCAAAGCAGCTCAAGTGGCTCCTGCACTGCCTATATTTAAAAAATAAATAAAAATTTTCAAGCTTCAAGTGAAAGGCATAAACAGTTCTAGGCTCACTCTCCCAGGAACAGGAATGGAACTGGACAGCTAACAGGGACCAACAGAAATACTTAGGTATAAGCCAGTGATTAGGCAATTCAAGGTTGTGTTGATGTTACATCCAAATCACACATCAGACACTCACAGAGATTTTTTTTGGACTATAATAATCCTCTTCTTCTTTTTTTTTTTTTTTTTTTTTTTAAAGCTGGCTAGGGGAGTCTCAACCAGGACTTCCTGCAAGTGCTTGTCTCTACCACATGGGAAACTATTCAGTCTGCTTTTCTCTCCCCTTCCCCAGCATGCTCTCACAACAGCAGCACAGCAAAGAGACTTTTAATTGTAACACTTCCTCCTTCCTGCCACTAGGTTGTTACTGTATTTTAATATCTCTTTTCTATTTATTGCCATCCTTCTCCACAGCGACAGAGGCAGATGGAGAAGACCAGTCATAAAAACCTGAACACTGCCATGATTGTGTTGCTGTGTTTCACGCAGTTAACCCAGATAGACAATACTAACTGATAGAGCACGCCTCCTGGGCTGTAATTGCACATCCATGAACTCTGCAACCTGCTCAGACCCATGTACTCCAGCTGCAGTTCAGCAAGCCAGCACCAAGGGAACGTGAGTCTTCAAGGTCCCGGGCTGCTGCTCTTGAGAATGTGTCTGTCTCACGTGCTCACTGCTCTAGTGATTGGTATGATTTGTAGCCTGCTGCCCAGTACACCACCAAATCCAGGGACCCTGTCAATAGAGTTTAACAGAAAATATATAAAGACAGCGAGATTTAAGTTATGATGAAGCACAAATGTTTTTTTTCCTTCCTAGCATGAGATTCCATTTGCTGACCAGTATATAATTTCAGAGCACAGTTCTCCACTGCCTCATGCCTTGTGTTGTCCTTTTCACCATTACAATATGACAGGAGTTACAGCTTTTGGAAATGAGGAAGTTTGGGCCACTTTACACAGTACTGTGCAATTGCAAAAGGTGGTGAAGAGCAACAGTGAATGATGTCTCTGGCCTGGTAACCACAGCTGAGGCTGAATCAAAAAAGGTCACTATACTTAATGTCATTATTTTCTTAAATGGAGAGGTGAGTTGCTATTTTGTATGTACCTGGTATTGCTTGTGACTCCTTAGTATTTAATACTGAATAAAAAACTCATAACATACCACGAAAGAGCTTCTCTCGAAACTATCCTAGAAACTTTTAACCTGCAGCTGATGCCTAGGCTATTAGAATTTATCAGGGGAGCTGATCTCTGGTGATCTGTAATTTTTTTTTTCCTATGTACATTTTCAAACTGTGTAGATGTTTCAGCACATCATTTCAAATGACAGCCCTTCCTGACCTTTGCTTGGGAGGTCTCACAGAAGCTGTTGAACTCTCTAGACTTGTCAACTTTAATTTAAATGCCCTGGAGTCTCCCTCAGCTAACAAAATGTTACAGAGACATAAATTACTTCAATCTTGAAGCGTCAATGAGAGGGAGCAAATGTCATGTCCGCTTCTCCTACCTAGGAAAACTCCAGTGCCTCTGGCAGTTGGTTTCCCAGAAGTCTCGTGCTACAGAAGTGAGCATTAACCCTAAGGAAAGCTGTATTCATCTCTTTTCCCTTCTCCCAGACACGCAGTCTTTAACCAGCTGTGTGCTCGGTGGTTACTCTTGGGTTACTATCCTGGTAATCATTCCTTATGTTGCCAGGCATGTTAATCAGCCTTAGTCTGAAACTGTGCATGCATGTGCATCCCATGTGCAACTAGTTACAGTAAGCCTTAACTGAACACCAGTTGTTAACAATCAAGCCCTAATGAAGGGGAGTGCAGGAGGAGATGTGGGGTCTGAGAGCAGCTCTGTCTTGCTGGGAAGGAGAGGGATCCCACACCGAAGGTTTCCCAGCTCCTTATAGGCCCTTCATACCAGCAGATGCTAACATCCTTCCACGGGTGCACCCACACAGCCATGTACTCTATACTGGTGATTGCTTGGCGTGTGCAGCTGGCTGTGGGCATGGGGCAACACTGCCGTGACGCTGGGGCTAACTGAGAGAGGGGCGATGCCACCGCTGGAGTCAATCCTTTGGGGAGCCCGGAGCAGGTGTGGGGGGAACAAGGCCGGGAGCGCAGCGGCCCCTGCGAGATGGCACGGCCACTGGCTGCCCGGAGGGGGAAGGCTCCGGGGGCCGCGGGAACGCTGTCGGCCCCCGAGGCTCCGCAGGCCGCTGCCCGGGAGGGAGCCGCAGGGCTGCGGGCGCGGCCCCCTCTCAGAGCAGCGACTCGGGCCGGCGCGGCGCGCCCCAGGGCCGCTAGGGGGAACCGCCCGCCCGGGAAATGGCGCCCGAGCGACCCGGCCTGGCTCGGCATGGGAGGATCGGCCGGTGCTGAGCGCCTGGCCCCCTGCGAAGCACGGGGACAAGGGGACATGGGGACAAGGGGACGTAGGGATAAGAGGGCTGTTGTCAGCGTGGTCTCTCTGGGGGCACACGAGGTAGGGGCGCCCATTCCTGGCAATGACCCAAATCCTGACATTGCAGCAGGTCCCCATAAGCACGAATGTCGCAGGATGGTTAGAGTGATTTAAAAACTGCCTCCTGTTTCTCCTATGTACCTCCCTCCCCCGTTCATACAATGTGTGATTTCTCACCTTCAGACCCATTGGCCTTTATTTTCAAAGCCCGTTCAGTAAATGTAACCAAGCTTGGGACTCCACAACAGCTCTGCCTTGTCAGAGCCGAGGTGCTCCTTGAGCAGATGGGTGAGCTGCAACCTCGCTCGTCATTTTTTGGCTGCAGTTTTGCCTCCCCCCACTCCTCTCTGGGCCTGCAGGAGCGTGACCATGATGAGGACGCGGCTTGGTGTTGGCTGCGTGTGGAGGCTGCAGCTGTAGGTGGTCAGTGGAGCGGAGGATTCAGGCCGGCGTTGTGAACGCCATGGAGGATGCGGTGGCTGAGGGAAAGCTGCTCTGCCCTTGGAGAGCTTCCCACCTCCAGCGGTGTGGCAGGGCCTCGCGGCGTGTCCCACCACATAGCCTGGACCTGCTCGCCACTCTTGACTGTATGGCAAATCCCTCAGCGTGCCCTTGGGCTGCTCTTTTAATGCTTGGTGGTGGCCTGGCACAAGCATCCCTGCGTTCACAGCAGTGGTAAGTCTTCAGGTTCGGGATTACTTTGGTAAGGAACTGCTCCAGAGGAGGAAGAGAGGCTGAATCCGTCCCTCAAGGAAAGCCTGCTCTGCCGTTCTGTCTTTTCTCCTTCTCTCTGTGCTGTTTCCTTGCCTGTGCATTCATCAGTAATGCATCTCTCCTCCTTCAGTTTTCCTGGTACAGCAGAGGAAAAGAGAAGGCAGAACAGGTATCATTCCATAGCCTTCCTCATTCCCCTGAAGGATCTTTAAATGAGCTCTTTTGTCCAGTAATACAAAATAAGCCAAACTTTCTTCTGAAAGTAACTCATCCTTCGTTCATGGTGTGCATTGTGTTGTGGGTAAGAACAGTCAGACTATGGAGTGGAGTGAGTAGAAGGGATGATTCAGAGAAGTGTTCCTTGATTTATTTTCTCTTGAATCTAGACTGCTTTTTATTTCATTTTTCTCTTTTGTTTGCAAGTTTAGAGCTTGGAGAGTGTTTCAGCTGCTTTTTGTTATTATTCTCCAGTCAAACAAAACAGAGGAATGTTAGAGTAAATTAGTTTTGAAATGCCTTAACTCCATGTTCAGTGAGTTGAAGACAGGTGAAGGCCAGGCTGGCAGGGAACTGGGGAGAGTAGGGTTGGCATACGCCAGAGTATTGAACGAGGAGAGGCAGGAGTCGTGGTAGTGGTTTGACTTTGTGTAACTTGTGTTGGGGAAGAACATAAAGCTGAGTGAATATCCCTAGCTAGGTCTAAAGCAAGGGGCAAGTCTTCATTTAGCATGCTTTCTGTATTCAAGGTGTTTTTTGAGAGGGGTAGAGGGCAATGTGGAAACATAGGTAAGATTTGAAAAGATGTGCTTTGATATTACTTTTTTTTTTTTTTTTTTCCTGCTGTTTGTAGCTTTTACAATCCCAGTACTTGCAGTTCCCCAGTCTCACTGGCTGTATGTGGCTGGTGCTGGCCAGTATTATCACACTCATCTTTAGGAAGGACCCTGTGTGCTCAGTGCTGTGCTGGCCCTGTATGTGCTCATGTGTATGTGCTCAGCTCCTGGCAGGTGCCAGGCAGCTTCAAAATGAACTTGCACTTGAGCTCAGGCAAGTTTGTTTCAAGGCTCCCTGGCACTATAAGGAAAAAACTCCTCAGTCTGTCTCTTCCTGTTCTCCTCCTTCCCCCTTTTTTTGTTTTGCTTCAATCCATAGCTCGTTTTCTTCTCTCAGACTACTATGTGATTCCTCATACAGTTCAACAAAGGGAAGTCCAAAGTCCAGCACCCGGGGAGGAACAACCCCATGCACCAGTACGTGCTGTGTAAAGAAGACAAGGCCAGGCAGGCTCTTTTCAGTGGTGCCCAGAGACAGGACAAGAGGCAGTGGGCACAAACTGAAACACAAGAGGTTCCATCTGAACATCAGGAAACACATTTTTACTGTGAGGGTGACTGAGCACTGGCACGGGTGTCACAGAGAGGTTGTGAAGTCTCCATCCTTAGAGGTACTCAAAAGCTGTCTGGACATGTTCCTGGGCAGCCTGCTCTAGGTGGCTCTCCTAGATGACCTCCAGATGTCTGTTCCAGCCTTGAGCATTCTGTGGTTCTAGCACTGGGTTTGGAAACGTTGTTCACTTGTCTTGTTTAGTATGCTAAATAGCACTCCGGGACCTTACCCAGGTTGAGGTGTTGAGTGCCTACTTCCATTGGCTTCTGGTTTTCCACTTGTAAAATAGCAATAAGACCTACTTACCTCAGATAATTAGTTAATTAATATTTCTTCTACACTTTGAAAACAAGGTGGGAGAATTTGATAAAATCCAGAAGACTGCCAATGACTGAGGTTAGAAACAGTCTAATGGTACTATAACTTACATTTTTCTGTGAAAATTAAGGTCATGCTTACCTGTTTTATATATATCTATATCTATCTATCTATATATATCTTGCTTGGAAAACTGGTTTGGGTTCAAAAGGACCTCATGTTACTTGCTGTTGAAGTAGTTGTGGAAGAAAAATCCACATAAAATCCTTACCTTGAATTTTTATTATCTTCAATTCCTATCTCTTTGCATTTACCCAAGCTGAAGGCTGACTTCAAGCTTCAGAGCTGAGCTTTATGATGACAGGGCATGCAAACCCTGTACAGACCAGCGCAAAGTTGATTCAACACTGTCTTGCTAAACATGCCAGAAAAGATGACAGAGCCCAGAGAAGTTAGGATAGAAAATAAGGTGCAGGAGCTGACCAATTGACTGAGGGGACCATTAATATCTTGTTGGACTTCCTTTGCCAGCGAAGATGGGACAGATGCTGGACTGGTCTCCATTTTGTTACTACCTAGTGCTGACTAAGCTTGCTGCTGGTGGCATTCTGCTTGAAGAGATCTCTTTTTGCGCCTGTTTGGGCAGCAGTGCTGGCCTGTGTTGAGCCCACCTGTTCCCCAGTTGGTCAGTCTGCCTCCTGGCTACCTCCAAAGAAGTAGGTGGATGTGAAAGCTTTTGGCTGTTTTTGCTGTGGATAAAGACACAGCTTTGCTCCTGCTGGTTGATGGTGTGTGTTTCTGGAGCAGGTATCTTATAGTGACTACCTCTTTAGAAAGGGTTCGAGTGCAAACTGGGTGATTTCTTATTTCATGGCTGTGGACTATTTTATGCAGCTTTGTACTGTGAAATACAGGAAACTGGCCTTAGCCAAAAGTGAGTTGCTTAGCAGATGCTTGCTGTCATACAAATTAGACACAGCTTTTGCATCTTGGAGTACTGCCAGCAGAGAGCTAGCTATTGCATTAAATGTCTACTACCAGTCATGATCTAAACTGAAAGAATGAAGATTAAATGCTCTTCTAGCTTTACCTTAGCAGTTAGTGCTTTTTGTGGCATTAAATATAGTTTTTGTCTTTAAACCCAAACTATAAAATACTGCTCTGAGTTTCAAATCAATGAGCGTATGAGAAGAACAGGAAAAGATTTAATTTGGCGAGATAAAGTATCGTGCATGTATAGGACCTATCTCATTTTAAAGTGGAAAGGGAAACTAATTTTATTGGTGCTGCTCATCTGTTACGTAGGAATTCATACCTTCAAAACTGTAGTTTAAATATATTCCTTAAAGAGTGGATCCAATTGATTTGAACTACTAGTGGATAAAAAATGGGTATTCAATAAACACCTTCTTTGGCTTTTCACTCTGCCTCAACCAAGATTTGTAGTACATAATTGTACAGTTTGACTAATGAAGCACAGTACCTTTTTCTTACCTAAGAATATTTCTCTGAAATCTACCTGAGTTGCAAAGTTCTTACTTAAACTCATCTGAACATGAAGTAAACAACTGGATTGTAGAAAACTCAGACTTCAGTAATTTCCTGAGGCTGTAAGGTTTCTTTCAGTCATTGCTGTCTGTTATGAGAGGGACTTGACACTAGAAAGGCTTTTTTGGATTGAATTGATAACCTCGACTATTCATGCCAATGCTGCTGGCTTCTGCCTGTTCTGTTCTCCGTAATCTTTCTTTTTAGCCAACCTCTGTATCACCAAGGCTTTGATTTCTTGAGTTACTAAATGATGTGTAAAAACCCTAGGTCATAGAAATGTTTACAATTCTTTTAAAGGTTTACCCTTCCTGGCTGAAGATGGAAATAAAAAAAAAAATAAAATTGAGTGAATTAGAAATTGGGCTCCCCAGAAGATAAATGAATAATCCTTTAAAAAAAAAAAAAAAGTCTGTTTAATTCATTTCAGGATTGTGCAGGGGAGGGGTTATCAACATATTGCTGGTGTTTTTAGTAGTTCTGATATTGGTAGTACTGTCCCTGTAGTGCAGCAGCACTTTTCACAAGAGGAATGTGAGAGCGAACAGCAGGTAACATTTAGTGCTTGGGTGCTGCAGTGCTTGCAAGTGTTGGGTTTATGCTCAGACTTTACAGGGCTGCTACAAGGGTTTCCTCATGCTTTGCTTGCAGCCTTTTTACTTTGGTGTGCGGAGTTCAAAAAAGCCCTTCCTTTCAATAGCTACAGTGGTGATTTTCTGCTTCCCTTCTGCAAGGGAATCTGAAATGCAAAGGCCAAATAAATAGTAATGTGTACTTGCCTAGAAATAATGCGCTAAGTTTGTAACTACTGGAGAAAATAGTTTGGCACATAGTTATTTCTGTGTACCTCCCTAACACCAAGAACAATTAGGCACCAGCTGAAGGCAGCAACTGCCAAAAGCACATTTGGATGAGGTGGGTGTTTCTGGGTGGTACAGTCATGCACTAACAAGTGTGACTGCATCACTAAAACAAAAGTGTATTCATAGCCCAACCCCTTTGTAGGGATGTGCTCTCCTCAAGACGAAAGGACACCAATAAAGCATTTGGCAGGGAGGAAGAGCGAAGGACTAAGCACAGAAAAATTAGATGTGTTTAACCACTCACTGTTAGCAAAAAACATCTACCTGAACTGGATATAGTGTTCACAGCTGCTTCGGGAATCGTCCTCTGTGAAAGATGAAGCAGGAGCAGGTCAGCTGCTCCAAGTCCAGCTCACTAGGTGTTAGAAGAAATCTAAATTGATGGGTGGGAGGGCAGCTGCAGCAGAGATAGGGGCCCGGGGAGCTTTGTGCCAAGCCAAGGAGATGTAAAACCATTTCCTTAAATACACACGCGCTCTTCTGATAAATAGAGTTAAGAAAACAGACATAATTTTTTCTCTTTGCTGAGACTGAACTCTTATAGGGTAGAGAGCTACTTGTCAAAGTACTTAGTTCCAGTGCATAAAATCTTGCAGTCTCTCTCTTGCATCTTGAATTCAGTGCTAAGCTCCAGTGAATGGCTGCGTACCTTGTAGGGAGGGGAAAGCAGCATCCAGCAGAAATCTTACCCATTATGCATCTTGAAAGGGGAAATCGGAATTTTTCTTAGCACATCACATGCATAGATAAGTGCTAGAGATGAAATGATACTGTGTGGGGATGTGTGATAGTTTGGCACCGTGGAAATTTCAGACACCAAGAAATAATGGTCCACAATCCGTAAGTGCTTTTAATAAGATAACTATCTGTTTGTTTGCTTAGATTTCTTGTAGTTGCATCTTCCATCACTGGGGTGTTGAAGGGTGAGCAGATACAGCTCAGTGAAAAGGATACAAAGGAAACCACCCTTGCATTTTGAGAAATGTTTAGCAGCTTAAGTAGATTCAGAGTATAATACTGTTGACGGTGCATAAATGACAGCTATTTTCTGTTAATCTACATACTATTCCGTTCTTTGAAAAAAACCCATTATTATTTAAATGAGTATCTTGAGTATCTTAAGTATCTTAAGTATCTTTTCTCCTCAAAAGCAACCCTTAGTATTTCTTCCAATTTGCTTTCACAAGGTATTGTCAGACTTCTTACATGTAAGAGGAGAAACAATATATGCTGTCCTCCAGCAGATAAAAAGGGAGAAGCAGGGGGAGTGGAAGCCCTGGCTCTAGATATCCAATGTTATGACACAGTACTCAGGAAACAAGGGAAACAGAGGTCTTCAACCTTAAAAGTTTTAGCATGATTTTCCTTGTGGCCTTCCGCTAATCTGGTAATCCTTTGAGGAGGCTGAGTTCTGTGGATCTTTCTGGAGACAGCAGAGCACAGCTGATCTTTAAAACAGTTATTTTCTTTCAGCATAATATAGCCATCGCCGAGGTCATGGGCGCTGCCGCAGCTGTGCTCTGCAGTGATACCAAGTGCATTAGCTTACGCTGAGCACAAGCCAAATTACATGCTGCCACATCCTAGCGCCTTCAAAATTTAGCTGTGCTACTGCTGCACTAGAGCTACAAGGTGTGACAGGAAAGCTTTTCCACTAGGTTCCTGGAGGGGCTAAAATCAACAGTAAAACAAATGCATGGTTTCTAGTACTTCTGAATAGTATCTCATTTGGATCTTGATGTGAAGGCAGAATACAGTAAGCTTCAAGTGACAGAAACAAATTAGTTCAATATCCCAGGTCTTAAACCTCGTCATCTTGCATGAAATGCCTCTGACAGCTGTTGTAGAAGCTTGTAGCTAGTGGACAAAATATAAAAATTATTAAGCTCCAGACTTTGGAATATAAGGGGAGGGAAAGCAGGAGAGAGAAACAACAGTGATAGCTTCATTCTGGATTTTCTTGTCTAATACAAAATGCTAAAAGTCTCTTGGAAGAAAAACTGCAAAGACCAGCAATGCCTTTCCTAAACTAGGGCTCTGTATAGTGGTCTCATGTCTCAGGCTTGTTGCGATGTCCCGAAACTGCCAGCCCACGTGCCAAATCAGAGCATCTCTGAAGGATTGCTGCAGGATTTGTAGTTCCTGTAAGGGCCCTCCAGTCCCTGTTCCTGCTAGACAACGTTGAATGGCTGGCAACCAGTGCAAAGCCAGGGTCATAGTGACACAGTCTAAATCTGTTTGACCTGACAAGTACAAAACCTGTCCCCGGGCTCTGTGGTGGCTCTTAGCTACACATCTGCACTTGGGGGTAAATGCCCAGTGTCCTGTTAGTACTCCAGTGTCCTGTTAGTACTCTTAGCTGCTGGCAAACTTGCACTGATAGTTTTGAGGCAAGGGCTATTCCTGCACTCTTTAGTGCTGTGGCTTGGCATGTAGAGTGTGTAAATCAAGGTCGGCTAAGGTGCTGTCTTTGAGGCCTTTGCAGGCAGCCCAGTAACGGACTTGTTCATCGTGGCTATCTTTGGCTGGAGCAGTTGGCCAGGGATGGCTGGAGTGCATACAAGGTCCCTTCATCTTTTCTGGGACTAGGGAATGGGACTAGATGCTCTGGGGGAAGTGGGGGTTTGGAGGTGCCAGCCTGTGTGCATCCCACAGGATCCCCTCCCCAGGTGTATGTGGCAGACTGAGGTCACTCCTCCTGCCCTTTCTGGAGAAGCTGCTGCAGGATCTTTTCTGGGGACCCACACTGCTGATACTGCGGTTGGTCTCTTCTTTCTCACATGGCCGGAAAGAGGGTGCACAGACCTAGCGCTTGAGGCGGTTGAGAAAATACTCGGGGGACATTAGGCTTTGGGCCTGATCGGCTTGCAGCACGTGCTGAGCTGGAGCTTCATGAGGTGGCTCTCAACCCAACCTCACTAAGCCATCCACCTTCAGCAATGCTCCAGTGGCCCTGGCACAAACTGTGTGGCTGGGTTTTGTGCTCAGAAGGTTGTAGGGGCCATGCCTGGCCGGGCGTGTGAGGTAGGGATGAGGACATGAACAGGGAGTATCTCGTTTCTCTCCTTTCTAACATCTCCGTAAGGAGGACCAGCTGCTCTTCACGAACTAAACTCTCCATAGTCTCTACTGAAATGGTGTCTCAGAGCACCAGGCACTACACGCACCCAAATCACTGGAGGTGCCTTGGCTACCAGCCATTCCCTTGGGGCTGCGACCATGTCTGTCTTGGGCGTGCAATGGCAGAGGGCACACAACACTGGCTCGCTAAGAAATGGTAACCCATGAAAGTGCCTTGCCTACTGCTGGGGCACTGCAAGGGCATAACACAGGGAAGTTCTTCATCTAGGGAGAAGGCAGGGCTGCAGCTGCACTCAGCTAGTCAACACAGGATGATGCTAGGTATTTTTAAAGCTACTACCCTTCACTGGGAATGGCTTGGCTCTATGCTACAGGTCTGTGCCAAATTAATAAAATCATGTCTTAATTCTAAGTTGCATCTTCTATCTTATTGACAATAGAGACCAAAACCTGTGTGGTGTTTTACTTAAAACTTCATTGGTTACTTGTTGCTTTTCTTTTCTTTTTTTTTTCTTCTTCTTTTTTTTAACTTTGTTTCTTTGTTTTGTCTACTTCAAGTGCATATTTTCTTTATATTTAAAGATAATACCTGTATGCTTTAATCTGGGCAGCTCTGCAAATCCCAGCCAAATCCATTGCGGGTCAGCCCACAATGAGTATATGCTACCTCTTTTTCCAGAGCAAAACTGATCCCAGAAGATCCATCTCTTTAAAACTTGGGCAATTTATGCTCCCAGTACTACTAATACAAAAGAGTCATAATGTAAATGCAGAGTCTTGGTGTTTTGCCTTAAATACAACAAATGTGATCTCAGTTATATAAATTTATACAGGTTAAAAAAAAAACAATGAATATGTTCGCCTTATATGAACAAAAGCTCTTAAAAATATTGCCTACACCGCACAAGCTTCTGGAACGCTTTCTTGAAATCTTCATTAAAGATTGTGTAGATTAGAGGGTTAATAAGGGAATTGATGTATCCCAGCCATGCTAAGAAATTAGCCATGTCTTCTGAGATGTGACATCTTTCACAGGTATTAACAACTACTTCTTTTACAAAAAAAGGGAGCCAGCAGATCACAAATGCCCCCAGGATCAGACCCAGAGTAGTTGCTGCCTTTCGCTCTCTTGTGCTAGAGATTCTCTGTTTTTTCCAGGACTTCTCATGCTTAGATTCAGACCTGGGGCTTCGTAGGGTGATATTGATTTTATCACAGTCCACCAGTGGATCTGAAGTCTTCTCTGTTGTGCTGGGCATTGAAGCCAATTTGGTGCTTCTTTCGCCTGCATCCAAAAGGATTTGTCCATTTACCTCCTCCCTGACAATCCGGCTGACGCTTCTTCTGTGAAATGTCTTTGCTGCCTTGTATATCTTGTAATAAAGGATCAGAATCAAGGCCAGTGGGATGTAGAAGGCACCAAATGTAGAGTAAATGGTGAAAACAATGTGGTCATGTTTGATGATGCATTCGTCATCCCTGCTGGTTGTCTGGTGCCGCCAAAACAAAGGCGGCATGGAAATAAAAATGGATATGATCCATACCACTGCAATCATGATGCCAGCGTGCTTTGGTGTCCTTTTCCGTGCATATTCCACAGCATCCGTGATTGCTCTGTACCGATCCAAAGCAATGGCAGAGAGATGCAAGATGGAACACGTGCAGCACGTAATGTCCACACTCAGCCAAATGTCACACACCACTTGCCCCATGATCCAGGTCTCCTTTACAATGTAGACAATGCTGAAGGGCATGACTAGGACTGCCACAAGGAAATCAGTCACTGCAAGAGAGCAGATTAAATAGTTGGCGGGGTGGTGGAGCTTTCTTGTCACAATTATTGCAGTCATCACAAGAGAATTGATGGCTGTTGTCATTAGTGCAAGCACAGAGAGGGTAATGGAAATGAGAATCTTGGATGTCACCCATTTGAATAGTTCTTCTGATGTACTGTTTTGTTCGGTTGAGTTTATTAAATCCATGTTCCCTTTTAAAGGTGATCTTTACCAGTAGAAGTTACCTGTTGGAAAAATAAAAACACTTCAGAAAGTGCATCTTCAGTCTGCAGAGAGTCTTCGTTTTTGTCATCTTAAAAGACTATGGGCCCCAAACTTACAGGAAGATCAGACATCATTAGAAATGATTCTGGCTCCAGACAGAGATTTTCCTGGCTAATACTACATGGGATGCTCTGCCTCCTCTTTCTCCTTGGTCGTGCTGATGGGAAGGGCATGTTTGCACGGCAGGGGAGAGAGGCACGCAGTGGTGCTGAGCAATTGTAAATGCTATTGAAAACTTTAATCCACAGGAAGCTGGTGTAATGCTTCTTTTCTCTATACGAACTCCTTTTGCCCCATCAGGATGAGTCCTTCCTTGTGTATAGAGAAACATGGGATTTCTAAACTTGGACATAGTTTTCTAGAGAAAACAATAAAATGAACAACTACAGTACAAGTAGGAGAAGAAACAATTATGTGTTGAAAGTTTCATTCCTCCTATGCAACTCTAAAATTAAACAGCTGAATATATTTTAAAGCTTCAGATGTCTGACTTTTTGTCTCACTGCAATATTATACATAGATCAGGCTCTTGAGAACATCATTACTTTCCTCAAGTTTTGCTGTTCTCTGGTTGCTGCCATAGAAAGCTGCACAGAACTTGAATGCTGATCATTCCACTAGTGACTATCTCTGCGGAAACAGTACAACTCCCCTTATGGCTCCGCAGGAAATAAAAAACGGGGAAATGCTGATGAAATGAATTCTCGGTTATGTTCTGGGGAAGTGCTGTCCCACCCTACACTCTTCTCAACAAGGGTTTCTGCGCACATTGCAGGCTGGAGCTGAAGTAGGAGTTTCCAGCTTTTCAGACTAGAGTTTGTAACTCACAGTAAGAGGATCAGATCATCCTCTTGTGAGTCTTCACGTGCGATTTCCTGTGCGTTGATCTACCAGATGAACCCCTAAGTGGGTTTTCCTCTGACTAGTTCTGGACTGTAATAAGTGGGTTGCATTTGTGTTGCACTGGATGCCAGAAGTAGGGAAATATATGAAATAAGTAAATTGTTTTTCTTAGGAAAAAATGGGTCTCATTAACATAACTAAAGCTTTTTGGAATTGTGCTGAAGTGGCTTAAAAAAAACTCACGTACTGAATATAACCTTGATCCCTTGGACTAATTTGGTTTGATATTCTAACCTGGGCAATGCTTAATATGCTATTGGGTTACTCAAAAAGGTTTTTAGCATTGCTTGACCCGAACATTTAATTGTATGGAAGGACAAGGAGAGGAAACGTATTTTATTTGGTGTTATTTACAGACACTGCAGAATGTTGTCTTGTACACGTGCTGATTACAGCATGCGCACGCTCTCTTTCTCTCTCTGTGTCCCTCTCTCTGAACTTGAAATACACTTCATATGCATAAAATAGATCTTTCATCATGTCAGTGTCACCGTAAAACCTTCTGAATCCACAGTAATTGCTGGGTTGCAGATATTTTTGTCTATAGCTAGCTGCCTTCCAGAGAAGGAATAGGCACATACAGTGTTATCTGATGAACATTCAACCTCTGCTAAATACATCTTCATTTTTGAGCTTGCGTAAATACATGGAAAAAAACCTTATTGGGAAAAACGAAGAGTACTGTTGATATCCAGCAGTTGATCATATTTTAGAACAGTTACTCATTATGGTTAATTACCTTATAAATTTCTGACTCTTTAGATATTAGTCCTTAATTGCAAGCAAGCAAAAAGCAATTTAGATATAATGAAAGCTGATTAATAGTTTTTGAAAGATCATTCAGTTTGAGACCGTGGAATAAGGAAAATGGTATGGGTGGGTTCACAGAACTGGTGTGTAGGAACACGTAGGTTTCCTTAGTACTGCAATGATTTGGAGGCTCTGTAAGAAGCACAGTGACAGCAGTGTGCTTGCTTGCCATGTGCTTCCTCCTGTGGTTTTAAGGTTGTCATCCAGTATGCTCTGATTTCATTCAGGCTGATAGCATGGACAGACTGCAGGATTGAAGACTGCCACCCCAAGTTTTCAGTGTGCTGCTGTTAGATAGATGTTTGTGCTGGGGTCTCCTGTTCATGAGACGTAACCTGCGCTTTAATGGCACCTATCTGGAAGTCCACCCTTCTGTTCCTACATGGAGTGTTAAGACCTTCTGCAGTTGCCTTCAGAGCCCCAGCAGCAGGTGTCCAGGGTGGTCCCCATGGGCTGCTGTGCAGACCAAGGAGTGTGGCTCCATCCAGGGGAGGCAGTGCTCTGGCAACAAGATCTGCCCTCCGAGATGGTGGCTCCCTCTGAGGCTCTGGAGCCCATCAGCTGGCTGTGCTGCTTGGGGCTGCCGGTCACAAAGTTTGGTGGCTTTCCTGTCCAAGTGGGATGGGGAGCCTCTGCTAACTGTGGCGGGAGTTTGTGCAAGGTTTTGGGGGGATCATTAGCTATAAATACCGTTTTATAAATAAGTAGAGTTAGAAGTCTGGCAGCATTTAAGGACTGCCACTTCTCTCTCTTGTGATCGCTTCTAGGATGAACAAATTCTGGATTTCCTCCCAGTTGAACTCAGCTCAGTCAGTGGCTGTCACTGGCTCTGGTCCTCAGCAAGCAACAGAACCATTTTTAGGAGTATGAAGGATGGTCCTGTAAACAGTGCACTGAACTGGGATGCAGGAGAGCTGGCTTCTACCCCTCTGCTGGAGACTTTCCTTGTCAATTTTTTGTTTAAATTCATTTAAATGCTTCAGTTAATTCTCTGTAAAATAGCTACGAGTACTTCACTGCTAACCCACTTTGCATATATATATTGTCTTCTCTTAACAGCAGAAATTTTCTGTTATATGCATTTAGTACAGGGAAGACCTAATCTCAGGTGGTGTCCCCAGGTGCTGTAGGCATACTGACATAACTACACACCATACTTCCAGTTCGGACTTTGCTGTTAGCCCCACGTGAGTCTACAGAGCAAGACTTACAGCCACATAAGACTTCAAAAAGAAGCATGGAAGACTTTGGGCCCGCTTCTCCAGGTAGTGAATTTACTTTGATGAATGAAAACAATCTTGCAGTCATGCTGAACTGAAGCAAAATCTGTATTCCAACAATTATAGAATGGGTTCAGCAGTGTAGCTATTTTCATGTAGTTATATGAAAACCATTTCAAAGACATATAACTATTTTCAAAGAACTAATCTAATTCCATATAAGTTATTCTTGCTACAGCTGGGAATGTCTTTTGTCATCTTTTCAATATGTAGCTGTTATTGGAAAACTTTGGAAAGCCTTGAAGCTTCAATTCTGTGCATTGCATTAATATTCTCCTGAATTTAAGATTGGTGAAAATGATGCTTTGTGCTTTATCTTCATTATAGATCTTAACACAATAAATTGTTCTATTACTGCTATTAAAATACAAGTATGACATTTCAGTTGACCTATTGAAATATTAGCCTTCAACTACTGAACAAGAGCTCTGTAAACAAAGGAAGTTGCTGTTCACCAAAGATAGTGTGTCTGTTATTTTGGATACGTTAACATTATTATTTTTTTGAGGAATTAGCCACTTCTATGTATCTTTTTTCCTTCCTGCCCAAATACGGCATGATGAGATGACCAGAATGTAAGTATCTCCTTGAGTATAAAGGTACCTGTATTATCCCACTAATCTTGTTTAGAAGGCATGAGGGAAAATGTCTATACAGCCTTATCACAAATATAAACATTGAATTTTTCCTTTGGCAATTCAAGAAAAAGGGAACGTTGTTGGCTCTCATCAGTTTTGTAGGAGCATGTAGGAGCATGCGCGTGTATTAAACCCATAAACACCCATTTATGTCTGAGATTTATGGAACAATAATTAAATTGCTCTTGTTCAGTAGCATCAGTCTGTCCTGTAGGTTTAGAAAACAGCACTCCTCTGCCTTCGACTAAACCTGGGAAGTAGTATGAATTTTCTCCAGTTGCTGGAGAAACATGTCTGGGAATGCCTTTGGGAAAGGTGTCATGAGCCTATTGTTTCTGGTCCTGAATCTAGCCTGAACTGTTAGAAGCTTACAGCTTAAAGTTTAACTACTGCTTTTTGAATACAAGTTTTCTGAGTGTATTTGGGGGGTGTTTGCTTGTTTTCTGTACATGTGGGTTCCTTAACAAAATGTGTTTAGTTTAAAATGCCATCAAAATCAGAAACAGAGCTCAGGAAGCAAAATAAGCAACTAGCTGAACTGAGGATATTTAAAATACTACAGAAAACAGTAGTGGTCTTTGCACTGCCAGGCTGTCCTCTTGACTCCGTTAAGTTAATACAAAGTTGTGCTAGTGATACAGAAAGATCCTGGCCATCTCCTCTCGCTTAACAGGCTTCAGCTGGCTTTGAAACGATGAAGTATTTCACCTGCTAGCAGGATGCCTTTGGCTTTATTGGCCAAACTGATCTGTAAGCCAGTTAAAAAGGCCCAGCTTTCTTACTTTAATGGAAACTGATCCTACAGATTTATTTTCCTGATGAGAGGGAAGGTTCTGTGCTTGCTTTCAGCCATCTTGTTTTTACCACCTGTTCCTGCATAGGCTAGCCAGGCGTAGAGGTAAGGCTAAACTAACAGTAGAATGATAAGGCAGTTGTAAATACCAGAATTGCTCAGGAGCTAAAATTTCTTCTGAAAGCAGTATTTACGAGCTTTTAAAAATTCTTCCTGATATGACTGTCACTGTCTTTAGATACCAGCCATGTGGTGTGCTAACGAGAATTAGCTTAGTAGTGATCCATCACATCAAATTTGAGCAGAAGGAAATAACACTCTTTTGGATTAAACAAATCTGTTAGAAGAGGATGAACTCCTACCAGATCTGGTGGGGGATATGTGCTTTGTTGAGCCCAAACTCTGGAGTCCCACCAGGTGAGAAAGAGAGGAACACTTTCATTTGATTCTTAGTACCCTGTCCTTAAATGCTGTTCTCCCCTTAACTCTTCCTAAGGCTCCTAGAGCTTCCAGTGCATCCCCTGGAAGGAAGTAGGGGTGACTGCCTGGTTTGTAAGAGGAGTTACTTGCCAGCTGAAGGCAGCTGCTGCAAGCCTGTAGTAAACATTGCCATCCCTGAAATGTCCATCAGCAGTTTGAAATGAGAAGCAGAAATCTCAAGGCTGCCATACCTGATCTGCGTTGCTATATGCTTCCTGTATATGTACCTCCCCCTGCTAAGCCACAATTTAAAAATATTTAAATCTTGGTGTGCTGCCAGATCTTCTAAAATGGCTGAAAAATTACCCCCCTCCTTTTTTTTTTTTTTTCTTTGAAGAGCTATATCTGTGTCCTTGATTATGAGGTAGTTATTTCCAGTCCTTCATCTATCAGCAAACAATCAAATGTGCATGCTGAAATAATGTTTTAAGAGTCCCTGTTTCGAGTCACACTGTCTCCGTTCATGGAACCGGGCACATTCTGGACCTGAAATGTACTGGTGAGGTGGAGGAATAACTGAAAAGATGTTTAGGTTTTGCTGCTTGAGTCTCTGTTAACTGGAGTTATTTATCACTTCCACTTGTAGAAGGTCACAACAGACCCATTTCTAGAAACAGAGACCACAAATAACTACAAAATTGCAGATAAATCAATTGAACTAATATCAACTAAAGATAATACAGAATTCTACCTATGAAGCAACCTCTCGGGAGAAACATGGGTAAATAGATAGGCTTTGCAGCATGCCCTGAATACCGATATAACACATGAAGGAAACAAATCTCAGAATCCTGGAGGATACATGACTCCAGCTTAGAGATGCACAAATCCATTTATTGCCTGAGCACAGGAGCTCTGATTTGTTACAGAATGGCAAAGAAAAGTCCTTGAATGCAATGCACAGAAGTTGCGTAGTAAACCTGCATCTAATGCTTTTCTTAGCTGTGTTACCAGTCTAAAAGTCCCTGTGTTGGCAAAGTGATACACTGCAGTATGTTTCGTGTCAGCCACAACAAAGATGATGCTTGCTTTAGTTTTCTGGACAGCTCTTTAAATTCTTTCAGCCAACAGAAATAATCCCAAATGGTTAAAATGACACACTCTGACAGACGTAGCCCTGAAAGTTACCACCCCAGATGTCTCCTCTGTCATCTTATTGCTCCTGGACCAAAATCAACAGGATGGAGGTAGTGCTTCCACTGAAGCAGCTGAAATGCAAAGTCTGAGGGCTTGCTCAAGCTGCCAGGGAAGGAGAACTTGCCCTGTGCTGCTGGGTGCTGTTGAGAGGAATGTGAGCACCAACTCCCTGAGAAGCAGAGTGAAGGGCAGTAACCTCTGGCAAAAGGGAAGAGTGAAGCACTGAATTAGCTCCTCTCCTCACCTGCCTGTTGTCATCAACTCACCTTCATGTTTCCTATTGAGGCCATAAGGACTGCAGCAGGGTGGCTGTCATTCCTTTGACATGTCTTCCCTCCAGAAGGCTGTGGTCCTTGCTTTGCTACTCCACCAGCATTACCAGTTGCTCCATGTTTTCCAGCCTGCAAAACACCAGACTCTTCAAGCCCGAATGCAACAACCCCACACAACCGGGATTCATGGGTGTCCTGTTTCAAAGGCAGTTCCTGTAGAGGTACCACCAGAGCTAGCTTGCAACTCAGCCAGGGAACTGAGCAGAGTGCTCAGCAAAACCTGCCTGGGAAGCAGGGTTGCCACCTAGGTGGAGTTGGTCTGTGATGCTCTCCTCTAGGCATTTGCCATGTTCTCTACTTGCATCTGTTGGATTGCAGTGTAGCCCGTTGCTGCTTGTCAAGCCTGCCTGGAGGATACCTCCCCTGCTTATTGTCATCATATCTGTGGCAACTGCTGCATTTGCTTATATGGAAGAATGATGTTCACAAAGTAATTATGCATTCCTTGCTGCTTCTAGTGTTGAAGTTGAGGGTTTGGTGGTTTTTTTTTTTTTTTTTGGTCTCCTTTTGGAAAATTAGTCACTCATCTGTGTTTGCTCTTTATTTCATGTCCCTCTGCCATCTGTTTTAATCTAGCTGAGGGGGATGGGGAGGGGAAAGGCAAGCCAGCTTCACAGCCAGCACGCTGGGAGGGAGGAAGGAGGAGCAGCAAGAATGGCATGGTCCGCAGCATGACAGGCTTGCTTATATAGAACAGTAAACATGCCTCCCAAATGCAGCTTCAGTTGTTGGATAGCTGGACAGTGAACCTGTTCTGAATTTGATCATTTTGGCTGGAGAAAGGGAAAAAAATCAGACCTATATTAATAATACTGCTAGAGGAGATGGCAGTGATTTATTTTTGTAGTTCATTAGATTGCAGGGCTCAGTTCCCTTTCCTCCTCGAGGCTGATCTGAATCCACAATTCAGACCTCTCAGGGCAGTGGTCTGGGTGTAGCTGTCTCTTGTATTGTGTATGGTGTGGAGGAGCCCCAGGTCTGGGAGATCCAGGTCCTGGACAACAGCACCTGTGGGAGCTGTCTAAATAAATGTCTGTGAGAAACAAAGTAGTGCCTGGGCATCCCATCCTCCCGTGTGAGCTCTCCACTGAGTAAAGCCCACAAGCACTCTGTACCCACAAGCACTCTGTACAGACAGACAAATTCCTCTATGGTCAACACCCCATCCTTAGAGGTGCTTGTCCCCTTGGATGGGTGGTCAGGGTCTAAGCTTGGATCCTCCATATATTGATTTTACTATGCATTTATCAGTCTGAAATGTTCTATTCAACCAAAAGTTTTCTATATTAGGAAGGGATGTTTAAACTTTTTTTTTTTTTTTCAGTTCTGTGGAAGGAAAAGCTAGGTTTTTGTTTGTTTTGTTTCAAGTTTTTCATTGGTTTGGCAATAAATCAAAGTGATTGTTCACCCATCTCTGTATATAACTTGTACAACCAGTTTTATACTGTGCAGGAGTGGCTTTCTTTAACGATTATCAACAAAATTTGTACCACAAGGTGAAAATGGAGAATAGCTTTGCTTATGTTTCAAAACACTGCCCTTGAGATAAGGGCTTGAAACCTGCACGAATGATAAAGCAGTGTTGGAGCAAGGAGGTTGAGAGGTAGCTTTACTTCCTTTGAATGGTAATAAAATGCAGCCTTGTTTCTCCCACTTCCCACTCATCCTTATGCTTCAGGGCCAAGTGTTCTTTGCCAGCCCTCTGAAAACACATGCATGCAGTTATAAGTCAGAAACCTTTTTTTATCGATACGCCTACCTCTGAAAGCCTATTACAAAAAGGGGTTAAACTTTGAGGTGAAAAAACAAGTCTACTAAAGGCCTGTCAACCTGAAAAATCTGGGGAAAAAATTGTGGTTTTATTTAAAAAATGAAAAATTGTGGTGCATTTCAGTTAATAGGCATTGTGGTAGGATGGCTTCTGTATTACCTGACCTCTTGGGTAATATGTGCACCTTTTGTCTTAGTTCCTTGGGAGTTTGTCCTAATTCAGTTAGTCACATTTGATACTTGGAGCTCACAGGAGTTTCTGATTCTCTGAAGCATTGCTTCAGCCTTTTCCAGTAGTGGTAGAGAGGTGGGTTTTATCTAATGTGTTTTTTATATATAAACACTGAAAGCTTTTATTGAGCTGGAAGAAACTGCCTTGTTTACTCCTGGACAGTAATAAAACAATCTATCTTCAAATGTGTCTGGAAAAGATCTGCAAAATAAGAAAACATCATTTTCAAACTATCACCTGGGCCAGCAGTAGGATATTTCTTTTTCTGCTGTGTGCTCACCAGGACAACTTTGAGGAAGAACCGGCCTCAGAGGTGTTTGGTGGAAGAGGAGCGAACGTGACAGGTCGGTGTGCTCCTCTGCAGCAGGGATTCTGCATGACACAAGAAAAGTAAATTCGGTGGTTAATTGCTTGCAATCTGGAGACATACCAAAACTCACATAATCTGCCATCTCATCTCTGCCGTTTGCTTTTTTTTTTTTTTAAGAATGACTTTTTTTATAAAGTCTGTCTTACTGCATATTTCCCAGGGTCTTGCCTCATACTTTTTGTCACAACGTCATCTATCTTTATTCTGGTCCTCATCTGATCTCGTAGATTGAAGATCTTTCCCTAGGTCTTGTTACCTGTATGTGCTTGATTAGGCCTATCAGATAGTAAACTCTGCAGTGCGTTTGTGCTAAGCAGCAGTTCTCTAATATTCTCTTTATTGGGACAAGCTGATATAATTCAGGCTCTTTCCTCTGAATGATGCACATGTAGTCCTGGACAGGAAGTATTTTAAGTAAAACAGAGTCCATCCTTTAAGTTGGTGGGTTTAGGAAGTGGATGGAAAATTAAAAGCCTCAAAACTGAATTTCAGAATGTTTTTTCCCAGTCTCCCTGTAAAAGACTGAGAGAAAAAAGGTTTACGTGCTGCCAGAAAACCAAGCAGAATGTGTTGAAAGCTTTCTCAAAGTGATGCATTGGTGGGAAATTTCCATCAGAGGATGCTGCCACCTCCACGTGGAGGAAGTCGTGCAATGGGGGAATGGCACAAATGACTGTGGCCAGTCTGAAATGCTGTCACACTGCAGAGTCCCAGGAAGCAGCGAGTGTGGGCAGTGGAGGGTGGACCTGCTAAGGTCTGTAATGCACCGAATCTTTCTTGAAACCATGACACAAAAGCTTAGCATGGAAAAAGTGAACTTTGAGAGTATAGGTGGAGCTCAGAATGGACAGGTGTAAGACTAGGGAAAGTCTTACACTGGGGAAAGTCTGTTAAGTGGATCTGAGATGACTTGCGTAGGAAGTGGAGTTGTCAGATAAGATCTCAACCTGGGAATGTGCCCAGGGGTTTTCATTTCAGAAGTAACTAAACTGTCCCCAAGGCAGACTGGCTTGGGTTACTGTGCTCGCACTGTCTCGCGGCGGACTCAAAACCACACAATGTGGTGGCACTGCGTCAACCTTTGGAGATCCAAGTTATCAGCTTCCTTCATAGGAAAACAAAGACTCTTGTTGGTAAAAGTCACCTAGTGAAGTGGCAAAGAGGTTTTATTAGACAGCTGAGACTGATGCTTCCTAACTAGCATTGCATTTTTTTTTTTTCCTGTGTATTTCTACTAAGATTGATTTGCTCACCAACTGTGAGCACTTAGGCTGAGGGCCATCCTTCCAAAATTGAGATCCTGTGCCTTCAGACTTAGGTCTGTGCTCAAAAGGACGTGACTTTTGCTGTGTTCTGCATGGGGTGCCACAGTGCTGGTAACACGTAACATAGTCGTTCTTGTTTGTGTGCCTTCTGTGTGGTGGCAGAGCGTTAGCTTTGACATTGGCAAAGGACTGGTTGGCCAGACTCTGTGAGCACTGCAGGAAATGTTTACTAGGGAGCGTAGCTTTCAAAGGGAGGGGGTACCTGATACCTAGGAAGGCCTCATTTGCTGCTTTCATGTGCTTTTCCATTTTTTTATTATTATTTTTTAAAGGCCTTCAATCCTGACATTGGCACAATTGAATGTTTTAGCCAGAAGAGTTTAGTTCACTCAGGGAATTGGCAGAAGTTCTAATGGCAAAAAAGCATTTGTTCCAGGCTGGTATAAAGCAGCTATGCCTGAGGATATGGGATACAGCTATTCTGGCAAAGCATGTCTAGTGAAGACCAGGCTTTAGCTTTTCTCCTTTTCACAGTTTCCAAATACTATGGAACTCTCGAGTGTGCCTCTCTCTTTACTTCAGTTTATTATTGCATTATAGCATGTTCCTTGCTAGAATTACCAGTGTTTGAAATACAAGTTCCCAGACACCCTGTATAAAATTAGAAGGTGGATAGGAGAGCTGTGGGGATGGGGAAGCCAGTGAGGGCAAATCAAATCGGGGAGCTTGGGAAAGAGAAGAAGGGTGCAGGAGCACCTCCTGCATGTACTTGCACACATATATATACTACACTGCCGTTCAATCACATTAAGCATATGCAAACACAGTAACATCTCGGAAGAGCCAGGATGCTAAATAGCTTGTCCATGCGGTGCAGTGGAAGCCTGCATTTGGAGTTTCTGCGCCGCCTCTGAACAAGCTGGCGTGCTGACTTGGCAGAGTGCGGGGCTGCTGGGGCGAGGAGGGGAGGGAGGTGGCCAAAGCAGCCCGGTGCCATGCCCAGGCCAGGCTGGGTCTGGAACTGGCCCGCAGGCACTCGGGACAGGGCTCTCTGCACCACGTTTTGGCAGGGAATGGCCGTCTGCGCAATCAGCTGGCAGCTTGTTGAATAATTCCTGGAAGCCTTTGGCCTTGGGACTATCTTCAGGGGTACAATGCTTTCAAGAACGCTAATAGCAGCAGGATAGTGTTAAAATGTGTCAGAACTCCAAATCCAGAAAGAAGATTTATCTTTCCCAGGAAGCTTCCAGGATCTGTCAGGTCTCCTGTTGCAGACACTTTGATTACTAAATAAGGTCTTAAGCTCTCTAACACTTTGTGAACTCGTTTTCATTTCTGATAGGAAAATAACAGACTGTCATGCACAGCTTTTTCCTTTGCATAATTCTGATGTAGTTGTGACACTTGACATACAGCACAGATGACTGAATGGCTTCTTAAAATTAAAGCAGATGAATCAGAATTAATTATGAAAAATAGCCTTATTGTTGTCCCAGGAATTCAGTACAGACAGCCATTGTCTAACAAGATTATCCAGCTTCAAATGGCCCCCCAAACTTCTAACTGATAAGCCTTGTAAGACTCTTAAATGATAATTCTAAGAAACTTATTTCCAAACAAAATTCCAAAGCTTTTTTAGTATTATTGTTTCTCCCCTCCCTTGAAAATCTGTCAATGTTGGTTTTCTAAGATCTTTTAAAACATAACTTTGCAATTATGAAAACCTTTAGTACCGCAGAGAAGTTTAGATACTACTTTATGCTAGGGATGCTAGTAGACAGCTCTTCAGCTGTTTGTTTCCTAAGTACAGAAAGAAGTATGCAACTTCAAAAGACAGCTGAGCAAAGCATCTTTTAGATTTAGATTCTAATACCAACATAAAGAAGTGATAATTTTAGCAGCTCTTCTCTCCTTAGGTTGTATGCTAAAGCAATTTGGCTTTTCATATGGTAAGCGTTATGTGTAATGTTGCAGTTTGTTACTTACAATATCCTTCAAAACATTTCACAAGGACTGTTTACTAAAAGGTGTTTTACAGCACTTCTTTATTAAAAATACATATATTTTTGGATCAGATGACAACATGTAATATTATTTTGGTGGTGAACAGAAGCATCAAACTGATTTTCCCTAGTTGCCCAAAGCCATAGAAAGCATATCAGTACTCTGAGCTGCTTTAGGAGAGTTCAAAAACCTCCAGTGCATTCTCAGAGATGCCATGCTGTCTGTGGTCCCTATAGTTTCTGAGAGAGAGAAAGAAAAAAGGGGTTTCCCAAGATAACATGGCTAAATGTATTAGTAAAGGACAGAGGCAAAGTGGTTAATGTACCAATCTTCAGAGACAAGAAGAAGCCTGGAAAAAATCAAAGGCAAGCCATTGCTTCTGTATGATCTGGCTTGTTTGTTATGTAGCAGAGCACCCTTGTGCTTAGCACTTTTGGAAATGCTGAA
The DNA here is from genome assembly GCA_013399115.1 of Anseranas semipalmata. Taxonomy (NCBI): domain Eukaryota; kingdom Metazoa; phylum Chordata; class Aves; order Anseriformes; family Anseranatidae; genus Anseranas; species Anseranas semipalmata. Next base: position 2,031,913 of record VXAA01005665.1, on the reverse strand, counting down.
TTCCTTTCCCTGTGGTGCTTATAGTTGACCTCTCGCATCAGGAAGCATCCGTAAGTTGTTGGATTTAACTCTGAACTGTAGCACGATGAACTATTTTTCTACCAGGAGATTGAAAAAGATGAAATGATAACTTTGGAGCTCTCTCCTAAAATTCCTCTACAGTTTTACCCTTTGAAGCTGCCAAAATTTCTGGAGAAAGGCTTTTGTCAGTATTATACTGGGGACAAGTAATTAAAAATGTAGTATAAGGTTTCACATTGTATGCACTCATGTATGTACACATGTATATATTGCCTCTTATTTTTGACCATCATTTCTATGTTTTATATTTTAAGAAGTCATTACTGAAAACTGTTTTCTTCATGTTCAAAATGAGTCTTTACTCTTTGAAGGTGAAGAATTTTTTAATGTTAACTCCTCTGGAAAGAAGCAATGAACAGATTCAGGCAAGTCTCCACATCTGTATAGTCCCTTGCTGCTTTTTCTAATTTCAGCTTTTCCCATTTCTAGACACTGAATGATGACATTACATTCTGGTTTTCTTTTACCTCTTTAGTTCTTGATTCTCAATCTTTAGGATGTAGGTAGGTCATATATATGAAATGTTTCCCTGCGTAGTCCCAAGATTTAGAGGCTTTCTTAAAAAGATACAGATCTAGCTATAGATGGATATACTCATCCAGAAAGAGAGCATCTTCTCTAAACAGTTGACCGAAATATCTATGGCTTCAAATAAAATTAGCAAGGCTGAGGAGAAATAGCCAAACTGCTGGCTGGTGACAATCTAATTTTTACAGACCAACCAGCTCTGTCACAGCACCTTTGTGATATGTTTGTTTCATAACACCACAGGGCTAAATGCACTGCCAAATATAAGGACGATGTAAAAACTTCAGTCTTGCAGTAAGTGGGCTCCCCCTATGAAGCTTGAAGTTCTGAAGATAATACCATGGTTCCTTTGGAGCATGGTCCCCCCAGCCTTGAAATTATTCTTGAAAAAACAGGAGAGGGAGTTTGAACAGAAAGTGAGATCTTGGATAACACAGCCAGTGGAGCCTCTTCCTGGCTGATTTGGCTCAGAGCTACTGTAACTTTATGTCCACTTAGTTATACAACCAGGGTATGAAGCCAGCATAAAAACACACTTGGTCAATCTAACAGGGCACATGAATAAGCTTTTGCCTGCCTAACTTGCTATGTTGGGAAAAGCTGTTGGAACAGAAAATTAATGTAGTTGCCAGCATCTGGAGAAATTGACTACATCGTCTTTACTTTGAAGCCATGTCTGTTCGGTAGGTGTTTGCCTCCAGGTTTTGGGGATGAAAAGTTCAAGCACCATTAGCTGCAGTTCCCAGGTTTGTTGTTGCTTCCCCTCTACTGCAACATCTATTATCCCTTCTGGTAATTCAGATGGATTGCATTAGACCAGGCATGTAATCACAATATTTTCGTTCTGCAAGTAGTTTATTCCAGTCACTTTGTTCTCTCTGTTTCTGATAATGATTTTTTTTTTTTCCATTAGGAGGCATTAGTGTAGCTAATTAAGGGCATGCGGCTAATATTGTCCTAGAATCTTTGAATCTGCTGGATCGGGAATAACATTTTATTAATATTGCACCTATATTTATTTATCTTTTGATTACTCCAGTATCATCTGGTTTGGTCACAATGTTGACTGTCAATGCTCTCAATTCACTAGAAAGTATACAGAACTGCATGGAAGAAAACCTCATAGGTATAGCCATTTATGAATCAACTAGCCTAAACCCAAATATTAATTAAAAGAATATATATAAAAAACAGCACAAGAACTTTCAGAAAGCATATCCCTTCAGACAGCACTGTAGGAGGAAAAGGTTCTCTGAAAATAGTTGCTTTCCTATTCTTTTCAGCTAGCAGTGGAAAAAATGTTGTAGACCTTTAAATGCCATGAAGGTTTCTCACATATCTCAGTAGGAGATGAGATATAACTTGGAAAGTAAATGCAGAAGAACGTTGAAGTAAGAAGCAAAACAAAACCAAACCTGACCAAAAAAAACAACCC